>CM021110.1:128066062-128220881 GCA_007115665.2 Sequoiadendron giganteum | reverse complement strand
ATAGATCTGAAAACTTGATGGCTGATTTTTTAGCTAATGTAGCCTTCAAGAAAGATGATATGATGTTGGCAGGAGTGTCTCAGATTGAGTTTAAAACAAGACCAGTAGTCCTTGACAATATATATAGTTGGCAAGTTTTTGATGATGATATTGACCTTTTGAAGTTCCTTCATTATATAGATCAATATGAAGCACAGGAGATTTATTTCAATGCTTTTGTGGAAGAAATGGATGGGAAACAGACTGTGTTTGGGAAGGAATTTTTGCAGCTTAAAACTAACAAGCTTCCCAAAGGGCTTGTGGCATTGGAGAGGGTGTATGATGGGAGTAATCATTCCCTCATAAAGCAGACACTAGTTAAGAAATAGGATATAGAAGAAATAAATTTGGGAATTGAATTAGCACCAAAAAGGGTTTATATTGGAAAGAAAATAAGCCCAACCATTAGGAGAATGTTGATCACATTGCTGAGAAAATATAAGCATGTGTTTGCTTGGTCTTATGAGGATCTGAAGGCATATAGAGAGGATCTTTTTCAGCATGAGATTACACTTAAGCTAGACATGAAGCCATTCAGACAGAAGCAAAGGCCTATTAACCCCACTCTTGAACCTAAAATGTAAGAGGAGCTAGCAAATCTAAGAGATGGAGGTATCATAAAATCCATTAGGCATTCAACGTGGGTCTCAAATTTGGTTCCAGTTAGGAAGAAAAATGGGGACATAAGACTATGTGTAGATTTCAAAAATTTGAATGTGGCTTCCCTAAAAGATAATTATCCTCTTCCAAACATGGAGGCAATATTGCACAAAGTAACAGGGTGTGAGTTATTGTCAATGATGGATGGATTTTTTGGTTATAACTAGGTCAAAGTCAAAGAGCCTAAACAGTACAAGACAACATTCACTACACCATGGGGAACGTATGTCTATATAAGAATGCCATTTGGTCTCACAAATGTAGGAGCTACCTTTCAAAGAGCCATGGATGTGGCATTTGCAGATCTGATAAATGCTATAATGGTGATATATCAGGATGACCTCACTGCTTATTCCAAAAGGGTAGAGGATAATGTTGCTGATTTGGAGAAGATCTTCATCAAAGCCTTGGAGTATGGTATAAGTCTTAATCCTAAATGTTTTCATTTTTCTGTTATAGAGGGTAAAATTTTGGGGCATATTGTATCAAAGGATGGGGTTAGGATATATCCTGAAAGGGTGGAGGCTATTGATAAAATTCCCATTCCTAAAACTATCAAAGCAATCCAGTCATTCTTTGGCCAAATTAATTTTGTTAGGAGGTTTGTGTCCAATTTTGTTGAGATTGTTAGACCTATATCTAAGATGTTGAAAAAAGGAGAGAAATTAGACTAGACTATTGAAGCTATGGATGCCTTCGTATCTATAAAAAGAGCTATCAAGGAAGCCCCTATCCTAAAATCCCTTATTTTAGTAAGCCATTTCAGATTTTTTCTTTTTCTTCATTCCATACCGTAGCTGTTGTGATGTTACAAAAGAATGATGAAGGTTATGAACAACCTATTTCTGTTTTCAGTAAATCTTTGTAGGGGTCAGAATTGAAATATGACATTATGGAAAAATAGGCTTATGCACTGGTCAAAGAAGTAAAGGCTTTCAGACCTTACCTTGTTGGAGCTAAGGTCATTTCTTATGTTCCCCATGCAGTTGTGAAGGATATTCTGGTACAGATAGAAGTGACAAGGAAGCGATGCAGATGGATTAACAAAATTCAAGAATTTAAGATGGAGATTCAGATTACCAAGTTGGTAAGAGGGCAGGGACTAGCCAGGCTGATGGCAGAAACAAACATTGAAGCAAACTAGATCTGCAATGTGAAAGGTAGTATGAAATCATAGCAAGTATTGAGCATACTCCATGGTATACAAATATAATGCATTATCTAAAATACATGAATTTCCCTGAAGGGTTGAACGATAATCAAAGGAGGACTTTAAAGTTGCAGGCTTCTAAATATGTTTTTATCAAAGGGGATTTATTTTGGAAAAATAGGGATGGTATATTTTTGTTATGCTTAGATGAATCCCAGGAAAAATATGTTTCGAAAGAAATGTTTGAAGGGGTGTGTGGAGGCCATTATTCGTGAGAAAGTGTGAAGCTTGTCATAAATTTTTAGGAAAACTGAGGTATCAGGGAGCACTGCCACTTAGACCTATGTAGGTAGAAGCACCTTTTCACCAATGGGGAGTTGATATCATTGGAGAAATATAGGATAGATCAAGTGGAGGGCACAGATGGATACTGGTGGCCACTTATTACTTTACTAAGTGGGTAGAGGTTGTTCCAACTAGAAAAGCAATGAGCAAAGTGGTAGTGAATTTTTTGATGGAGAATATTATGACTAGGTTTGGCACTCCAGTCAAATTGATCACAGATAATGGGATGTGTTTTAGATCAAATGAATTTAAATATTTTTGCAAAATATATGGAATTAGTATTTATTATTCTGCCCCATACCATCCACAAGCAAATGGCCAGGTAGAGTCAAGTAATAAAAATCTTTTGAAGATAATAAGAAAGATACTGGATACTAACAAAAAGGCATGGGATTCAAAGTTAAGATTGGCTATGTGGGCAGATAAAATTATAGTAAAGAAGGCGAATGGAAAATATGCATTTGAATTGGTGTATGGGACACAATCTAGGATGCCATTGCAAAATATTTTTCCAGGTTATAATTTTATTTTGCAAGAAGACTTGGATATTTTTGATCCAATGGAGGAAAGAATGGAACAACTTGCAGAGCTTGATGAAGTGAGAAGAGTTGCTCAGAAGCATAATGTGAGGTTGCAGTCACAAATGAAGTATGTTTTTGATAAAAAGGCCAAGAAGAGAAAATTTGAAAAGGATGACTTGGTTTAGATGTGGAATGCTCAGTGTTAGGATAAGGGGAAGCATGGTAAGTTTGAAGCTTTATGGCTGGAACCTTTTGTGATAACTGGTAAAGGAGGTGAGGATTCATATTTCTTGTAGAACATGTCTGGGGAGGAGTCGGAGTTTTCTATACATGGGCAGTTCTTGAAGTATTTCTTCTCTTAAGAATCAATAGAGGGTCAAGGATTGCCAGTGCATGGACAATTCTTAATAACCCTCTTTAAATGTTATTTCCATGCACAATAGTTTAAGAAATTTTGAAGGGTCTGGGTTTTCCAGTACATGGACATTCTCAGGAGTTCCCTTTCTAAAAGCATTGCTTTCCTTTCCATGTACAGTAGTTTAGGATCATTTTCCATTCTCCATTTGCTCCATCTTTCTTATCATTCATTTGTTCATTCCCTCCATCTGTCATGGCTTTCAGTTTTCATATCTTTTAACTCGGTCTGCTCTATCAAAGATACTCTGGATTCTTGCAGTGATTTGCAAGCAACTCATCCCCAACAGGAGCCACTGCTAGAACCAAAAAAAAACAATTTAAATCCTAGGCCTTCTTATCCATTCCAGCCCATATTTCCCTTTCTCTTCACAAAAATCACTCATTTTATTCCTCATCCTTTTTTATTATGAATTTCAAATCCTTACTACTCTCTTATTGTGCATTCCGTAAGCCTTTACCACCTTACCACGGTCTCCCAAAATTTGATCGCAGTATGGTGGTGGTGATTAGCAGGCTGGCGTTAAGTGTTTACCATGCTACTACATGCAGTCTAAGCATAGACCGTGGTATTGCGGTGGGCAGTAAGAAAGTGGCAGCGGTAAATAGCAAGGCAAAAATTGGCAGTTGGGAGATTATGAATGGGTAGCGGTTACCGCTGTACCATAGCTATTAAAACTTAGACCGTGGTGACTGCGGTAACGGTCAACTGAAGGGTTAGTAAGCAACGAGACGAACGAGGGAAGGTAGTTTGAAGGTTCACCACGGTACTATGCACGTTCAAGACATAGACCATGGTGGTGCGATAAACGGTGAGTTAATAGTTAGTGATTAAGAAATAAACAAAGACTGGCGGTTAGCAGAGATAGCGAAGGGGTGAATGGGTAGCGGTTACTGTGATACCATAGCCACTAAAATAATGACCGTGGTGGCCACGGTGGGCAGGTAGCAATCAGTGAAGGCAGTCAATGGAAGATAGGGAGGTGACAGAGAATAACGGTTAGTAGTTACCATGCAACTGTGGAGAGTCAGAAAGAAGACCACAGTAATGTGGTAAGCAGCGAAGGTAACCGCCAAAGCTAGGCACCGCGACACCATGGGTGGAAAATTCAAATCCGTGGTAGAGTGGTAAAACAATGAAAACCACAGGGAGATAAAGATAAAGGTAGCATCAAGTATATAGTGCCGATATGATAAGAAATATAGGCGAGAAGGGATAAAATGAAAAATCGAAGGCAAAACTTTGTAAGAGATATTTAATTTGCTGATAAGGCAATTAATTAAATATTTTATATCACTGTAATGAAATTCAAACGGTTTTACTAGGAATGTGAAAGGTTGCAATGATTGGAATCTATGTATAAATGATTTGAAAATTCAGTTGTAATAGAGGAGAGGTCAAAGTAGAAAACTTTTTTTTTGTTTTCTAACTGGGAATGAAAATAATGTAAAACCCTCTGGAAACAGTGCAATGGAGATGATTTTTAATAGAATTCCTTCTTGATTTTTGTTGTGGTAATGTTATAACTATCAATTCTTTTTTGTTGTTCTCTCCAATTTGGAATCTTTCAATCATTTGAGCTTAAATACATAACTGTCTATTTTCATTTACTGGTATCTGCAAGTTAGAGTTAAATTTCTTTAAGTGAGTCACCATGTTTGTGAGATTTCTTTTGGATAGATAAAGGAGAGCTAAGTAAGAGAATATTTTAACACTATTTATGCCAGTCATGAATTGATGAAGTCATATGCCAGTCATTAAAACTTCATCCCATAGAGTGTCTAACAACTTAAATTATGTCAGGGAGGAATATCTATAAGCAATTTGTAACATCTTCGACTCCGTTGCCCAGTAGAAAGAAGGCACTGATTTGCCATATCCCATTGTATATAATTTATTACAAACAAATTATTCAAAATCTTTATCTGTGTAGTAGAGGTAATTGTAGTATTCTTTTGTCTATCCATTCCTAATTGCTATTGTGGGTAGACTGTTTAGCAGGAAATTCATTCCAAATCTACATATTTCATATAGGTTCACCCACCTAGGTCTAGTAGAACCTAAAGAGTAGAAGGTTTGATTATATAATTGGCCTTGTATGTTGTCCAAGAATGTTGTAAGAGTCTGGCATAATCTTGAGGTTAAAACTTGCATTTTTGAGTACCAATAGAGGTATTATGGTTTAATGGTTGAGGATTGAGGTATTGTGATTTAAGGGTTGATGGTTGAAGGATTAAGGTTTAAGGGATAGTGTTGAGGGATTAGGTTTGAGGGTTTAATGTATAGGGTAGAGGGTTGAGGGTGTATGGTTTAAGGTATAGGGCTGAGGTATCAGGGTATAGGGTTGAGGAATTAGGGTTTAAGGGTTGAGAGTTGAGGGATTATGGTTTAAGGTATAGAGTTGAGGAATTATGGTTGAGGATTTAATGTATAGGGTTGAGGGATTATGGTTGAGGGTTTTATGTATAGGGTAGAGAGTTGAGGGTTGAGGGTTAAGGTTTTAAGGGTTGAGAGTTGAGGGATTATAGGTTTAAGTTTTGAGGGTTTAAGGGCAGAGGGTTGAGTTTTTAAGGGTTGAGGTTTGAGGGATTAATGTTTTAAGGGGTGAGGGTTTAAGGATTGAGGGCTGAAGTATTAGGGTTTAATGTATAGGGTTGAGGGGTAGGGTTGAGGGTTTAATGTATAGGGTAGAGGGTAGAGGGTTGAGAGTTTAAGGGTTGAGGGTTGAGGGTTTAAGGGTTGAGGTTTAAGGGTTTAGTTATTCAGATTAGGGTTTAAGGTATAGGCTTGAGGGTTTAATGTATAGGGTAGAGAGTTAAGGGTTGAGGGTTGAGGGTTTTAGGGTTGAGGGTTGAGTGTTTTAAAATTGAGGGTTGAGGGATTAGGTTTTAAGGGTTGAGGGTTTAAGGTTTGAGGGTTGGGGGATTAGGATTTAAGGCATAGGGTTGAGTAATTAGGGTTGAGGGTTTAATTGATAGGGTAGAGGGTAGAGGGTTGAGGTATTAGGATTTGAGGGTTGAAGGTTTAAGTGTTGAGTGTTGGAGGTTTAGGGTTCAAGGGTTGAGTGTTTATGGATTAGGGTTGAAGGGTTGAGGGTTTAAGGTTTGAGGTTTGAGGGATTAAGGTTTAAGGTATAGGGTTGAGGAATTAGGGTTGAAGGTTTAATGTATAGGGTGGAGGGTAGAGGGTAGAGGGTAGAGGTATTACAATTTAAGGGCTAAGGGTTGAGGTTTGAGGGATTAAGGGTTGTGTTTAAGGATTAAGGTTTAAGGGATAGTGTTAAGGGATTAAGGTTGAGGGTTGAGGGTTTAGGGATTAGGGTCAAGGGTTTAATATATAGGGTAGAATGTAGGGATTAGGGTTTAAGGGTTGAGGGTTGAGGGATTAGGGTTTAAGGTATAGGATTTATGGATTATCATTGAGAGTTTAATACATTTTAGGGTTGAGGGATTAAGGGTTTAAGGTTTGAGATTTAAAGGGTAGATGGTTGTGGGTTTAAGGGCTAAGGGTTGAGGGATTAAGGGTTTAAGGGTTGAGGGTTGAAGGACTAGGGTTTAATATATAGGATTGATGGATTAGGATTGAGGGTTTAATGTATAGGGTAAATAGTTGAGGGTTGAAGGATAAGGGTTTAAAGTTTGAGAGTTTAAGGTTTGAGGGTTGATGGATTAGGGTTGAAGGGTTGAGGGTTTAAGGTTTGAGGTTTGGGTGATTAGGGTTTAAGGTTTGAGGTTTGGGGGATTAGGGTTTTAGGTATAGGGTTAAGGGATTAGGGTTGAGGGTTTAATGTATAGGGTAGAGGGTAGAGGGTTGAGGGTTGAGGGTTGAGGGTTGAGGTATTATAGTTTAATGGTTGATGGTTTATGCATTAAGGTTTAGGGGATAGTGTTGAGGGATTAGGGTTGAGGGCTTAATGTATAGAGTAGAGGGTTGAGGGTTGAGGGTATAGGGTTGAGGTATTAGGGTCAAAGTTTTAATATATATGGTATAATGTTGATGGATTGGGGTTTAAGGGTTGAAGGTTGAGGAATTAGGGTTTAAGGTATAGGATTTAGGGAATATCATTGATGGTTTAATCTATAGGGTTGATGGATTATGGTTGAGGGTTTAATGTATAGGGTAGAGAGTTGAGGGTTGAGGTTTTAAGGGTTGAGGGTTGAAGTATAAAGGGTTTAGGATTTGAGAGTTTAAGGGTAGAGGGTTTAAGGGTTGAGGTTTGAGGGATTAAGAGTTCAAGGGGTGAGTATTTAAGTTTTGAGGGTTGACGGATTAGGGTTTAATGCATAGGGTTGACTAGGGATTATGGTTGAGGGTTGACGATTGAGGTTTTAAGGGTTGAGGGCTAAGGGATTAAGGGTTTAACATTTCAGGGTTAAAGGTTTGAGGGTTGAGGGTTTAAGGGTTGAGTGTTTAAGGTTTGAGGGTTTAGGGATTAGGGTTGAAGGGTTCAGGTTTTAAGGTTTGAGGTTTGAGGGATTAGGGTTTAAAGTATAGGGTTGAGGGATTAGGGTTGAGGGTAGAGGGTAGAGGGTTGAGGATTGAGATATTATATTTTAAGAGTTGAGGGTTGAGGTATTAAGATTTAAGGGTTGAGGGTTGAGGGATTAAGTTTTAATGGATAGTGTTGAGGGATTAGGGTTGAGGGTTTAATGTATAGAGTAGAGGGTTGAATTTTGATTGTTGAGGGTTGAGGGTTTATGCTTTAAGCTATAGAGTTGAGGGATTAGGGTTTAAGGGTTGAGGGTTGAGGGACTAGGGTTTAAGGTATAAGATTTATGGATTATCATTGATGGTTTAATGTATAGGGTTGATGAATTCTAGTTGAGGGTTTAATGTATAGGGTAGAGAGTTAAGGGTTGAGGGTTGAGGGTTGAGGGATTAAGCTTCTAAGGATTAAGAGTTTAAGGGTATAGGGTTGAGGGTTTAAGGGTTGAGGATTTAAAGGTTGAGGGTTGAAGGACTAGGGTTTAATGTATAGGGTTAAGGGATTAGTGTTGAGGGTTAAATATATAGGTTATAGAGTTGAGGGTTGAGGGCTGAGGTTTTAAGGTTTGAGGATTGAGGGATTAAGGGTTTAAATTTTAGGGTTTAAGGTTTGAGGGTTTAAGGGTTGATGTTTGAGGGATTAGGGTTTAAGGGTTTAGGGTTTAAGGTTTGAGGGATTAGGGTTGAAGGGTTGAGTATTTAAGGTTTGAGGTGTGAGGGATTAGGGTTTAAGGTATAGGGTTGAGAGATTAGTGTTGAGGTTTTGATGTATAGGGTATAGGTTAGATGATTTAGGGTTGAGGTATTACATTTCAAGTGTTGAGGGTTGATGTATCACGGTTAGTGGGTTGAGGGTTGAATGATTAAGGTTTAAGGGATAGTGTTGAGGGATTATGGTTAATGGTTTAATGTATAGAGTAGAAGGTGTAAGATTGAGGTATTAGGGTCAAGGGTTTAATATATAGAGTACAGGGTTGAGGGATTAGGGTTTAAGGTATAGTATTTAGGGATTATCGTTGAGGCTTTTATAGGGTATATATTTGAGGGTTGAGGTTTTTAGTGTTGAGGGTTGAGGTTTTAAGGTTTGAGGGTTGAGGGACTAAGGGTTTAAGGTTTGAGAGTTTAATGGTAGAGGGTTGAGGGTTTAAGGGTTGAGGGTTGATGGATTAAGGGTTTAAGGGGTGAGGGTTTAAGGGTTGAGGATTGAAGGATTAGGGTTTAATGTATAGGTTTGAGAGATTACGGTTGAGGATTTAATGTAGAGGGTAGAGAGTTAAGGGTTGAGGGCTGAGGTTGTAAGGGTTGAGGGTTGAGTGATTAAGGGTTTAACAGGTGAGGTTTTTAGATTTGAGGATTTAAGGTTTGAGGTTTGAGGGTTGAGGGATTAGGGTTGAAGGATTGATGGTTTAAGGTTTGAGATTTGAGGTATTAGGGTTTAAGGTATAGGGTTGAGGGATTAGGATTGATGGTTTTATGTATAGGGTATAGGGTAGAGGGTTGAGGGTTGAGGTATTAGGGTTCAAGGGTTGAGCTTTTAAGGTTGAGTTTCAAGGGATTATAGTTTAAGGTATAGGGTCAAGAGGGATTAGGTTTGAGGGTTTAATGTATATGGTAAAGGGTAGAGGTTAGAGGGTTGAGGTATTATGACTTAAGGGTTGAGGGTTTAAGGTTTGAGGATTCAGGGATTAAGGTGCTCGAGGGTTTAATTGATAGGGTAGAGGGTAGAAAGTTGAGGGTTGAGGTATTAGGGTTTAAGGGTTGAGGGTTTAAGTGTTGAGGTTTGGAGGTTGAGGGTTTAAGGATTGATGGTTTATGGATTAGGATTGAAGGGTTGAGGGTTTAAGGTTTGAGGTTTGACGGATTAAGGTTTAAGGTATATGGTTGAGGGTTTAATTGATAGGGTAGAGGATTAAGGGATGATGGTTGATGGTTGGGTTATTAGGGTTTAAGGGTTGATGGAAAAGTTATTATAGTTTAAGGGTTGAGGATTTAAGGTTTGATAGTTGAGGGATTAGAGTTTAAGTTATAGGGTTGCGAAATTAGGGTTGAGGGTTTAATTGATAGGGAAGAGGGTTAAAACTTGAGGGTTGAGCTATTACAGTTTAAGGGTTGAGGGTTTAAATTTTGAGGTTTGAGGGATTAGGGTTTAAGGTATAGGGTTGAGGGATCAGGGTTTAATTGATAGGGTAGAGGGTTTAGGGTTAAGGTATTATGGTTTAAGGGTTGAGGGTTTAAGGTTTGAGGTTTGAGGGATTAGGGTTTAAGGTATAAGGTTGAGGGATTAATCGATAGGGGAGAGGGCTAAGGGTTGAGGTTTGAGGTATTAGGGTGTAAGAGTCGAGGGTTTAAGTGTTGAGGGTTGAGGGATTAAGGATAGTGTTGAGGAATTAGGGTTGAGGGTTGTGATCACATATCTCTAAAGATCCCTATTGGACCCCAATTTTAAATTTTCCATCCCCTAGATGCTTAACCCACTCTCCCAAGGCTATAACTTATGATCTTCTATAAAAAATCATCATATATTATCTATTTTAATTCCAATCCATCTTTATTCAAGTATTCAAAGTATCATAATTGATATTTGTAATTGTAATCCTTCTTTATTCAAGTCCTAACAATGTATCACCTTTACTTATACCCAAGTGTAGATAAATGGTGTGTTCTTTATTTTGCTTGTTCTTTTGGCTTGCTATTTAACATGATAACTTTGTAGGAAAATTGTGAGGAAGAGAATACTCACACATATCATGAGACAATTGATGATAATTTCTTAGTCTTGGTGATGTTTGGGGAAAATTTAATTACAAAAAACTCCTCTCAACCTCTTCATCCTTCACTGCATCTTCATCCCTCCTAAAACAATCTTAAAATCTTCTTTGCCTCTTAATCCCACTTTTCTCTCTCCCCTCCATAGTTCTCCATTTATAGTAAAGGCTTACATAATGAAAAAAATTCTATACATCACATTTGGCGCTCACCAAAGTGAAAAGCCTTGAAACACAACATTTGGCACTCACCAAAGTAGAATGGTATTTTACATCACATTTGGTGAGTGCCAAATGTGCTTTTCCAAAAATGATAAGAAAATGAGTTGACCCATGATTAAAGCCCACAATTCTCTACATTTTTTTGGTTCTACACTTTATCTAACTCACAAACACCTTTTTTATGAAATTGACTTGTAGTACCATATTATGCTTGATCCATCACCTTTTGAGAACCAATTTGCATGCTAGACAATGTAGAAGAATATAATTTTAATTTTCTACATCATATTTGATTATATCAAGTAATATATTCATTTTTGTAGAATTGAAATGTTTATATTTAGTTTTGACAATATAGATGATTCATTTCATGGTTTTATTAATCATAATAGTTTTACATACATTTCAAAATTGAATTAGATGGAAGTTGCATAAAAAAGTTTAATTTTTGGATTTTGAAAAAAATGAAAAACATGACATAATTTATATGAATTAATGTAAAATTATATAGAGGATTCCAACTTAACACAAAATTTCTTATGAATTCTATTTGCATTGCTTATTTTATTCTATTTCCATCATGGTTAGTGGAATTCACTCTTTTTCATTTTAGCTAGATGTTTATATTGAGTTTTTTTGTTTAGTTTTCACAATATAGATAATTGATTTTATGATTTTATTAATCTTCATTGTTATACATAGTCAACATTGAATTAGATGGAAGTTTCATAAAAAAATTTGATTTTTAGGAGTTTGAAGAAAAAATTTGAAAAAGATGATAGTAGATGAATTCATGCAAACTTATATAGAGGATTTGAAAAAATGCCGCAAAGAAATGTTATCTCATGGAATGAAATGACAAGAAAAATCAATTGGAAGCTACTCCTAGTTATTAGTTATGCAATATGAAGTAATTGCATAACAGTTGCACTTAGGTTGACTTTCAAAAAAACTAGATTGTGTAGTATAGTAAAATGCATACCCTCACATTTTCACACTTGTTTGGGCCTGCCTTGCTTTATTTATCCTTCTTCATGGATTAATTGGTCATATTTTGCATCCACAAGCCCTATGAACTTATAAGAGAGGAGGAGCAACCATTGCAAGGCCCCAGGTCATGAAGGGCTGAGAGCAATAGGCTACCCTAACTTACCTCAATTTAAGGGAAATGTTTGGATAGGCAAGATGAGAATGATGAGGACTATAAGGTCCTTTGATCACTTTGAAAACCTGAGAGTTGAAAGGAGACTAGGCGAGTCAGTTTTTAGGGTCAACTCTATGTCTCAGATAACTCTATGTTAGAGGATAGAAGCGTAGTTCTGGGATGACAGTGCGCCACACTGGCATCTCTTAGGTGCAATGACATCCATACGAACAAAGAACCAAGGAGACAAGGTTTCGCACTAAAAAACAAACTAAAAACCTAGTTTCTAGTTTTCGAGGGTGCAGAATAACACTATGAAATACAAAGCATATGAATGAATGTGGTAAAATAAGTATATTATCGCAAGGGTGATAGAGATGATCTCAAAAAATAACTTGTTTGCTAGCTCGCTCCAAGATATCTCCACCTACACACAAAAAAGAGGGAAAATGTTGGGGGGCTATTTAGGGGTCTACCTCAATTAGACCCCCGTTTTGGTGTTTCCACCTCCATAGATAGCTGAGTTTGCAATGATATAGAAATGATACAATAAATAAGGAAATGAAATCAATAGAACACTAAAACACTACCAAAAAGTAACGTGCTAACTCAACCAAATAATAGAGAAGATGAGTGAGGAGCTTACCACCTCCACCCAGAGTGCTCAAGGCTAGTGGGAGAGAAAATGAGAGGAACTCAAGCCTCTGCTACAATGGTGTTGTCCTATGCTTTCCCTATTGAAGTGCCAAAATGTTGTTCAATGCTAGAAAATTCTAAGAGCTTATGGATGGAGTTGTCTCAAGATGGTGAAGAGATGAAAATGGATGATGGAATAGTGAATATGAAGAAGAGAGATGAAGAAATGACCATTTTTCAGGTTGATCAGTCGAAGGGAGGCATTACAATTCAACTTCCAATAGGAAGTGTAACACCTCTATAGACTCTAATCATAGGAATCTACCAAGGACGTAAGTGCGCAACATGGACGTCTGGCACCGCGCAGGCATCCCCAACAAAAAATCCTCTATCGATTCTCAAAATAGGCACCAAGTGGAGTGAGAGAAATGGTCTTATGTGGAATTAAGCCTCTGAATTTGGTTTTCTAAAGTGGAGAAGGGAAAAAGGGGAATTTTCATAAGGGGTGAAAATTCACTCCTATACATTTTTCCCCCACTTTAGTGAGCATAAATACTAATGAGTGCTTCAGTAAAGTAGATCAAAGAAGTGATAGGGTTAGAAAAGTATAACTGAACCTTCAAGGAAGTAGATCATGGTCTAGCGAACCTGAGAGTGCAGGACAGGAAAAGGACTTCATAGCTCAGAAAAACTATAAAGTTCAAGAATGAAAGCACCTTATAGGCCTATGGACCTACAAGGGAGGTATCCTCGAAGAACTCTCACATGGAGGAAACCAAGGAAAGTACCTTAAAAACCCACAAAATTTTAGGGAAGGTATCCCCCAATACCTCTCACATGAGGGAAACCAAAAAAAGGGGACTCCATAGAGTCAGAAAGTGGTGACATATTTACCCATAGATAAAACACATCAAAAAGCGGCCGCACAGGCTAGTAAGTAGAAAGTCACATAGACCGTCAAGTTAGGGGACTTTCAAAGGGGTCCCTTAGGAACACTTCAAAAGGAAGAGGGGTCCACTCAAGGGACACACTATTTGAAAGTGAGGCTTAGTCGAGCTGCCCTCAAGCTAGACACAAAGATGTGAAGTGGGTTTGTTTAGGCTACCCCTGAGCTAGACGAAAGGATGGGAGGTAGGTCTAGTCAGGTTTTCCCCTAGCTAGATGCAAAGATAAGAAATAGGTATAATCGAGCTGCCCCCAAGCTAGATGTCAAGATGTAAAGGATTTTGAAGGGGTCCCTTGGGAACTTGATGTGAAAAGGAAGGGTCCACTCAAGGGATGCACTATTCAAAAGCTAATGTCCTCTTTCTCAAATCGATTCATCACCAATGAATCCTTTTGAAATATGTTCACTTCATCAAGGAATTTGAAATGAAGGACATGCCTCCACACAAGGGGAAGATCAAAGCTATTCCCAATTCAGAGGAAGGTTTCCAAGTTCTTTCTTTACAAACCCAGAATGAAGGAAACATGTTTTGTTAGGGTTTCAAGTCGAGAATGCAATTATAGAAAAGAAGTGTGTGGAGGGTCTTGAGAAAATATTTGTTGGAAAAAAATGCATTTTCTAAAGATCAAAGTAATGTTCAGGTGGCGTTATCACACATGAGAAAGACAACTCAAGAAAAGAAGAGAGAGAGAGTTAAAGAGAAAGCATGAACAAAGGGCATAGGGGGATTTGGTTTTGTAGGGTTAGATCTATGCTTGCTTGTGAAAATAGTAGGTAGCCATAGTGCAAGGGAGAAAGATCATCAATCTCCAACCAGATCAAGAAGACTGTATGGGAGACAAAGTAAGTAAAAATTTGGGTCAACATGGAAGGAATCCTAAATGCTCCCAATGCTTTGCATCATCCCCAATTTATCAAAATTCAATCACAAACATGGAAGAATGATGATACGAATAGAGGAAGTTTACAAAAAAAAAAACCACACCTATATCCAAGCACCAATAGGAGTGATGAGGGTCATCCAAACACTTATAGCACAGTTACAGGGGAAACACATAAAACCACACACACACATATAATTTAATATTAAGAAGGGGTCTCCCCCTAGCACTGATCAACCAAGAGGTCATCAACCTCTCACTCTAGATCATCGTAGGGGGAGAGAGGATGAGCCTATAGTGAAATAATGTTAAGGGGAGGAGCTTTAAACCCTCCAACAACAAGGGCTAAGGAAGAAGGACTTGTGAGGTCTTTGTCGCTCAAATCTTGTGGGTCCAAGGTCAATGACTTGGTGAAGATCACTAACAAGGTCAAAAATTCATCCACCGAGTTGAATATGTACTAAATGAGAGTGTCATGTTTCACCTCACCGAACATGGGAGTTTGTGCCTGAGGTTCACTGCTAAGCTCACTGAGAGATTCAAGAGTGATGAAAAATTTGGGGGAGGCTAGGACTGGCTCTATCACTAAGACAAAGAAAGTCAATGTAGGACCACCTTCTGGAGAAGGTGGGCTTCTCTTACATCCTCTATTGTTGGAGGGACCACTCTCTACCTTCTTCTTCATTAGAGGAGTTGAACTCCCCACAAACAAAGCAAGAAGGGTAGAGGGGGAGGAGGAAAGAACCACAGTAGATATGACTGAAGTGTTAATCATATCTAAGGGCTATAGGAAAGGTGGGACATCCAAAATGAATGTCATCAGAGGTGGCTCCATCAAAGAAGAAATGAACACCTGCACCTTTCTAGATGCATGTGCGTTCGTAGTGGAAGCTATAATTGATAAGGATTAGGATTGAACAAAAGGGAGAGAGGAGGACACAATAGGAGGTCTTGATATAGGAGCAGTGATCTCATCTTCCTTCTTTTGTGAGGTGGTCTACTAATCCAAGAGAGCCTTTTACCGGTGCTTGTGCTCATCCGCAAGGCGGTTTCTATGACTCTTCCAACTAGAGGCTGGAGGTTGTGAGGGAATTGAAGGTCCACCTCAGCCATGGGAGTTTCTTCCACAGCTATTTCTAGTAGAGAGACATACTCTTGGATGGGAGTGGGAGGGATAGGTTAGGAGACAACGGAGGGAGTAAGTTCCAACTCCTCGACAATGGGCCTCTTCTCATTCACTGCTTTAGGAGCAGGAGCGGTAGGAGGTTGCAGAGGTCAAGACATAGAGGAATATCCATAGGGGGCTTTCTGTCTACCATACTGAACGGGTTTAGGCTCCATGGGTAAAATGGAAAGCTCAAACATAGGATGCTTGGCCTTTCACAAAGAAGGCACCATATGATTCTCTCACAAATGTGAGGTAGAAACAAATGGTACCACAACAAAGCGAGAGGAAGTATTGAGTTGGGCAGCAAAAGAGAAAGACGAAGGATCTTAGGATTGCTTCTCTTCTTCTCTTCTACATGCCTTGGAGATATCACTATCATCTTTAAGGCAAACCCTATGCGACATGACATAAGATGAAGGAGGGTATCTCACTTTCGGACTAGAGTTCCCTTTCTTGTAATTTTGATATGTGTGATACAAGATGGCATTCCTAGGGGGAAGAGGACCAATAGGTGTAGGCCAAAATTAAACTAAGTTATAGCTGCCACATGCAATTGGTGGTCTATATCCAGTGTCATGAACAACATGTACCGAATCCCCATGGATAAATTTCAAACTCTTATGTAGGACCAAGGGAATTTCATTCATAGCTACTAGCTAGGGGATACCTAGCTTCACTCTGAAGAGTTCAGATGTTGGGATGGTGTCAAACATGAGGTTCATAGACTTAGGTCCTACAAGGACCAATAGGGCAATACTCCCTATAGGAGGTACAAAAATTTTGTCATGTGTGTGGATGGTACTCTTAGGCATGCCATATCCATCCTTATGCAAGAATTTGATTAGCATAATCTCCTTAGTTATTACATTTACTTAAGACGTTGAATCAATGAGAACTCCTGCTATAGTATTCCCATTTATCCTTGTAGGAATGTAAAGAGATGGCTCTCTATTAAAGCCCATTGGCAGGTCTAGTGAATTGAAATTTATACCAATACTACTACTCACAGGTTGCACAAAGGGAATAGGTTGATTCAATAAAGAAGCCATCATGCACACTGAATAGTACTTCCACAAAGCCTCCTAAACATTATAGGATAAGATAGTGACCCAATCCTAGTTTCGTTATACAACACATTTGGAACCTTCCAACTATGCCTACTAGGGTTTTCAAGTTGGGTTGCAAGGCGAATGCCTCACAAAACTCATACCTAAAATGCTCCTAGGAAACAAGGAAAGGAACTTTCAGTATCACAAAACATAACCAAAAAAATTCATGTCAGGTTTACTAGAAATGTAAGAGATGGGGACCAACCATTGCAAGGTCCCAAGTCATGGAAGGCTAAGAGCAATAGGCTACCCTAACTTACCTCACTTTAAGGGAAATTTTTGGATAGGTGAGATGAGAACGATGAGGACTATAAGGTCATTTTCTCACTCTGAAAACCTGAGAGTTGAAAGGAGACTAGGCGAGTTGATTTTTAGGGTCAACTCTATGTCTCAGATAACTCTCTATTAGAGGATAAAAGTGTGGTTTTGGGACAAAAACACAGTGCACTGGTGTCTCTCAGGTGTGATGGCATCCATATGACCAAATAACCAAGGAGACAAGGTTTCACCACTAAAAAACAAACTAACAACATAGTTTCTAGCTTTTGCGAGAGAAAACTAACACTATGAAATATGAAAAATATATATGGATGTGGTAAAATAAGTATATTATCGCAAGGGTGACAAATACAATCTCACAAAATAACTTGTTCGCTAGATCTCTCCAAGAGATCTCCACCTACACATAAAAAAGAGGGAAAATTTTGGGGGGCTGTTTAGGGGTTTGCCTCAGTCAAACCCCCATTTTGGTGTTTCCACCTCCATAGACTACTGAGTTTGCAATGATATAGAAATGATATTATAAAGAAGGAAATGAAAGTAATAGAACACTAAAACACTACCAAATAGTAACACTCTAACTCAACCAAATAATAGAGAAGATGAGTGAGGAGCTTACCACCTCCGCCCAAAGTGTTGAAGGCTAGTGGGGGAGAAAATGAGAGGAACTCAACTCTTTGCTGCAATGGTGTTGTCCTATGCTTGCCCTATTGAAGTGATGGATTTTCTGCTATGGAGTACCAAAATGTTGCTTCAATGCTTGAAAATGATAAGAGCTTGTGGATAGAGTTGTCTCAAGATGGTGAAGAGATGAAAATGGATGATGGAATAGTGACTATGAAGAAGAGAGATGAATAAATGACCATATTTAGGTCGGTCAGTCGAAGGGAGGTGATATAATTCAGCTTCTTATAGGAAGTGTAATGCCTTTGCAGACTCCATCTATAGCAATTTGCCAGGGACATAAGCATCCCACATGGGCATCCCTAATAGAAATGCCTCTACTGATGCTCAAAATAGGCACCAAGTAGAGTGATAATGGTGGGATTATGTGGAATTAAGCCTTCAAATTTGGTTTTCTAAAGTGGAGAAGGGAAAAGGGGGATTTGCGTAAGTGGTGCAAATTCGCTCCTATACAAAACTATATATTTTTATGGAAAATATTGAAAAAAATAAAAAGATAAATGATAATTGAATTTTTTTGTCTGTGTCTCTGATTTATGGATTGGGAATAAGATGCCACCTAGGGAATCTTTGTCCTCCATGGGTCTTGGGACCTTGATTTTGAAACCTCTCAATAAGATCACTTTTTGGAGTCTGTGCCCCAAGAATTGAGCCACGGGACTAAGATGCCACCAAGAGCACATTCTTAGCCCTCCTTTGCTTATTTTTGGGGTCCAATTTTAAATTCAAGCAAGATTTATCCTCCTTTAATTAATGATTTCATATGTCAGCTTGTTGTGGTGTAATTTTGGGATGTTAAGCATGAATTAGTATAAATACAAGGTTCATTCATTTATTTTCATCCTAAGCAATCCAAGTCTTCTATGAGAACATTCATTATAGTAAAATTGGGTCCACAAGAGCATTCAAGATAAATTCATCAAGAGTTTGGAGCCATCATCAAGATTCAAGAATCATGTCAAGGTTTTAGTGCATCTATTCATGTTGTTGAGCCAAGATTGTGGATGTAGCATTAAAGATCTATCTACAACCATTTTTCACATCATATTCCAAGATCCAAGAGCTACATTATTCATGGCCACTACATAGTAGCTTGAAGATTTGATTCACAAGACATCATACAAGGTGATATCATTTATATATTTCATGTTTTGAGCTTCATTCATTCATTTCATCATTTGGTTTAATTACCTACAAGGGGTTTGACCAAGGCAAACCCCCATTCACTAACAATGAACAAGTATTTCCCATATTATCCATTTGTTTTTATAGATCTAGGTTAAAGACTTGAAGATCACTTGGAGTGAAAAGTTGTCAAAGTTGCATTACAAAGTTTTCATCTTTACGAAAACTCACCTACATGTGAGATCCGACTATTTTAGAACATGAGATCCGAGAGGAAGAAATTGCAAATCTAGGAGCTTAGAACTACATTCAAACTTTTCAAATATTCAGATTGAGACTAAGATGGTAGCAAGGGAATCTTAGTCCTACAAGTGGAATATTTCAGAGATTCTTCAGGATTTTGTTACAGAATCTAAAGATTCTATGTTTGCCCCCAAAAAACAACATTAAGACTAAGATGGTAGCAAAGGCATCTTTGTCCTCTAGGGCATATTTTGGCAGTCTATTTACATTTCCAAAATCCAATTTGCATCTCCATGTTCCCTAGGTATGCATACCCTAACTTGGAGTTGTTCATTTTTTGTATTTGTAAGCTTCATTTAGCTCATTTTAAGTGTTTTGCATATCATAGTGTGTTTTCAAACATTGTCTTTTCCAAGTGTTTGCTTGGTGGTGAACCCCTTGAAGTCTAAAAGAAACCCTCCTAATTCCTAATTGTGAATTGGCTCACCTTGAGAGGTTGATATTCAATATTATTAGGATTCTTAGGACATTATTGAATGTTAGTTGGAGAAAAAGTGATGTTCTATGTAGAGCTCCCCTTTTTCAACTAATCAATTTGGTGAACCCGAATTCTTTGAGCATTCTTCTTTTTCTGATTTGGATTCCTTTAAAGTCCTAGATCTAGGTTGCATTCATTCTTGCATTGCATTTTGCATTAGTGAAATTGCACCTAGGGTTTATTATCCTTAGTGAAATTTCATCTAGGGTTTCTTATATTTGCATCAGTGAAAGTGCATATAGGTTGCATTTTTGGTTTCTTGCATCATCTTATCTCATTGGAAAACTGAAAAGTGCATTGTGCATCCTCTCAATTCCATTTAGGAACATTGTTATTGCATTCAAAATTGAAAAAAAATTGCATTCTTTTGCATCCAATTTCTTGTCACTAGTTACTTTTTCTTGCATTCATTTGCATAATTCTTTGTTTCCAAACTTTAGGTCCTTGGATAGGCAATCTAAGAACACTATTATCAACCCAAAATTGTCTGATTTTTTGAAAGAAACCTTAACTAGGAGAAAAACGCCCTTGGTGGCATCTTAGTCCCTCTCCAGATTCTTGTCTTAGATCCTTGTTTGAACCATTTACTATCTATTTTAGCTTTTGAAAACATAGAATTTCACCACGAGGACTAAGATGCCCTCCCTATTGAATTTGACTTTGTAGTTTTCAGGGTTTGAAATTGCTTTTCTATGCTTCCATTTGTTGCAGTTACTTTCCTATTTCATTTTTCTAATATGGTGATTTAGTGAATCTAGCTTAATTAGTATTCATTCATTGCATTTTCAACATTCAAAATGGAATTCACAACATCTCATTTTCAGTATATTGCATAGTGTAGCTAGTAAATTACCTTTGTTTAGGTCTAAAGATATGAAAATGTTTACATTTTTAAAACTTTGCATAATATGGATAAAAGTACTTTTCACTTTTGTATGCACAATGTTTACATTCATAAAATTTTGCATAAGTTTGATAAAAGTGTTGTTCATTTTTGGATATACATTGTTTTCATTCTTAAATTTTTGCATACATTAGATACATGTGTTGCATATTTGGATATACATTGTTTACATTCTTAAATTATTGCATGAGAGGGTTAAAAGTGATTTTCATTATTGTTTAAATAATGTGAGTACCTTACCTCTCTAGGAACGCTAAGAAAAAATTCATATCCCCTCCCTATGATATTTTTTTGTGAAAGATAATACAACCATGAAAAATCCTAACGATCATATTCGTTCTTCTCCTAATATCTCTCCTATTTGTGAAGAAGATATTTTTATGTTAGAAGAACTAATCAATGAGAGTTTTGAGAGTCCCATTTGTTTCTCTCCTCTTACCTCTCTTAGTAGATATGACATTAATAAAAATTATGACACAAACATAAGTAATCATGACAGTAACATTTTTTCTTCTCCTAGTATCTCTCCTAGTTGTGAAGAAGATACTTTGATTGATGAAAGTCATGAAAATTCTAATTATCCCTCTACACCTAGGGAAAACCTTATTGAGAAAGAAAATTCAACCATTGATCATTTCTCTACTTATGATGAAGTCATTTTGGAAGAACCAATCCTTGAATGTCAAGAACATTTTATTTTTAGCTCTCCTAAAAACTCTCCTACTAGGGAAGATATCATAGTGGAAGAAAATGAGAACATTGACAATAGTAAAATACCTTAGATGAAGATGTTGAAGTAACATTAACTCCTCTTCACTGAGAGATCATGAAAATAAGGATGAGTCTTCTGAGGTAATGCAATTAGATACCCCTTAGAGTACTCTCATGAGCCTAAACTTATCATTTATCCACCACAAGTTCAAGCCAAACCTGTCCTTATCCTCGAATCACCTAAGAACAATGTGTAACAACAAATGAGTTACAATACCATTGCTCATACATACAACACTGGGAACAATCTTCAACCAAGACAAACACCTTCAACATCCCTCCCATTTCCCAATCCCATCTTACCAGGTCCCCCTCTTTTTCCTTCACAAAATGGAAAGGAGTATGATCTTGTCAAAAAACTTAAGAATACTCCTGCTAAGATATCTTTATGGGACCTTATCTAGGCCTCCCCCCACTATCATAACATGATTAAAAGTGTCTTACAACAAGTTCCTATCCCTTGTAATACCCAACCAAATGACATAGCAGCCTTGATTCAAGGCATAAATGCTAGCATTGTTTTCCACCAAACTGAACTCCCCCCTTTGGAAGTGCAAAAACAATGTGATGCTCTCATGATCATATATCAATACAAAAGAAAAGGGTTAAGGGTATGTGAAGGATCATGATGGGCCAAAAAGTGGCAATATCTAAGTGATATGATGACCCATGTGGCTGATGACTTTTTTTTTATCGAAAATCGATGAAACAAAAAGGGTTTTTAGAAGAGATTCTCAAATTTCCACCAATATAAATTATGCTTTCATTTGAATTTAATAAATAATTATTATTGATTTTCTATTTGAATTATGACTAAAGTCCTGATTGATAGGTGGATTGAAAAACATCTATAACTTTCAAATGGTATCACATTTTTTGAATTGAAAACATGCATCACATTCTATGCTTTGCATAATATAGGATTAAAAAAAAAAAAAAAAGAATTTCATGAATATTTGACCAAGTTAAGGTGGTTAGACATACGATTTTTTATATTTTTTTAAATTTGTAATAAAAAAATCATAATTAATTATTTATTTGGAAATAAATTACAAAAAAATATGCATCACATCTAGACATGAGTCCCCTAATTATATATAAAATATTATAAAAATATATTATCATTTTATTGTGTTTAGGGTGGTCAAACAAACACCTACTTCTTATTTTTTCCCTGAAATTTAAGTACTACTACATTAAAAGTTTAAATTTTCACCAAATAGATTTAAAAAAAAAAAACCTAGTAGTTAGAAACTAAGGTCAATTTTCTACAGATTCTATTCTTACATATTTTTGAAATAATATAGATAACTTATTCAAATTTTTATGTCAAGTTTCCTAACTCTAATTTTCTGAATTTTATTGCCACTTAAGGGCCTATTTTTCCATGATGATCTTGCACATAGCCATAAAGAGAATCCTATTTGACAATGGCTTAGCCTTAAATGTGTGCAGTGTATACCTCTTGGATAAGCTTGGTGTCGATAAATGAAAAATCCAACATGTATCTTTCTCTATTAATGGATTTGATAACGTGCAAAAACAACTGCTTGGTGTGATCACTTTTCTTATTACAATTGAAAAGGCTACCTTAAAAACCCCAATCCATGTTATGCCTCATAATATTTTATAAAATCTCCTTTTAGGAAGACCATGGATCCATGAGATGCATGTTGTTCCCTCTACCCTTCATTGTATCATGAAGTATATCTACAACAAAAAAGTATATACAATCAAAGCCGATCCTAAACCATATAGTTGTTTGAGCATCGACAAAGATAAAGAGAATTATTTGAACACATTGAAACCAACTACACAAGTGGAACCCATGGGAGAACACAAGATCATAAACAAAGACTCTGACAAGAGAAAATAAAAGGCAACAATGTCAACATAAAATCCGGAAGATCCTTTGAAAGAATCCACCTCAACCACTTTAGAAGAACGAACAACATACACAATAAACTTTGATGAAGTTGACTATCAACAACCTCTAAATCTTAAAGAAATGAAAAATGTTTATGGTAAAGGTTATGAAATGATGAAACAACTTGGTTACAATGGAAAAGGATGTGGTGCTAGAGAACAACGTATTTGTGTCCATATTGAACCAAACACACAAGAAAGAACTAATGGTCTTGGTTATTGTCCTTTGATAGAAATAAACAAGCCTTCACTTAATATCAACACCATTACAAAATATTCTTTACAAGAAACAAAAGAAATAGAGAAATATTTGCTTAATGTCAATGTCATCACACAAAACACTAATGATTTAAATTCAGTAGATTTTACACTCTCCATTAAAGGAGAGAACAAAATATCACAATATAAAGAGTCTTGTGTCAGTATGACATCTTGTACTAAGAAAAAGATATATTTGTCGCAAAACAAAGGAACATATCCTACTTTTGACCAAGAGAGTATCTTGACGAGGCTCCTTCAAGATCGTTTGATATTTCTCCCTTCAAGAACATGAAATAAATTTTACTACAAGACTTCATTTTGTACATATCACAGTGTTCATGGTCATGATACTAATGAATGTAAGGCTTTGAGTAACAAAATTCAACATCTTAAGGACTATGGTACTCTTCCTTGGGTTGAAGCACCTAGTTTCTCTAGCTGAAAATTACTCTCATCCTATTCAGCTCATCCTTGTCTTGCACTAAGTGGGGGAAAGGGGGGGTTTGATAGCCTGGTCCTTGTATACCACTTGTCATTGTCTCTTTTCACTAGTTGACCACATTTCATGTACATATAAGAGCAATCTTGGAATGTGGGTGATGTGCCTTAAGTTGGCTCACATGTGACATTTTGGGGGCAAGCCTTTTCCTTTCCATGATGTAGCTTATCAAAAACATATGACTTGGCATAGGGATTTTTGCATAAGCTCTCATGTATTCTTCTACTTTAAAGCAATTTGTCACAACAATGGTGTTAGTAGACACTTTAAAGTGGGGGCATACATCAACACTCATGCTTCATTGTGCAATTTTCTTTCTTCCTATGATGTGTTTCTTTCTTGGCATTGTCATTGGATTTGATTCCCTCCAAGAGTGTGATATTTATTTGACTTATCCTCTCTTGGAAACGTTAAGCATAATGTTCCATAAGATGAGACCTCATATGAACTAAGAAAAATCCCTTTGAACAAATCTCTTTCTTGTTTCATTTTCCCTTTTTCCTTATTAGAGTCATGGAGGTATGGCTTTGATATGGATTTCCTAGGGCTCACCTAGTGAACAACTAGCTTCACTAGCTCATGTGAGCATGCATTTTTCTTTTTGTACCTTATTAAAGTCATAAAGGTATGACTTGTTGGAATCAAGGTACACTGAGAGGGGGTTGAATCAATGTTCTATAAAATTTAAATTTATTGATCTTATCCTTAAAGCATTTATAACATTCATCCAAAAGAAATATGAATGAACATAAAGAAAACAACCACAACACAAGAACACAAGGATTTTTGTGTGGAAATCTTGTTAGGGGAAAAACCATGATGGAAGGCCAATCCACAATATGAGTATACTAAGAAATAAGTGATTACAATATGTGAATGTACTTGCATTCATGCACACTACCTAGAGCTCACCACTCAAAGATGAAGACTCACTATCTTAAAAAAGATTCAGATTAAAACCATCTAAGAGATTTGAACTGAGAGATTAGCATCTACAAATGCATGATTATAGTTCCAATTAGGCTCAATAATCAAATTCTAGACCTTCTATTTGATTTTGCTCTTCTTCTATGCTATTCTCTGATTCACAACACAATTCCTTTATGCACAAGTGAAACCTTACATTATCGCTCTTCTTCTCTTTTGATATTTGCAATTCGCACCAACACGCTTCACATCTATCTCAAAATGATATAGTCGATCACTTATATCTATCCGCAACTAAAGATTAATCACCCATCTATCAACTTCAAAAAGATATGAAAATATATTCAAACTATTGACTCAATCCATAGTTAGTTCTTGATGGGCACCAACAAAAGTTCACTATAGCATAAAAATGATCAACATCAACATGCACAAACATAAAAATACTTAAGAAATTACTTCTCAAAAATCTATGACATATTTCATTCACCAAGTTGGCTTCTGCACTAATAAACAAAGAATAAATCAACCGAATCTTCTAACTTGTGCACGGATCGATACTAGCCACTAAGATTCAATATCAATAGAGATCATATAAAAAACAACACTCTCTGAGATACACAACTCAAAATGATAACAAAAAAATCACATATGAATCATTGAACACAAAACTGTCAGATGCTCTATTCTTCCTTGATTGTCTTCAATCTGACTGCCAGTATGATCAAATGATGACATGCAAATCCAATCACCGATTAGGTTTGCCATCAAGGACAACACCAGAAATTTTTTTTAGTGTCTCTTGCCAACAATCTCCCCTTTTGGCATTGATGGCAACACTTTGTGAAAAATGACTAATTGTCGGATTAGTACCAACATGAATTACATTGCCAACTTCAAATCTTGAAAAATATTTTCATCAACAGCTCAACAATAAAACTCGCCCTAGGATGAATATACATTTTTCACTCTACTACTCTCCCCCTTTGACATCAATGGAAAAATTTGGGGAAACCGCATATCAAAAATCAAACAAAATCTTTAGACTATACAAGCATACAACTTACACAAACTTGAAAATATCTGCAAAATCTTTCTTCAACAGGATCAAATTTGTGTCCCAAAACCTTTTGAGACTCTCCAAAATTGTTATGTGACCACAAACTAAGTAGGATTATGTCTCTACAAACTCAAGGTTCACTAGATCACTAACTACCATAACATCTACAACCTCCTTTAATGCACTTGACATTATTTCTATCTTCAGACCAATTAGTCCTCTAAGCTCACATGCTCTTTCCACAATTCTATCACTATCATGGTTCAAGCTCCTTATCTTGTTAAGTAGAGATATCACTTGAATGTATTGCTTTCCAACACCACCAACTAAAGGATCAAAAGCTTTAAAAATAAAATCTAACTAATTTTCAAGATCCTTAGCCTTTTGCTCATTGACCTTAGTAAATTTAGACAAAGAAAAGACATGACTTATAGATCTTTCCACCTTCAGAGAGAGCACTTTGAATATTATTCACATAGGTGGCTAATAGAGTTTTATCATTAGTTATCATTCCTTTCAACCTTTTGAACCTTTTGGCATCAAAATCCTTCTGAACTTGAACCATGGCTGACTTCTCAAGTGACACAAAATGAGTACTTATAGAGTTAATGAGCTTCTTCAATTCATTGGAGGAGGAACCAGAAAAATCCTTGACATGAGTAGGAATTATTTTCTCCAAAACTCCATATGCAAGATTTAAGAGTTCACTATCCTCAATGTGAGACTTCAACAATTATTCTATAGCCTTTGCCTAGGAAAATGATGCTACCTTCATTTTCTGAATTAGGGACAAGGTTGATACATTGATAGGACCTTCGATCAATTTAGGGTCAAATTATTCCTATTGCCCTACCAAAAATTTCTTCACTGCCTCTATAGTGTCTCTTTCTTCTTCTAGAACTTCCTTTATATCAACTTTATTTTCCTCAACTGTTGTTTCCTCAGCTATAGGTTCTTGCTTATCTTCATGAATCTCAACTTTCTCAACCGATACAATTTCGGGAGATTCAATCTCCATAGGTACTTTTGAATTATCCACATCAAGAGGAATTTGAGTATCCTCAGATGTATGTTTTTTTTCTTCTTCTTATGCTGGATCAGTTGAGACATCATGTGTTTCTTCATAGACAACATCAATTTTGTTACTTAACAAAAAAATTCTCAAAATTTGTTCAATTTCTTTTGCAACTTCTTTAGTCTAACCAATCATAAACTTATTCACCCTTCTCTTTCTCTTGAATTCATTTTTAGATTTATTTCGGATTGCCTTTATTTCTTCCATAGACATCACCAGACATAACTCTGCAAGAATTCTCTCACTCATTTGCTCTTCTTTTGTTCTAGCATTTACTCTTCTCATTTCAAAAATCTCATACAAGCTTTTAGGTAAATGAGGCATTATTTCAATAAGAACCTTATTGAAAATATTTAAATGCTTTATTTTAGCCTCCTCAAGAGTTCTTTGGCCAGATTTATCAATCATACCATTTACAAAGTGGCTTAATATTTCCATCTTTGACCAAAGCTTTCTCAACCTCTTCTGTTGACATACCATATTTTTCAATGTTTACCTTCTTCTTCGCTTTGTCTTCTTCACCGGAGGGCTTTATTTTAGAAATTGTTGTTGCCTTTGTACCTTGATTCTTAATTTCTCTTACTCCATCAAATTATGTTTCTTCATCTTCAGAGATTGCCACATAAACTCTTTTGATTTTATCCTTCTTTCTTTTTCCTTCCTTATCAAATGTCTTCATTTGAGTTTGCATAGGAATTGGCTTCGTTGCAAGGGCATATAGGGATGCAGAGCTTCTTTTTGACCTAGTTCGAGTAGATGATGCTGCCGAACTAGCAAATTCAATTCTTGCTAGCTCTTTTTCTGCTTCAACTTCTTCTCTCTTCCTTCTAGCTTCTCTTAAATTTTTTGTAGATATACCCATTCTTTTTGCAAGGATTTCTACTTATTTTCTTACTCTTCTAACCATCACAGGTTTTCTTAGTTCATTGTACACCTATATATCCTTTTCTAAAAAGGTTCCAAACCTCTCTTTTGCTGAATCTAGAGGCTTATTCAATAAATTTTGTGCATACATTTCCAAAATGTTCTCTTCAACTTCATAACCCATTGGCATTATCCATACTGTTCTAGGATCTATTGCTTCCATAAGGTAGTGATCAATGTGAACCATAAATTAGATTGTTTCCTTATACTTCTCCACAATAGAAGTAGGAATAATTTCTCTTATTTGCATCATACTTTGAAAGTTTTTGAAATATCCCCAAATTACAACATTCTTTGTTTTAATGTCAGCAAATTTTTACAAGAGATCTTTCATTTGAGCGACTACCAGTTTATCTTTTTGCCAATGTAGCTTCCCAAATCCTAGAATTTCATTCATGAATTAAAATAACAAGGATAACAATAAGTTACCATACTTAAAGGAATTTTTCTTATTCTTCTTGATCTTACCAAGATTTTCCATCAACTGACTTCTTAGCAACTCACATAGATCATAGTCTACATTCTCGTTTACCATCTGATGTGCTGCATAAATGGTTGTGCTGGATATTTAATTGTCTTGATTGGAATGATAGATTTTATAACCAATAACCATAGATGCAAATCTGACATCTATATCAGCAATATCATCAATTTTCATCACTCTTCTGTCATACTTAAAACTGGTTGCATCAATAACTGTTTGATTCTTTACAGATTTTAAGATCGACAACCCACCAAAGGAATTTAAAATTGTAACAACACTTATAGCTTCTTTTTTAATCTTGAAGGGTATATTCAACCACATAAATTATGCATGAACTTGACTCAAGATGTACCAGACCCATTCGCCCTCTTCAAAGATGGGAAATTTAACAGTTTATGTGAATGTCTTCTCTTCTAGGGTTTTGAATTGTGGTTTGACACATAATTTTTCTCCTATAAAGTGATTGTTATATAGATTCAATAGTTGCGAGCTTCCTAACTCTTCAATGTTTGCGTTGATGTATGCCCTAATATCTTCAATATGTAAGACGTCGTATGAAACAAATGGAAATGCACCTAAGGGCTCAGTTGCAATAGACTTGAAAGGATGCCACTTGAATTTTGGATGGGATCTATCCTTGACTTCAACTACAAATGGAGTAGTCATTTTCACCAATTCACATAGTCATAGTTTTTTCCGATAAATAAATTTTTGTCAGATTGAAGTTTGATTGCTAAAAGATCCTTCACACTTGAATTTCGCCTTAATTTGCCAAATTTTTCTTTAGAGCTCTTCAAACTTCTTTTATTCAAAATGCAAAGTCGCAAATGAAAGACAAAAAATAACCTTTTATCATTCGCACACCTAACCCTTTTTGTCACAATAAATTCTTTTTACCCTAACTCATCTGGTTACCCTATTTCCACATGATGGGAAAGATAATTCTTCTACAAACCTCCAATATTGCATAATAATCTCTCCAATAGATTCAACAACATCTGTAGAGAATCTATGCACTTACTATACTTATCCATATCTCGATGTTAGTTACCGATAGGGGTTTAAGAGATTTTCTTGACAGCTCCCCCTAGGCCAAAGGCCTAAAATTCATTCCGGGAGGAATTACCAAAAGCAAGTTCTAGTGTTGGCGTATTTTCTTCAACAGAGGGTCTTTTCTTCACCCATTTATTTTGCATTTTCTTCTTGATCACATCTATAGTGAATTTTCATTTTCCCTTAACATCCTTCTACATGTTTTGATTTACCGAACCTTTTATGTTTTAACAGAATCTAGCAATGTGATCAAATTTGTTGCAGTTATAGCACACAACATTTCTCTGTCTAGACCAGTTGTTCCACTGATTCTCTTGATTTGAACTGGTTAGCAATATGCCCAAATCTATTTCATATATAACATCTGACATCTCTATGAAAAAATTTCATCATATTTTTGCATTCATTTGACTTATGACCATACTTGTTGTAGTTAAAGCATTGACCAAAGAATGATTGACCATTTGAATTCATTGTACTTCTACATTGAGTAGCCATGTGTCCAAATTTATTGCAACTAAAATAGTAACCATTGAACCTTTGAGCATTAGGTTATCTTACCGAATACCTTCCAGATTTGTTCATCTAATTTACATGTCTAAATCTCCTTTGTCCAGAATTTCTTTGTCCAGATTTTGAACTTTCTCCTTCCTCATATCCAAGACCTCTCTTGTCACCATTGGTCCTCTAACTTTTAATCAGTTCATCAAGCTTATTTGAGCTAACCTTGAACTTCTCCTTGTATTCATTATCAATAGTAATTTCATCTCAGAGATCATCATTCTATTTTTCAAGAACTTCCTCATTGTTTTTAGATTGCTCCAATTCATTGTCCAATTGACTACATTCTTTAGATTTTTCTTTCAAGGACTGTGAAAGCTTCTCTTCATTCTTCTTTTTGTATTTAACCTCCTTCGTCATTCTCATCATAATAGATTATGTCTCATTCGTTAAAACTATGTTATCTTTGGTAAGCTTTTCACATTCTTTTGTCTTTTCCTTCAAGGCTTGACTGAGTTGTTCATCTTCAACCCTCTTAGTGTCATTATTCTTGACCCAATCACAAAGTTCCTTTCTCTTCTTCCTGGACTTATTGATTTTATCTATTAGAGACTCAATAAATTTCTCAGCATCCATCAGCTTTTCTTGCAATTTTTGAACTTCAAATTTTAACTAATCAAGATCTTCTAGGGCCACCAAAATTTGTTGTTGAAGACTACTTGAGTCCATTTAATTTATTTCTTGGATCTTCCATAAGTTTTTAGAATTCTTCCAAGGAACTTAGAGCTCTGATACCAATTTTTGGAATCAAGGTACACTAAGAGGGGGGGTGAATTAGTGTTCTACAAAATTTAACTTTATTGATCTTATCCTTAAAGAACCTATAGAATTCATCCAAAATAAATATGCATGAACATAAAGAAAACAACCACAACACCATAACAAGGATTTTTGTGTGGAAACCTTGTTAGGGGAAAAACCATGGTGGAAGGCCAGTCCGAAATGTGAGTATACTCATAAATAAGTGATTATAATATGGGAATGCACTTGCATTCAGGCACACTGCCTAGAGCTTACTGCTCAAAGATAAAGACTCATTTTCTTAAAAAAGATTCAGACTAAAACAATCTGAGAGATTTGAACTGATAGATTAGCATCTAGAAATTCCTGATTACAATTCCAATTAGGCTCAACAATCGAATTCTAGACCTTGTGTCTGATTCTGCTCTTCTGCTCTGCTCTGCTTTGATCCGCAACATAAATCCTTTATGCACAAGTGAAACTGTACATTATCGCTCTTCTTCTCTTTTGATATTCATAATTCACACCAAAATAGTTCACATATATCTCAAAATGATATAATCGATCACTTATATATATCCATGACTAAAGATTAATCACCCATCGATTAGCTTTAAAAAGATAGGAAAATATATTCAAAATGTCGGCTCAATCCATAGTTAGTTCTTGATGTGCACCAACCAAATTTGGTTATAGCATAGCAATAATCAACATCAACATGTATGAACACAAAAATATTTAAGCAATTACTTCTTAAACATCTGCGACATATTACATTCACCAAGTTAGCGTCTGCACTGATAAACAAAGAATAAATCAATCGGATCTTCTAACTTGCACATGGATCGATACGAGCCACTAATATTCAATAGAAAAAAAGATCATATACCAAAAAAAAATTTGTTAGATATGCAACTCAAAATGATAACAAAAAATTCATATATGAATCGTTGAATACATAACTACTGGATGCTCTATTCTTCCTTGATTTTCTTCAATCTGGCTGCCAATATGATCAAATGATGACATGCAGATCCAATCAATGACTTGGGTTTCCACCAATGAAAAGACTACAAAAAAAATTCAGTGTCTCTTGCTAGCATGACTTTGATATGGTGCCTCTTGGGGCTCACCTAGTGGACATCTAGCTCTCACTAGCCCTTATGAGCATGCATTTTATTTGCATAGTGGACAACGCGTTCCACTTGTAAACTTCTTCAAGCCTAGACTGAGTTCATCACATTGGATGGCTAGTTGAAGCTTGATCCATTGCAATTTTTCTTCTTTCTCCTTTTTCCTTTTTCATGTCTTTGATGGTGTATGCTTGCAATATGGTTATGGCTTCATATATCATCCACATGTGTGTTCCTTTGTGCCTATGCTGGTTTGTCATAGGATCTCAACCTTGGGGGCTTAATCATCCCTCTTGATCAATTTCCATCCTATCTTACTAACATTGGTACACTTGAACCCCTCTTGATTATGTGGTTGGCTACTTTAGAGTGAGTTTGAAGTTCATACTCTCACTAAAGTGGGTGCTAAATGTAGTGTAGTAAAATTCACACCCTTTCATTTTCACACTTGTTTGGTCTGGCCTTACTTTATTTATCCTTCTTCATGGCTTAATTGGTCCTATTTTGCATCTACAAGCCCTATGAACTATATATTTTTATAGAAAATCTCGAAAAACATCAAAAGATAAATGAGAATTTAATGTTTTTGTTTGTGTCCCTCATTCGTATACTCGAACTAAGATGCCACCTAGGGCATCTTTGTCCTCCATGGGTCTTGGGACCCTAATTTTGAAACCTCTCAATAAGACCCCTTTTTGGAGTCTTTTCCTTGAGAATTGAGCCTCGGGACTAAGATGCCACCAAGGGTGTCTTAGTCCTCCTTTGGTTATTTTTGGGGTCCAATTTCAATTTTGAGCGAGATTTAGCCTCCTTTAATTAATGATTTCATATGTTGTCTTATTGTGGTGTAATTTCAGGATTTTAAGCATGAACTAGTATAAATACAAGGTTCATTCATTCATTTTCATCCTACATAATCCAATTCTTTTGTGAGAACATTCATTCTAGTCAAATTGAGTCCACAAGAGAATTCAAGAGAAATTCATCAAGAATTTGGAGCCATCATCAAGATTCAAGCACCATGTCAAGGGTTTCATGCATCTATTCATGTTGTTGAGCCAAGATTGTGGATGTAGCATTGAAGATCTATCTACAACCATTGTTCACATCATATTCCAAGATCCAATATTTACATTCTTCATGGCCACTGCATGGTAGTTTGTAGATTTGCTTCACAAGATATCATACAAGGTGATATCATTTACATATTTCATGTTTTCTGCTTCATTTCATCATTTGGTTTAATTACCGACAAGGGGTTTGACCAAGGCAAACCCCCATTCACTAACAATAAAAAAAAAAAATCCCATCTTGTCCATTTGTGTTTGCAGATCTAGGTTGAAGACTTGAAGATCACTTGGAGTGCATAGTTTTCAAAGTTGCATTGCAAATTTTTCATCTTCACGAAAAACTTACCAATAGGTCAGATCTGATTATTTCAGAACCTCAGATCTGAGAGGAAGCAATTGCAGATCTAGGAGATTAGGACCACATTTAGAATTTTCAAAAATTTAGATCAAGACTAAGATGGTAGAAAGGGAATCTTAGTCCTCTAAGTGGAGTCTTTAAGAGATTCTTCAATATTTTGTTTTGGCATCTGAAGATTCTAAAGTTCCCCAAGTAAATATACCCTAACTTGGAGTTATTCATTTTCAGTATTTTTAAGCTTCATTTAGCTCATTTTAAGTGTTTTGCATATCATAGTGTGTTTTTAAACATTGTATTTTCCAAGCATTTGCTTGGTGGTGAATTCTTTAAAATCTTAAAGAACCCCTCCTAAGTCCTAATTGTGAATGGGCTCACCTTGAGAGGTTGATAGTTAATGTTATTAGGGTTATTAGGACATTATTGAATGTTAGTTGGAGAAAGAGTGATGTTCTATTTAGATCTCCCCTTTTTTCAACTAATTATATTGTAATTGAAATTTTGTCATATATCAACTTCTAGTTATTAGTTATGCAATGTGAAGTAATGTTTTGATTTTGAAAGATGTGAAATGAAATGTAATCAACTATATGTCATGGATAGCATATATTTTTTCCAAACATCCATAACTTGTTCAAAAGCACCTGTGTTAGGCTTTTATCCATAGCAACAAGGTAATGATTTGTTTATTAAAATGATTTAGTGGACATGCATGAAAAATATGATAGCATATACAAGGAAATGAGTTGTTTGAAAAAATTCCTTAAATAAATATGGTCTCATGGAATGCATGAAAAGAAAATGCAATTTGAAAATGCTCCTAGTTCATTGGTAGGGTATGTGAAGTAATTGCATAACTACACTTAATAGGCCGACTTTAAAAAGAAATAGTTTGCAATTGAATTTTTTTCATCTATCAACATCTAGTTATTAGTTATGCAATGTGAAGTAATTCTTTGAGTTTTAAATATGTGCAATGCAATGTAATTAGTGATATGAATATATATGTTCGATAAAATTCTTTGGTAGAAATGTATGAAAAATGTGGTAGCATAGACATGGCATCGAGGCATTTGAAAAAACACCTCAAAGAAATGCGCTCTTTGATGAGATATTACTTGAAATATATGTGAGTTAGAAAAAAAAAATCAAAGGGTATGGGATCACATAGGACCCCTCTACAATAACCTCTCTTGGTATTTTATATCTTTGAGGTATTTTCCCATGGTTTCGAGTTTTGAGTTGATGGAAAAAATGACAAATGCATTTAGTGTAAAGTTTCAAAGGGGTGTAACTTTATTTATGTTTATCATGTGACTAAATTGATAGTTCCAACATGTTCAGATGATTATTTTATGCTAGGCATGGTCTTTTTTTGCACCCAAACATGTCAAAACAGTTTGAGTTGCATTGTACCAATGATATCCCTTAAGAGTCCAAAGTGCAAAAAGACAACAATCTTTGATGAGTTGTTACTTAGAAACCATGTGAGTTAGAAAAATTCCATAAGAGGATATGGGATCACGTAGGGCCCCTCTACAATAAATTCTCTTGATTTTTGATATCTCTGAGGCATTTTTCTTGTGGTGTTGAGTTTTCAGTTGATGTAAAAAATGTCAAATGCATGGAGTGAAAAAGTTACAAAGGGGTGTAACTTTCATTTTGTTCATCATGTGACCAAATAGAAATTTTAAATACATCTATATGGGTAGTATTATGGTAGGCATGGTATATTTTTACACCCAAACATGTTGAAATAGTTAGAGCTACATTGTACTGGCGATAGCCCTTAAGAGTCCAAAGTGCAAAAAGGTAGTAATCTTTGATGAGATGTTACTCAGAAAATGTGTGACTTAGAAATATTATATCATAGGGCACAAGGTCATGTAGGCCCCCTCTACAATAATCTCTCTGTATTTTTGATATCTTTGAGGCATTTTCTCGTGGTGTCAAGTTTTTAGTTGATAGAAAAAATGTCAATGAATGCAATAAAAATTTGCAAAGGGGTGTAACTTTTATTCTATTCATTGTGCAACCAAACTGATAGTTCCAACCTGTCTGGATGGGTAGGTTTATGGTAGGAATGGTCATGTTTTTCACCCAAACATTTTGAAACAGTCCAAGCTACATTGTACCGCTGATATCCCTTTAGAGTCCAAAGTGCAAAAAGGGAACAATCTTTGATGAGCTATTTTTTTGAAATCATGTGACTTAGAATTTATTTTTCTAAGGGTATGGGATTATGTAGGGCCCCTGTACAATAAAATCTCTCATTTTTTGATATCTATGAGGCATTTTTTTGTGGTGTTAATTTTCTAGTTGATGGAGAAACGTCAAATGCATGCAATAGAAAGTTACAAAGTGGTGTAACTTCCATTCTGCTCATCATGCGGCCAAACCAATAGTTTTAAAATGTCTAGATGGGTAGTTTTATGCTAGGAATGGTCCTGTTTCACACCCAAATATGTCAAAATAGTCTGAGCTACATTATACAAATGACATCCCTTAAGAGTCCAAAATACAAAAAATGCAGCAATCTTTGACAGGATGTTACTTAGAAACTGTGCGACTTAAAAACATTTTATTTGAGGATATGAGATAATTTAGGCCCCTATATAATAACATCTCTTAGTTTTTAATATCTCTAAGGTTTTTTCCTATGGTATTGAGTTTTCAGTTGATGGAAAAATTATCAAATGCATGTAGTGTAAAGTTGCAAAGGGGTGTAAATTTCATTTTGTTTATCGTGTGAGAAAATTGATAATTCCAACATTTCTGAATGGGTAGGTTTATGCTAGGGATGGTATTTTTTTTCACCCAAACATCCTAAAATAATCCAAGCTACATTGTATTGGCAATATCCCTTAAGAGTCCAAAGTGCAAAAAGGCAACAACCTTTGATGATTTGTTACTTAGAAATCATATGACCTAGAAACATTTTTTTCAAGGGTACATGATCATATAGGGCCCCTCTACAATAACCTCTCTTAGTTTTTGATATCTCTAAGAATTTCTCTTGTGGTGTCAAGTTTTGAGTTGATGGAAAAAGCGTCAAATGCATGCAGTGTAAAGTTGCAAGGTGGTGTAATTTTCATTATGCTCATTATGCAACAAAATCAATAGTTCCAACACATATGTATGGGTAGGTTTATGCTACATATGGTCATGTTTCACACCCAAACATGCCAAAACAATTTGAGTTACATTGTACTGGTGATATCCTTTAAGAGTCCAAAGCACAAAAAGGTAGAATTTTTTTTACGAGATTTTACTCAAAAATTGTGTCACCTAGAAAAATTTTGTTTGAGGGTACGAGATCATGTAGTACCCCTCTACAATAACCTCTCTCAATTTTTGATATCTGTGAGGCGTTTACCTATCGTGTCGAGTTTTCAATTGATGGAAAGAGTGTCAAATGTATGCAGTGCAAAGTTACAGGGTGGTGTAACTTTAAATTTTCTTGTCATGCAACCAAACCTACAGTTTGAACATGTTCAAATGGGTATGTTTATGTTAGGAAAGGTCTTGTTTCACACCCAAACATGCCATAGTTGTGTGAGCTACATTACACCAAAAGCATGAAGCATACAACTGAACACATGAAGTATACATGGGAAGCATGAAGCATACATGTGAATGCAAATAATACATGAAGTATAGACAAGAAGAATGAAGCATACACATTAATTATGAAACATACACATGAAAACATGAGGTATACATATGAAGCATGAAGCATACATGTGAATACACATAGTATATGAAGTATACACAAGAAGCATGAAGCATACACATGAATACATGAAGTATACATAGGAAGCATGAAGCATACACATGAACATGTGAAGTGTATGTAGGAAGTATGAAGAATACACACCAATACATGTAATACATGAAATATACCCAAGAAGCACAAAGAATATATGTGAATACATGAAGTATACACATGAATCATGAAGAATACATGTGAACACATGAATTATACATTGGAAGCATGAAGCATACACACGAATACATGTAATACACAAAGTATACACAAGAAGAATGAAGCATACATGTGAATACATAAATTATACACATGAAGAATGGAGCATACATGTGAACACATGAAATATACATAGGAAGCATGAAGCATACATGTGAATACCATAATATATGAAGTATACATGTGAATAAGTGAAGCATACATTTGAATACTTGAATCATGTACTCAAATACACGTAATTCATGAAGTATACACATGAATACAAATTATACACATGAATACAAAGTATATGCATGAGAACATGTAAGTCACAAAGTATACATTGGAATAAAAATAAGTCAAAACGTATAAATTTAAGTTGTAAATTATGCACTTGAATACACACAAATCATAAGTCTCAAGTCATGAAGTATACATATGAATACACGTAGTCAAAACGTATTCACATTTAGACATGTAAGTCACAAAGTATGAATACACATAAGTCACTAGTATACACATGAAAGGCACACTCTTATAGAAATGCATTATTGGCCTACTTAAGAGGAATATTGAATAGTCTATTAAAGAAGCTAATAGGTTTATTACACTTAATTGAAATATTTTTTAGATAGTTAAATGTCTACTCGATAAAACAATTCATGAATGTCATAAAGTTGTAGGCACATGTGAAAATTTGAATGTAATAAAAATCATCAGTAATTATTTAAGCATCAAATGAATAATCAAGAAAAATATGTAAACACCCATGCCTACAACATTCAAGAATACAATTTACACAATACACATGCTAACATCATTCAAGAATAGATATAGAATAAAGGATTTACTTAAACCTCATGTTGAAAATTTTTAACATAAAGCTATATATAATTTGATAGTAGTGGTAAAGTAAGATTTTCATTAATCAAAAAATTGTAAGGCTATACAATGATATATGTTGATAAAAGTATACAATATATCTAATAAAGTTATAAATACTTACTACAAAAAATCCATATGGACATAAAATGTCACATATATCGATAGTACAAAAAATATGTTCAAAAATGCAACATAGGAATACAACAAACATCCTTAATACATAGTCATTTCCGACTAGGGGAAGGAAATCAATTAAGTGATGCCTTTGATGGTCAATTAGTCCTCCTCTCTTCACTCATCTGGAGATGTAACTGATACAATAAGAAGTACAAATGTTAATAAATATAAATTGAATTGTGGAATGACACATAACAAAATAATCACTTACCACAAACAAATAATCACCACACTCATCCACAATAGTAGTTCATTGATGATTTGGAGTGACAAGAAATTATAGCAACCATCAAGATAGAAATTAAAAACTACATACATGTATCATGAAAAAAATTCAATAATAGACCATAAAAGAGAAAGTATAATGTCAAATTTACTAATATATCTCATTACTCTACCAAAGGATCAAAATTAGCTATTGTTGTAGCAACTAAATGGTCCATCATGCCATGAACATCGCTAGGGATTTTTGATGTCAACAGTTGAAAATGAAACAACAAATATGATTTTATTTATCATATCTTTAGTTTCTTTGTTTAATTAAAGGCATAGACAAGGAAGTGAACTATTTGAAAAAATGAAACATTGCAAAATATATATGTTAAAAGTTTTATAATGTAGGATGAAACACCTACAATGGCAAAGAAGACACAATCTCATGTAGAAAGGGATAGCCATAGAATTTTTTTAATGACAGTCATACCAATATTGCAATGGGTAGTCACTTTTAATAATGGTAGGTTTTTGAAGAATGAACAAAAACCTTAAACCATGCTAATGAATTAGTATTAGTCACTATAAAAAAAGAATAGTGAATACCATTATGATGAAAGAAGTGAAGGGTTATATTCTTAATAATTCATGAAGAAAATACATTCATCAAGTTCACAATGAAGGATGATCTCTTCACAAAAGATAGTCAATTCTTCAATCTACAATGACCTCCTTCATAGTAATTCATAATTGCATGATGACCTTGAAGGAAATCTTGATGACTATACAATAACCCCTATAAAAGAGATAGAACATGAAGATAAGAGGGGAATTCCTCCAGTTTTGCTTCCATTTTTTATCAAAATTATGTTAGCAACTTTGTGAATTGTGATACCTCTCCTACTTGTGATGAAGGTATATTGGTGTTAGAAAACCCAATCATTGAGTGTCATGAGAATCTTGATTTTACCTCTTCAAATGCTTCACCCACTTGGGAAGATACTATGGCACAAGAAGATAAAATAATTGATACATTTCTTTCAAAAGATAATAATATGGATTGCTTGGATGAAAATTCTAAGGGCACCTTAGATCCCTCCTCATTATAAAATCATCAACAAGAAATAAAATTCATTGAGGTTATGAATTCACAATTGGCCATTAGATAGCCTTTGATTATTGGACCTCCAAAAACTCGTTTTGGACCCCCCTAGAGTTCTCTAATTATTGGACCTCCTAACATTCCTTTTCAACCTCCTAAGTTACCTCTCATTATAGGACCTCCTAAACCTCATGGTCCTATCCTAAATTTTTCTAAACAACTTACTAGTAACCATGTTCACAAAAACCAAGTTATCATATGTTATCTCACACATATATTACTAGAAACAATAAGAAACCAAGATAAATGCAAGCCATTCCTTCATTGATGCCATTCCAAAAACCTATTTTACCTAGTACCCCTCTTTTACCTCAAAATAGTGGAAAGGGGTGTGACCTTGTAGAAAAACTTTGTAAAACTCCTACTAAGATATCTTTTTGGGATTTAATTCAAACATCTCCTTTTTACCATGGCATGCTTCAAATCACTTTGCAAAAATTCATGATCCCTCCTAGTGCGCAACCAAATTATGTGGTAGATTTAATTGAGAATATGAATTCACCTAATTTAGACATTATTTTTCATCAAAATGAGTTACCCCATTTGGAAATACAAAACTCGAATGATTCTTTGATGATATTGGTTGTTATTAACAAGGTTGGAATTAGGAATACCCTGGTGGACAATGGTTCAAGGATTAATGTTTGTAGTGTGAATCTTCTAGATAGAATTGGGGTGGATAAGACCAAAATTCACCTAGATAACTTGTCCATACATGGTTTTGGAAATGTGGGAAAACAACCACTTGGTGTGATAACATTACCTATCAAGGTTGGTAAGGTGGTGTTACAAAACCATATCCATGTCATGCCCCATGAAATTTCATATAATCTTCTCTTGGGTAGACCATGGATTCATGAAATGAATGTAGTACCTTCAACACTTCATCATCTATTGAAATAGACTTACAACAATAAGGTTTACACAATAAAATCTGATCCAAAATCTAAAGTTTACAAGATGAAAAAATGATGAATCCTCTTAGAACATTGACACCAACTATAAATATGGAACCTTTACAAGTTGAGGACAAAGATAAGTGTCATTCAATTGTGACAATGTTGTTAGATGATGATTTGGGATCATTATAATTCACACCTATTTCCATGGGAGAATATAAAATCACACAAACAAAATCAAGAAAAGAGAAAGAAGCAAAAATTATATCAACTCAACCATCAAAAGAAACCAATTCCACAACTTTTAGTAAAGAAAAAATACTAAATATACATCCACATATGAATAGAATTATCATGAAAAACCACCTTCTTTGAAATAAATAGAAGCATTTTATGAAAAAGGATATCAAATTTTGAAAAAATCTGTGTATAATGGAAAAGGATGTGATGTAAAATAACAAGGTATCTATGTCCCTATAGAGCCTAACACACAAGAAAAAATAAGAGGTCTTGGTTATTATCCTTTGAAAGAAATGAAATCATTGAAGAAACCTTCGCTTAATGTCAATTTAATCACACAAAATACTCCTATGGAAAATATAAATAATGGTCATGATATTGCTTCATCTTCAAACACATGTTTTAATGATGATTGGGGTTCATTAGATTTTACACCCTCCTTTAGGGGAGTACAAAATCTTGCAATCTACACATAAAGAGTCTTGTGTATGTATGAAATCTTGTAGTAAGTAAGAAAGATATTTTTCACAAAAGAAAGGAATATATTCTACTATTGATCAAGAGAATATCTTGTTGAAACTTATCAAAGCCCACTTGATTTGTCTTCCTCCAAGAATACAAAAGAAATTCTACAACAAAAGCTAATTTTGTGCATATCATCAAGTGCATGGTCATTCTATCAATGAATGTCCATCCTTGAGTAACAAAATTGAATAAATTAAGTATTGTGGTGCTCTTTCATGTGTTGATGCATGTACTTCCTCTAATCAATAATGATATTCATCCTATCATGTTTCTCATCACTATGTGGCATTTTTAGCTTTATGTGCTTTTTCATTGCCATTCATGGTTATAATATTAGGTGAAACAATATTTTTTATGGCAGGAACATGATAGTATTTGGTGTGATTATCATTGTCTCTACACTTGGGGGGGCCAAGATAACTAGTTTTGGGAGGCATGCATTCTTTCAAGTATCCCCTCTTCCAATCTTTTCTCCTTAAAATACAAACATAGAAAGTAAGTTGATATTTTAAGGGGGGGGCATATAGTCCCCCACTCATTCTTTGCATAAGAAATAGTCCCTTCTTATCAATGATAATATACATCTCTAGGAAGTGTGACCTTTTCGACCAAAGTGTTCCCTTATTAATCCATGTGATGTGTCTCCTTTGTGGTGATATTTTTCTTGATGTCCCATAAGAGTGTGATTTTTTGGCATATGATGTTTCTCTTGGTGGTAATGCTATGGTTAGTATTCCCCAAGATGCAAAAATTTTGTTCCTCAACTAGTACTCTCTTGGTGGTGATGTCAAGTGTGATTTTCCCTAAGGTGAGACCTTTCATGTACTAAGCAAAGTCCCTTTGATTGTTTACCTTTGGAGGTGATGTTATTGCAACATCCCTTGAGATTTTGGCCTTTTTTTATCATTTGTATTCATCACCTAAGACATTAAACCTTTTCCTATTCATCCCTCAAGATGTTAAACCTTGTCCTATTCATCCCAAAATACATTAAACCTTGTCCTATTATTTCCCCAAGATGTTAAACCTTATCATATTCATGTCCACCAAGCATAATACAACTTTCTTTCCAGTGGAGCCATGTGTTTCATGAGTGTCTAGCATAATACAACTTGCTAGCCATATCAAACCTATTATTTATATGTAACCTAGCATAATATAGTTTGCTAGCCATATTGAACTTGTTATATTTCATGGAGCCTAAAATAATACAACTTTCTAGCCATGTGGATCCTATTACATTTGTATGAAACTTAGCATAATATAGCTTACTAGCGATAAACCTTTTTTTCTTTGCATTTATTTTAACATGATATCTTTGTGTATCTCATCTTGCAACATATCATACATATATAAATGGTCCTTTGTGCCTATGTTGGTTTTCCATGGGATCTTGGATCCTGGAGGCTTGATCTCTCACCTAGATCCTTTGACATATTATCTCTTCAACAATTGTACAATTTGATCCCTCTTGACATATATTTTTCTACATTAGTGTGAGTCTGAGAATAAGTTCATACTCTCACTAAAGGGGGGGATTAATGTAGTGTAGAAAATTGATACCCTTGAAAAATTTTACACTTGGTTTTGGCCCCCTTAAATTATTGGACCTAATTGAGCATTCAACTTCCTAATTATGCGTTCCGCAGTAATTTTTTAATATTTTTCAATAATTTGCAAGCATAAAAAAAATGCTCTTATTTAATACTTTGTCCAAGCATAAAAAAAATACTCTCATTTAATACTTTGTCCCTGGCCCTTTAAAGTTTGAAAAATAGGGTTGGGATATTGATGCCTAGGGTGCCTATGTCCCCCTATTTTGGCTCCATATTCAGATATTTTTGTTGTGACACTATTATTTAATCTTCAAAGCTATCTGCGAGGATTTAATTTTTGGGAAATTGAGTGAATGCCTATAAATACCTAGTTATTGAATCATTTCAATATTAAGCAAGATGATCTAACAAATCATAAGAGAAAAATTATTGTGAAGAGAATTCAAGAGCATCCATTAGAATATTTATTGTAACAATCCCAAATCCAACATCTGTTGGATGTTGTGGTTGTGTTGCTAATATGTGGTTATCATTGATGTCAACACTATTAACATTGATGTTATGAGGGTTGTATATGTTGAGGATATTGAGAAAATTATAATAAATATGTTGAAGGCTATATGAGAAGCTGTGAATTTCAATGTGGTGGAAAATTTAGTATGTTTCTATTCAAAATTTATGCTTTAAAGGGTTTTTTGTTGAGACTATCTATTTTATACTTCAAAATTTTTAATGGTGCACATCAAGAGTTGTGCAAGTTGTGAGTTTCTATGTTCCTACAATTATTCTATTATTGTAGGTATTATTTCTAGAAGAAGAGAATGTAATTCTTGTAATTTGAGTTGTTATGTATTCTCTTGTGATGTTTGTTGATGTTTCTAGATCGTGCTCCATACTTGTTGCACATCCACATTTATCGGTGTGATCGCAATCAAATAGTTTTCCCTTGTGTGTTTGAGTTTTCATGTTCTTGGCCGACATGGTGGTTGAAGTGTGTTGGGGATCCTTGTGGATTAATCCTTTAATGTTTGGAATGTTCGAGTAAGTTTCTTTAGGTCTTCATTATTTTGTTACCGAATTTGGTTGGTGTGCATTGAGATTTGTTCATGAATTGGGCTGGCAGCTTGTAATTCATTTATTCTTTTATTTTTAGCCGACAAGGTTGTTGATGTAATTCCATGAAGTGGATATATAAGAGTGATTGTTTCTTCATTTTGAAGTGTGTTTGGTGTATGAATGAGAAGTGTGAATGTGAAATGTGTGAATAGAGATCAAATCATTCGATTGTAGAGAAGAGTGTGAAGAACTTTGAGTGAAGTGTAAAGAAGTGTTATTGTGCCTAACCAAAACTATCATCAGGCTTTTGAAGAAGCTAATTTCTTAGTTCAATCACTTCAGATGGATTTAATCTGAAAGTTTTATGTAAGACAATGAGTCTTCTTTGAGTAGTGACCTCTAAGAAGTGTGCCTGAATGCATGTGCATTCTTTATTAATTTTACTTATACTTTTAACAAGGTATAACTTGTGGATTAACCTCCACCATGGCTTTTCCCCTAACAGGGTTTCCATGCAAAAATATTGGTGTTATGTGTGCTTTTGATGTGTTGTTGATTCATGCTTTCACTCTTAATTATCAAATATGAGATTAAAGGTTAATCAAATTAAATAAGTGTTAAATTCTATGACAATTGATTCAACACCCCCTCTTAGCTGTCTATTCTTGTTTTGCCAAAAAATGGTATCAGAGCAGGTTCCTCTGAAGCAGTTTAATAGCTTGAGGTGATCTGAGATGGCATCATACAAGAAGGATAGTCCTAGATTTGATGGAACAAACTAATCTATTTGGAAGGCTAGAATGGAATGTCATTTGAAGTGCATTAGTGATCCTTTCTAGAAGATTACATAAGAACATATATACTATTCCTCAGAATGGTCCCTCTACTCCTAATGAGATCAAAGAAGTTGAAACTAATATCAAGGCTATAGAAGCATTATTGAGAGCTCTGACAGATTCAGAGATGACAAATGTAATGGGTCTAAAAACAACATATGAGATCTAGAAGAAGTTGGAAATATTGTATGAAGGAGATACACAAGTTAAAGTTGCTAAGCTACAAAGTCTGAAAGGTGAGTGGGAAAACTTGAAAATGAGCGCAGATGAAAACATTATTTATTTCATGCAAAAAGTAAATGAGCTAGTGATGGGTATTAGATGTGCTGATGGAATCTTGGATGAAGAAGAGATTTTGGCTAAAGTGCTCAGATCATTGCCTACTTACAAAACAAAATCTCATGCTATTGAAGAACTCATGATAGTAAAAAATGTGACAAGAGACATGCTGATTGGTAAGCTTGTTGCCTTTGAATTGAGCGAATTTGGTAAATCTACTCCTAAGAAAAAATCTACATTTAAAGCCACTATATTTAGAACAAACCAACATAGATATGATCTAGGACAAATTTTTAGAAAGACTTTCAAGTTTGAAGATGAGATAAAATAGATTGAAGATTTTTGAAAGAGAGTTAGAAGAGTTGGAAGCATTGATTATGAAAAAAGAAGCCATAGGACAAGGTAAGTATGAAGGAAATTTTCCTATTAAATGTTTCTCTTGCAATAAGATAGGTCATTTTGCATCAAGATGTCTTGAAAGAGTTCCTAGGTTCAAACCTGATAAGCCTAGATTTCAAAAGAAATGTTATTATGTTGAAGAAGATGTTACTAATGATGAATATGATAAATAAAATGGAAATGAAGATGGATGGGTATTCATTACTATCAAGGAAAATGGTCTGGTGTCCACTGAATCTGCTAGTGATAATAATATTGAGAAATCACTTGCAGCTAAAATTGAAGAAAAGGATGAGTGGGTGATTGACGGTGGATGCTCACATTATATGACTAGTGAAAAAAGAAATTTTATAAGCTTGGAGAAATATGACGGTGGTGTTGTAAGATTTGGAGATAACAATGCTGGTGTGATTTGTGGTAGAGGCACTATTTCTCTTGGTGGTAAATATAATACTGATGATGTTCTTTATGTTGAAGGATTGAAGCATAACTTGTTGAGTGTTGGATAGATGGTCGACAAGGGATACAATCTTCAATTCAAAGATGGTAAATGTAGGATACTAGGAAGTTTTGGAAATGTAATTGATTTAGGTACAAAGATAAGAGGTAATATTTTTTACCTGAGTGCTGCTAGTGAAAGTTACTTAATTTCTCATGTTGATGTAAGTTGGTTATGGCATAGGAGGTTGTGTCATGTTAATTTTGATAACATTGTCAAAGTAAGCTCCACTCAAGTAGTTAGAGATCTTCCTAGGCTAGTGAAGCCTACTAACATCATATGCAAGGAATGCTAGATGGGAAAGTAGACTAGAATTTATTTTCAGAGAAAACAACATCATTCTAATGGAGTACTAGAGCTGGTGCATATTGATCTATGTGATCCCTCCAAAATTAGAAGTCTACAAGGAGAAAGGTACTTTATGTTGCTTATTGATGATTACTCTAGGATGATATGGGTTGCTTTCTTGAGAGAAAAAGACAAAGCATTAGAAAATCAAAAGTTTCAAAGCTATGGCCAAGAATGAGACAAGTTTAAATATTAAATGCTTAAGGTCAGATAGAGGTGGTGAATTCACTTCCTAGGAGTTCAATTATTTTTGTGAAGAGAATGGAATCAAAAGACAATTATCTACTCCTCAGAACCATCAACAGAACAAAGTCTTTGAAAGAAAGAATAGAACAATTATAGGTGTTGCTAGAACTATGATGTTGGAAGGTAATGTACCTCATATTTATTGGAGAGAAGTTGTAAGTACTGCTGTATATACTATCAACTAGGTAAATGTCAATGGTAATCCTAGTAAGACTCCTTTTGAGTTGTGGTTTGGTTATATGCCTACTATTAAATATTTCAAAATCTTTGGAAGTAGATCTTATATCAAGAGAGATGAAGATATTGGCAAGCTTGATGCTAGGAGTGATGAAGGAATTTTTCTAGGTTACTCTACTAAGAGCAAGGCCTATCGGTGCTATAATAGAAGATTAAGGAAAATGGTTGAAAGTGAAAATATCAGAGTTGATGAAGAGATTGCTAGATAATCTAGATACTATGGATTTGATTAAGATGACCAAACTGATAGTACTGACAATGGAAAGAATTCTCAGACACAAAATCAAGTTCAAATTGTTCCAGTGAATCAAGATAATCAAGAAGGAGAAGCTAGTGGAAGTGTAGAAGAAAGAATAGAAGAACCAAAATTTCGAGAGAATCCTAAAGTTCCATGGTAATTAAAGCCAAATCATTATAAAAATTAGATTATAGGAGATAAGAAAAAAGGTGTGCAGACTAGAAGAAGAATTGCAAAAGGGTATTGTTTGATTTCCAAGACTAAGCCCAACAATGTCAATGAAGCATGTAAAGATGGATATTGGACGGAAGAAATGAAGGAAGAACTGATGCAAATAAAGAAAAATGGTACATGGATTCTTGTTACGAAACCTCGAGATAAAAATGTGATTGGAACCAAATGGTTCTTTCGGAATAAGCTGAATGAACAAGGTGAAGTGGTCAGGAATAAAGAAAGATTGGTATGTAAAGGGTAATCACAGATGGAAGGTATTGATTTTGAAGAAAACTTTGACCCTGTTGCTAAAATTGAAGCTATAAGATTATTTCTTACTTATGTTTCTTTTAAGAACTACAAAGTCTATCAAATGGATGTAAAGTAAACATTCCTAAATGGTGAGCTAGAAGAAGAATTATATGTTGAGCAACTAGATGGATTTCAACTGACTGAAAAAGAAGATATTGTTTTCCAATTGAAGAAAGAACTATATGGACTCAAATAAGCCCCTAGAGCCTAGCATGATAGACTAGATAAATACTTGTTGAAGCTTGGATTCAATAAAGGTACTATAAATAATAATATCTATTTTAAGATGGATCAGGATAAATAATTGATTATTGAAGTCTTTGTTGATGACATCATTTTTTAGGGTGATGATGACTTATGTATGAAGTTTTCTAATGAAATGAAAAGTGAGTTTGATATGTCAATGATTGGAGAGCTGAAATTATTTTTTGGGATTGCAAATTACTTTGTTAGATAATGGAATCTTCATATCTCAATCCAAATATGTAAGAGATTTACTAAAACATTTTGGCATGGAAGACTCAAAGCTAGTTGGTAGAACCATGGTAATCGGATGCAAGTTAACACAGAATGATGATTCTCCTAAGGAAAATCAAACAAGATATAGATCAATGATTGGTGGATTACTTTATTTGACTCAGATCAGACCTGACATTATGAATTTTGTATGTATGGTTGCTAGGTATCAAGTTGATCCAAAGGAATCCCATGTGACTACTGTGAAAATAATTTTTAGATACTTGAAAGGCACAGTTGACTTTGGTCTTTGGTATCCTAAAGATGACGATCTTACCTTGATCGCCTTTACTGGTGTAGATTGGGTAGAAGACGTGGATGAAAAAAAAATTACTAGTGGTGGTGCCTTCTTCTTGGGGAAGAAGTTGGTGTCTTGGTTAACTAAAAAGCATAATTCCATCTCCTTATCTACTGCTGAGGCATAACATATTGCTGCTACAAACAATTGTACTCAAGTAATATGGATGAAGAAAATGTTGAGAGATATCAAAATTGATATGATGAGCCTATTTTTATATTTTGTGATAATTCAAGTGCCATAAACATTTCTAAGAAATTGCTACTATATTCAAATAAAAAACATATATCTATCAAATATCACTTTTTGAGAGACAAAGTGAGTGATAAAGAAGTCAGACTGGAGTATGTGCCTAATAAGGAATAGATTGCATACATCTTTACTAAGCCATTTTCTAAGGATAATTTTGAGTAACTCAGAGGGAAGTTAGGGGTGATTTTCCCTCCTAATATAAACTAAGATGCATAGTCTTTGCATCATTCTATGTATTCACAATCATATCTTAATTCAGATTCATGTTGTGGTGGCTACTACTTAGAGGGAGTAGTAAGATGATTTAGATATGTGATTCAGATCTTGTGTACATTTTCCATTGATGTCAAAAGGGGGAGAAGAATAATGTGAAAAATTACAAAAAGGGGAGAAGATTGATGTAAGGGGGAGAAGAAAAGTATGAGAAGAAGGGAAGATTGTTGAAAGAAGAGTTAGTTGCGTTGGTGGTGTATTTTCCACATCATGTGTTGCCATCAATTCCAAAGGGGGAGATTTTTGAATTTTGTGGTTGTGTTGCTAATATATGGTTGTCATTGATATCAACACTATTAGCATTGATGTTTTGAAGACTGTATATGCCGAGGATATTGAGAAAATTATAATAAATATGTTGAAGGTTGTCTATGAAGTTTAGTGTGGTGGAAAATTTAGTATGTTGCTATTCAAAAGTTTCACTTTAAAGGGTTTGTTGCTGAGCCTATCTATTTTATACTCTAGAAGTTTCAGAGGTGCACATCAAGAGTTGTGCAAGCTGTGAGTTTATGTGTTTCTACAGGCTATTTTGTTACTGTAGCTGGTGTTTCTGGAAGAAGAGAATGTAATTTTGGTAATTTGAGTTGTTGCATATACTCTTTTGATGTTCGTTGATGTTTCTAGATCATGCTCTATCCTAGTTTCACATCTGCATTGATCGGTGTCATCATGATCGAAGATTTTTCCTTTGTGTGTTTGAGTTTTCATGTTCTTGGCCGACATGGTGGTTGTAGCATGTTATGAATCCTCGTGGATTAATCCTTTAATGTTTGTAATGTTCAAGGAAGTTATTTTAGGTCTTCATTATGTTGTGACTGAATTCAGCTGGTGTGCATTGAGATTTGTTCATGAATTGGGTCGACAGTTTGTAATTCATTTATTATTTCATTTTTGGCTGACAAGGTTGTTGATGTAATTACATGAAGCGGATATATAAGAGTGATTGTTTCATAATTTTTAAGTGTGTGTGTTGTATGAATGAGAAGTGTGAATGCAAAATGTTTGAATAGAGATTATATCATTTGATTGCAGAGCAGAGTTTGAAGAAGGTTGACCAAAGTGTGAAGAAGTGTTTCTATGCCTAATTGCAACTGTCATCAGACTTTTAAAGAAGCTAATTTAATAGCTCAATCACTTCATATGGATTTAATTTGATAGTTTTATGTAAGACAATGAGTCTTCTTTGAGTAGTGAGCTCTAGGTAGTGTGCCCGAATGCATGTGCATTCCTTATTCATTTTAATTATACTTTTAACAGGATATAACTTGTGGATTAACCTCCACCGTGGTTTTTCCCCTAATAGGGTTTCCACACAAAAATCTTTGTGTTATGTGTGCTTCTGATGTGTTGTTGATTCATGCTTTCACTATTAATTATCAAATCTAAGATTAAAGGTTAATAAGGTTAAATAAGTGTTAAATTTGGTGACAACTGATTCACCTCCCCCTCTAAGTTGTCTATTATTGTTTTGCCAACAACATCATGTCAAATTTTATGTGTTCATTTTTATTTGTGAAGGCTAAATTTTTTGTAGGTCTCTGAGAATTAAAGCATCCAAGCATTCAATAAAATCTATCAAGGAAGATATAAGATCCTTGATGTGATGTGTATGTCTTCAGTCCTTCAAGGAAGCCATTGAAGGGTGTTGAGTTGCAACATTTGTTCATTCATCATTTCCTTCCTTTCTATTATATGTTTATCATTGGCATTGCCTTTATGGAAGTGGGAACACTTACATGGGGTTTGACTAAGGTAAGACCCTATATGACACAAAGTTTTCTCTCTCCTCTTCTCTCTGCCTCCCCTCTCTACATCATCACCTCTCTATATCATCCTTCCTTATGCCTCTCACTCCCTCTATAATTTCCTCTCCCTATATCCCTTGTTACTCCTCTACCAATACTTTTGTTTTTCTCCCCCTCTCTTCTATCTCTCACCTCTCTCTTTTCCCCTCAACTCTCTACCTCTCCCCTCTCTAGGTATTGCATTTGATCCTTGTCTACCTCTCCATCTCTCCTTAGATATCTCTACCTCTTACTCCTTGTATCATTACCCAGCTCTCCCCCCTCTCTATATCTCTCCCTCTATTTCTCTCACCCCTCTTTCCCTAGGTTTTAGGTCTCTCACCTCTATATCTCTCTAGGTTGTCTAGCTATTTCCCTTGCTCTCCATCTCTCTCCCTCCTCCTTACACCTATTTCCCTCTTTGTTAACTTACCTCTCTCATTTTATTCTCTCTCCCCCTCACCTCTCTACCTCTTCCCTCTCTAAGTATATGAATCACTCTTTCTAGCCTCTCTATCCCTCCTTATCCATCTCTTTCTCTTCATTATTCTCTCTATCCTCTTCGTTGTCCCTCCCCTCTCTATGTCATCATGTCTCTAACTCATTCTCTATGCCTCACACTCCCTCCATGTCTACCTCTCTCTCCATCCCTTGTTACTCCTCTACCGATACTACCATTTCTCTCCCCCCCTCTTTTATCTCTCACCTCTCTCTCTCCCACTCACATCCACGAAAAGGTAGAGGATAGTTTCATAATATTCAAAGGAAGATATAGATCTTGATACTATGGAAATTAATATTACAAGTCTTGAAAGATGCAAATAACCTCACTTACACCTTGATTTTGATCAGACATTCTAATATCCTAAAGTGTAAAAGTAAACTAGCTTTTCTCTTTTCTAGTTGTAACCTCATGCTTGGGTGCAAGCATGTCTGATTTCTCCTTGTTGGTTTCAACCCTAGATAGGTGCCTCATTGGACACCCTTTTGAGAAGGAAAACTTGGAACTCTCTTTGCTACTCTCAACCTTATGAGTTGATTCTTAAAATACCATCTCATGCTGATTAGAATGAGTTAACTCATAATATTCCAATGCAATAATGCCTAATTTCTCCATTTTATTAAGTCGTTCATAACTTTCAGATTTATGGAAAACTGATTTATCATCAAGATTTGAGAAAAAATATTCAATAAAGCTTGAAAAAATTTCAACATCAAACCTTTCATTAGCTTTCTCAAGAATTACATGTCCTGTTTCATGATTTTCTTCTAGGATATTTGCAAGAATATCAACAACCATGCCTTGGAAAAGCTGCTCCAGATTCTCACCTTGCTCAAGTAGACTAACATATTCATACAAGATAATCTCTTCACTTCTATGAATAAGGTTGTCCTCGTGTGTTCTTTCATGGAACAAAACCTTGTTCAAATGTATCTCATCCTCTTATTTTCTAAAACTTGGTAATGGTGTTAGTACAAGAAGGGTGTCTTTAACCTCATCAACAAAACTAGGAAGCTCATCAAGTAAATCAATAAGGGTTTTAGGTTCAGGCTCTATTTCACCTGACATACTAATATTTACGTGATACTCTTCACTAGAAGATTGTTTATTATCCAAGCTTGGAATGAAAACCTTCAAGTATCCCAGAACAAAACCTCATCTTTTTTCTCAATGCTATTAATGATAAGAGGATTATTGTTTTCCTCAAGATTGAAGGGAAAATGAGGGTGGATCTAAAGACCCAAGAGTGCGGAATACATTTCCTTAACACTAATAAAATAGGGGAGAAGATCATAAACAAGCTCAAAAAACTTCTAAAACTACTTGAGATGAATACAACCAGTAAAATAGATAACAAAAAATAACATCCACAGATTGACACAAGATATATGTGGGAAAACCTTTTCAGGTAAAACACCCACCACACAAAGTCAAGACAATTGTATTCCAGTAATAAACCAATTACATACAATATTCAGTCTTCTCTGATCTGCTCATAACAACTTCTCACAGTCTTCATTTTTCACTGTTACAATGTTATTATCTAACATACAGTTCAAAGTATTTTCTTTCCTTGTTGTACTTGACTTACAAAGTCATACGTTGCAATCAATGTCATCAACTGAGCACCAACCATCAGGTTCATCAATCTCTCATATAATCATGCAATCAATATTCCCATACCGATCTCACTACATTGAGCTACCTAGGCATTAATGCCACCACCCAAATCAAGTCATGTTCACTAGCCAAAGATGGCCAGCAATTACTACAGTTGCCACATTTGCCTTTAGCCAATCGCAAAAAATTCCTACTACCACACATCCAACAACTATTTTCTAATTGCATTTGACTCTGAGTCCAACTCGGTTAAAATCTGATCCAAGCTCATTCGACCCAACCAAGTCTCTACTGCTCTACCGCCGAGCTGAGATGACCCACCTGTGGTAATGCGGTGAGCTTTGTCGAGATCCGCCAAGATTCCCCATCTAATCGTCGAGTTCAACTGACCCATTCGTGGTGTGGTGGTATGGACAACTGAGCTCATCCTTAACTTGCTCGTGGTAAAGCAGCTACACCCGAGTCGACCTACGGTAATGCGATGAGCTCAACCGAGCTCACCCTTCAACTCCACTGAGCTCACTGAAGAAACCCTGCGCTACTACCAAGTCCAACCGACCCATTCGTGGTAAGGTGGTGACCACTAATCATAACCATTAGTGGTTAAACCATGCTACTGTGGGGGTCAAAAGGCCACCCCATGGTAGGGCGGTAACTGCCAAACAAAACCATAGGCAGTCTCACTGTGGTCAAGGACTTGACCACTCGCATTATGGCGGTGACCAACAAAACAAGCCGAATGAAGCCAACCACAGTCACTGTGGTTAGGGATGAGATTGCGAGTGGTAAAGAGTGACTGCTACCCTTCCACCATGGTAGAGCGATTGAGGCTAGAGTAAAGCTAAGCGTGGTACGGCGGTAAACTGTAGAAACACCATATTTTTGCCAAGTCATGAAAACAGGGGCTTCAAGATGGAAGTTGAGACATATTTTCTCAACAATCTCCCACTTGGTGAACACTTCCAGCTTCCCCATGACTTTGAAAAATTACTGTCTGTCATAGGCCCCAAGGCCCATCAATTTTGTGCACCATATAAAATTTTTTGTGCTAACCGGATTTGTTAAAGCATCTGCAATATTCTTCAAGGTGTCCACCTTTTCCAGACTGACCTTGCCATCTTCAACCATATCCCTCATGAAGTGATATTTCACATCAATGTGCTTGGTCCTAGCATGAATGGTTGGATTCTTTGCCAGACAAATGGCACTTTGACTGTCACAAAAAATAGTGATCTATTCAACATTAAATCCTATGTCTGAGCATAAATGCCTCAACCAAATAGCTTCCTTACAGACATGAGTTGTAGCCATGTACTCTGCCTCTTTCATGGATAAATCAACTACATCCTATCACTTGCTCATCCAACTGATTTCTCCACCATTAAGCATGAAAGTGTATCCAATGGTGGATTGCCCGTTGTCAATGTCCCCTGCCCAATCTGAATCAACATACCCATGAATATTGAGAGTCCTTTGTGATGCAACCAAACTTCCATGGTAACACAAGGCATAGTCTAAAGTTCCCTTCAAATACCTGAACACTCTCTTCACAACATCCCAATGTGATCTTCCTGGATTTTTCATAAATCAACTTAGAACTCCCACTAATTGGGCAATGTCTAGTCTTGTACAGACCATAACATACATCAAACTGCCAACAACACTTGCATAAGGCACACTGGTCATGTCCTCCATCTTAGTAGCAGACTTTGGAAAGTCTTCAATAGATAATTTCATTCCCTACATGATTGGAACAACTAGCTGCTTGCAATCATCCATGCTAAACCTCTCCAGAACTGTTTTCACATAATTAATTTGACTGACCCAAAGCTTTCTACTTGTTTTGTCCCTGGTTATCTCCATTCCAAGAATATACCTAGCTACACCAAGATCTTTCATTTTGAACTTTGCAAATAACTAAGATTTAAGATCATAAATCATAGACTTTCTATTCCCAATGAATAACATATCATCCACGTACAGGGTAATAACAAGCACACGATCATTCTCAAATTTATAGTAAATGCAATGATCAGACTTTGATCTCACAAATCCAATTGACAACAAAACATGTCAAATTTCTGGTACCACATTCTAGGATATTGCTTTAAACCATAGAGAGATTTATTTAACTTATAGACCAGATTTTGTTTACCTCTTTCAACAAAATGCTCAGGCTGGGACATGTAGATTTCTTCTTCCAACTCACCATGGAGAAATGTTGTCCTCACATCCATCTATTCAATTTCAAAACAATACATAGCTGCCAATGACAGTAAAAATCTGATGGATGTGAGCTTTGCTATAGGGGAAAAAATCTTTCCATAATCAATTCCCTCAATTTGAGAAAATCCTTTTGCAACCAAGCTTGCCTTATACTTTTCAACACTACCATCAAGGCCTATTTTATTTTTGAATGTCCACTTACAATCAACAGGCTTTCCCCCTTTAGGGAGTGGTACCAAATTCTATGTTTCATTCTTTTTCAAAGAATCCATCTCTTCATTCATTTCTTGCAGCCAAGAATTTGAATCAGCCATTTTGATTGCTTCTTTCACAATCCTAGGCTCATCAGTGCTGGTAATTAAAGCATAGGAACAGTTCAAATTTAACAGTGAGAAACCATACCTTTCAGGTTGCCTTTTTTCTCTTGTAGATCTTCTTACAAGCTAAGGTTGTTCTTTATCATTAGAACTTCCAGAGTTGCTTGAGCTCTCCTCAGACTCAGGTAAACCATGTAGCTCTTCCCTTTCCAAAGTTTGGGAAATCTCAACTACATCCTTCTTCTTGTCAATCTGACCTATCTCAAGTTGTTGATCACTTATTGAAGGTTTTAGCTGATGAAATATCACGCTTCTACTGTACAAAACCTTCTCAGTAATAGGGTTCCAAATCTTGTATCCTTTCACACCAACTCCATAGGTAATAAGAACACATTTGACAACCTTGTTATCCAATTTAGATATCTTTTCATTTGGCACATAAACATATGCCTCATAGCCAAACACATAGGCATGCCTCAGAGAGGGCTTCTTACTAGACCATGCTTCCAAAGGCATGTTGTCAACAAGAGTAGAGCAAGGATATCTATTTATTAGATAACATGTTGTAGCCACAACCTCAACCAAAAATTTCTACTCTAGACCAGCACCACTCAACATACTCCTTGCCTTTTCCATCAGCATCATCTTCAACCTTTTAGCAACTTCATTCTATTGTGGATTGTAAGGTGTTGTCTTATGCCTTTTAATTCCATGATCAATGCAATACCTTTCAAAATATGTAGAGAAAAATTCACCACAATTGTTTGTCCTCAAACATTTAATCTTCTTTCCAGCCTGATTCTTTACCAAAGATTTAAATTCTTTAAACCGACTGAACACTTCTGATTTACTTTTAAGAAAGTATAAAAATGCCCTTCTCAAATAGTCATCAATAAAAGAAACATAATATCTAGACTTCGATAACGAAGGAACATTAACTGGACCAAACACATCAAAATGAACATAATCTAGTATACCAGAAGATTTATGAGGACTAGAATAAAACAAAACACTTTGTTGTTTTCCATAGATACAATGTTCGCAAAAATAAAACACAAGATTACAATCATCAAGCCCTTCTACAAGATTTTTATTCTTCAAGATTTTTTAAACCTTTCTCACCTATGTGACCAATTTTATGATGCCATAGCATAGTCTTCTCAACTGGGAGTTTTACCTGCAAAGAATTTGCAGATAGAGAAGTGTCTTCATCTTTCTCTATAGGAGAAGCATTGCTTGAATTTAGAGAGGCACTATTACAATGAACAAGACGTGCATCCATCTTGTAAAGAATGCCAGTACGAACACCCTTAGCCAGCACCAGTGCGCCTCTAGCCATTTTACATCCTTTACTAGAGAACGAAACTTCTACACTAGCATCATTTAACTTACTAATAGAAAGAAGATTTTGAGCCAAACCTGGAATGTGCAGTACACCACCAATCCATTTGACTCTTCTATTAGAAAAATGAATTGTGAATCGTCCTTTGCCAACTATCTCCAGCATTGAATCTCTTTCAAAGTACACCTTTCCACCCTCACTTATCATATTTAGAGAACCATTCTCTATTCAACATCATGTGAAAGGATGCACCTAAGTCAACCAACCATACATCATTTGATTCCTAATTTGTCAAGGTTGCTGCAATGAAGGTGTCTACATCACTTTGAGAAGATTCATTGTTAGAAACATTCTTCTTCTACTACTCCTTACAATCCTTCCCGATATGACCAAGTTGCCCACAGTTCCAAAATCTCACCTTGAACTTTTTACCAGGAGACTTTGATCTTCCTATAGATTTGGATTTCGACTTCTTGCTTTTCTCCTTTGGTCTACCTCGAACAACAAGAGCCTATTTGGCCATCTCTAAAGAATTCCTTTTCATTTCTTAAGACAAGAGTGAAGCAACCACATCATCCATATTGAATGGAGTTGTTGTGCTTCCAATAGCCATCACCAGATGATCCCAACTATCAGGTAATGAACACAACATGAGCATGCAATGATCTTTCTCCTCAATCCTTACACCTATAGAAGCCAACTGAGTAACACTCATATTAAATGAGTTCAGATGGTCTGCAATAGATGCACCTTTTTTCATTTTCAAGGAGTACAACTTCTTCCTTAGGAATAACTTATTTACTAGAGACTTTCCCCGATAAATATCACCAAGATTCTTCCACAAAAAAGTTGTAGACTGCTCCTCATGTATGTTCAGGAGTACAAAATCAACTAGACTCAATCTTATTAGACCTCTTGCTTTTCTATTAGCAAGATCCCAATCCCCTTGCTTCATACTTTGTGGCTTAGTTCTAGACATTGCTAACTAGAGGTCTCTATCCACCAACAAGTCTTCCATTTTGAGTTTCCATAACTCAAAGTTGTTGCCATTAAACTTTTCAATATCTACTCTACCTGATGTACTCGCCATCTCAAACAAAAATAATATTTGACAATGCAATACTCCCACTAAAATAGTATTAGCACAAAAAATTAAGCTTTCTCTCAAGGATAACACAATGGTCCAGGCTATGATACCACTTCAAGGGAAAATGAGGGTGGATCTAAAGACCCAATAGTGCAGAATACATTCCCTTAACACTAATACAATAGGGGAGAAGAGCGTAAATAGGTTCAAATAGCTTCTAAAACTACTTGAGATGAATACAACCAGTAAAATAGATAACATAAAATAGCATCCACAGATTGAGAGAAGATATACGTGGGAAAACCTTTTCAAGTAAAAAACCCACCACACAAAGTCAAGACAATTATATTCCAGTAATAAACTAATTACATAAAATATTCAGTCTTATCTAATCTGCTCACAACAACTTCTCATATTATTCTTTTTTCACTATTACATTGTTATTATCTAACATACAATTCAAAGTCTTTTCTTGCCTTGCTGTACTCGACTTACAAAGTCATACATTGCAATCAATGTCATCAACTAAGTGTTGATCATCAGGTTCATCAATCTCTCATCCAATCATGTAATCGATCTTCCCATACCAATCTCACTGCATCGAGCTACCCAGGCATTAATGCGACCACCCAAATCGGGTCCTGTTCGCCAACCAAAGATGGCCAACAATTACTATAGTTGCCACATTTTCCTTTAGCCAATCGGGCCATAGTCAAACTGCCACATGTCCACCAACTGTTCATTGATTGCATTTGACTCTGAGTCCAACTCAGTCAAAATTGGGTCCAAGATCATCTAACCCAACCAAGTCTCTACCGCTCTACCGCTGAGCTGAGACAACCCACCTGTGGTAATGTGGTGAGCTCAGCTTCCCCGTGTAACCGCTGAGTTCAACCGACCCATTCACAGTGTGGTGATATGCCCAATTGAGCTCATCCTTAACTTTCCCATGCTACTGTAGCTGCACCCGAGTCGACCTACAGTAATGCGGTGAGCTCAACCGAGCTCACCCTTCAACTCCACTGAGCTCGCCGAAGAAACCCCGTGCTACGACCGAGTCCAACCGACCTGTTCATGGTAAGGTGGTGACCACTGATCATAACCATTAGCGATTAAACTATGCTACCATGGGGGCCAATAGGCCACCTCGTGATAGGGTGGTAACTGCCAGACAAAACCGTAGGCAGATTCACATTGGTTAAGGACTTGACCGCCTGTGGTATGGCGATGATCGACAAGACAGGTTGAACAAAGCCAAATGTAGTCACCACAGTTAGGGATGAGACTACGAGCAGTAAAAAGGTGACAACTACCCTTCCACCGTAATACTTCCAAGGTAAGAGAATACCACCACGGTAGAGCGGTTGAGGCTAGAGTAAAGCCAGGCATGGTATGATGGTAAACTGCAGAAACACCATATTTTTGCCAAGTCATGAAAATAGGGGCTTCAAGCTGGAAGTTGAGACACATTTTCTCAACAAGGATAACACTCTTGAAGGAAGAAAATATCTTGTTCTTTTGCATCTATATGTTGCTCTGCACTTACAAACTCTGTGACCAGAATTTGATCTTCCTAACTATCTACTTTTGTGCATGAAAACTCATCAATCGCAAAAGTAATAATCTAGGGATCCTCATCTTTCTTAGGTTTTGGAATTTGTTGTCTTAGATGACTAGGGTCCTCAACATCATTTATTGATTCTTTCTTTTCAATTTGAAGGTCTAGTTTCTCGAGCTTGACCTCATATATAGGTGCATCTAGAACAGAGTCCTTTTGTTCTACATCCAGATATTTCACTAAAGACTGTTCATGAGGAACGATAAATTCATTGGACATACATGCTATCTCTTCCTTAGGATGAAAAATTTTGAAACTTGGAGTTTCAATTCTTGGATACTCATTCGGAATGTGAAAAAAGTCAGTAGGCTTGAAAATTGGAATTTTATACTCAAAACCTTCCTTTATAGGCAGATCCATTGAGGTATGATCTTGTTTGAAACTAGAAATGGAAAAAGTTGTTTAAGCTTCTAACCTCTAGGTTCGAGCAAGTGAAATCTTCACTTGCTCCTCCTTTGTAGCTATCTTCTTTGTAATACATTCCTCATGTTGTCTCCTTTTCCACTCCATCCTCTGCTCCTCAACATGCTTAAATTTCTCTTCATAAAATGAATTTGCAAAGGTTATGGGTTGTTGTTTCTCCACCTTCTGAACTTGGGCAAGAATTATCTTCATCCTTTCTTCCCTTCCAAAAATCTCTCATACAAGGTGTTATTCATGCTATTTTTTTTGAGCCTCCATCTCCTGCTCATGAATGTATTCTTGGTAGGCCAACTCCTCCTAATGCATGTAAACTTCTTGTTGTCTTTCAATCTCTAACATCTATCTTTGAAAATCAAAAACTATATCTTTTATACTCATGTTGTTAACCCTCTAAGGTTGGGCATGTGAATAATCATGTTGGTTGACATTATGATAATTTTATTGAGACTGTTGTTGTTTATATACAGGCTAATGTGCAAACTAAGCAGGGCTAGGAGGGTGGTAATAATATTGGAATGACTAGTTTATTTGTGTTGTAATGGGATTAAAAATAAAACCAATTGTATCATGAGTTTGATATGACTGACAATAAGGCATCAGGATAACATTTTCATGATATGGGTGAATCCTCATGTTGTCCATGAAAAACCTCACATTTCTTTTCACTCAAGTCAGATTTATTTCAAAAACCTAAAATATATTAGTACTTGAACTGTTGAAACCAAAATATTTGCACTCAGAGTTGACAAATGTGTAAAGAAATTGCCTCCAAATGTAGAAGAAACTGTTGTACACATCAAACAACATTGTGAGGGAAAATTTTGAACTAAAATAGTTCAAACTATCCCATCGGGCGTGCCAAAATTGTTATCTACTAAAATTGCACCCTATTGAATATGAAATTCAACAATTCAGTGAAACATGGGAAGACCTCTAAAGCTATGGGTAACTTTTAAGTAGAGGTCAATCTTTGGAGAAGGCCAACCTCCTATGTTGTCACCTAAAACTATTGCTTTTACTAGGAAAAGGGGTAAGAAGGAGTACACAAACTAAAAACTACTCCTATGGTGATGCACCTAAATGATTATCCAGACAACTACCTAAACATAGAGTTCCAATCAATCAACAAGCTTAATAATCACAACTAAAAATAAATATTTTTTGCATAAATATTTCATGAGAAGACCAATGCATTGAATTCAAAAATGGAAAGAAACTTTCACAGTTTGAACTATTTGCAACACAATACAACTCACAACTTGTAAACTCACATATATTTTTGTACAAAGGTGATGCTAATGAGACACTATAACAAGTAAAATGTTAACTTCACATGTAATTGCATCAATCATTTGAAATTCACACAATAGATCAAAAGATGAGAATGAAATTTCTTTATCTTGAATGATTTTCAAGGTGTCAAATGATGTACATGACTGTAAGTTGAGTTACAAAACTTTGTATTTTTTCTTCCAAGGACTTCAAATGAGTCACAAAATAGAGAAAGCATAAGCGATAACTATTCTTTAAAAGAGTCAAAATGATAATATAACCCTCTCCAACTAAGATCCACCAAACTATGAGTTAGAATATTCCTAGGTTGGATGCACCAATAAAGCCTAAAATATAGTAACTAGATCCTGTCCAAAAGAGCTCCAAGATGTTGAAAAATTCAATTTTGACCCTATCCAACATTAAGGCATGAGAAACCACCCCTAAAACTACTCCAAAATTGGTCAATATTATCTCCCAATTGTTGGCTAACTTCTTAACCATTCCCCTATATGTTTGCAAAGCATGAAAGCTCAAAAACAACCCATACACACATTGACAAAGCATGAATCCTTCATTTTTCATTTAAAAGAGCAATTTGATTAAAGTGATTTATAACAATATCACTTAATCACATGATTTTACATTTATAAATCAAATGCAAAAATAATTAAGGGCTCGGCCTATGTGAGAAATTAAAAGAAAAACATAAGTCTTACAAGACTTAGTCATCATTCAAAGGAGAACATAAGACCTAAAGTCTTATCCCACACCATACATTAGTTGCTTGCATATTTTCAAAAAGAAAGTGAAAAAATCACTTAAACCATTGGTATCCTTTGGAGATTGAAACCCTAAAGGTAAAAATGATGACAAAGCATTCATTTTATTTCATTTTACCCTGAAATCTTCTGGAGAACTGCTTAACAGCGCTGACATAGGGTTTTATTCGAGCTTTTTGGAAATCTCTCTGCAAGATCAGTGCATGAAACAAGTGAAATGTGTGTGGTAAGGCCTTCATTCTGCATAAAACTATCATATTCTTTCTTTTATGTGAAGAAAAATGTCGTTCAAACTCCATCATGAACATTATAATGCTAATGTTTTAGTTCTCTACATACATTCTTCATTTTCTACAATGATTTATGGCCTCTTAGGCCGTAACATTGAGCTTTCTCCCTATTGATTTTATAAAATAAAAACACATGGGTATCTCCTTTATGCTTTTGATACCATGTAAATAACAACCATCATTGCATATTTAGGAGCATTGCATACTTAGAAGACAAATATCCAAAAGTACCTAACATTCTAGATGGTAAATTTGATAAGCCTTTCTGATCATTATGTGTGATTGTTATCCATCGTGTGCTCAAATTTATTACACTATGATTGTATTATTTGTTCTTATTATGAACCCAAATATTTTGGACAAATATTTACTTTTGAAGGCTTTCATTCTTATTTTAGAACAACATTTCCCCTTTTCAAGGACTCACTATGATATATCTCTTGGTTGGTCTCTACCCCTTTTGAATAAAGACACCGTAAGGCAGCTATAATTATATGCTACACATTAATCTTTGGTTTCCAATCTCCATTATCATTGTGATCCTACTCACAAAGGTATAAACTTGGGAAGCTAAGTCACATGTAGTTTGTAACCCTTCCCTTAACTCATAAAATGATTGAAAATGTATGAGAGCACCCTTCATAACTGTGGCATGCCTCTAGTTCAATGTCCACTATCACCATTACAAGGCCATTGATCTCTAAGGCCCCTCATATACAAACTGTTGACATTGGGTTTTTTAAAATGAACCTTAAACATCATTGTCCCTTTTCAAGTAACAATGGATTTACTTCCCTGAGAATCTTTCTCTTTATACACCTTGGCATATATGTTGCCTTCATGTAACACACTGTCATCATGTCTGAGATCTTCCATTCTAGGTTATGGGAGCCAAGCTCTTCTTCTTGATTTGAAACATCTACAAATTCTTGCTTGTATTTGGAATGATCATATTTAGATTTAGTTCCAAATCTAGGTTCTTGTAATCATGTAGTGAGCACAATCCTTTCATTTCTCCTTGTAGCTATCTTTTAAGTGCTTTGATGTGACTGTACTATCATAGTTTATGCCATCATTATGAGACTCATTTGTTTTATTACATTACATTTCTCTATTATCTTCTAGACACTAAAAAATTGTTTCACTACAAGGTATTATGGACTATCATTTACTTTCTTCCAACTATTGATAGATTCATTTCTATCACTACACAATCACCATTATCTCTAGCCAGACTCTTTTTCCTTAATTTTCCTTTTCCACTTTGATTATGTTTTTTTTCTCCATCCATCCTTAAATCAAAATGCATTGGTAATCATGATCAATTATCACATGGATAGTGGAAAGATGATAATCATCCAAAACTCCTCTTGTCTCCATGATTGTGTTACATGTCTTGATATGGGACAATGTACTAATAGACCCTTCTTTTCCTCTACTTCATGATTCATAAATTCCTTGAAACCTTGTCATTTGTGAAACTTGTCCTACGACTTTCAAGCTTTGTCCTTTATGACCATATTTCAGTCCTTTATCTGTCATGCATGGTGATGGCTATGCTTTATCAGCCAAAACTCAAGACTACTGTCGTAAGTGAGAATAAGGAATTCAAGACTTGTAGTCTTAATTGCCATAGTATAAAGATCTATATCTTCCTTTGATTGTTATGAAACCATCCTCTACTCTTTGATGGATGTGACCATGCAATTCCTTTGCCTGTCTAGAACATCATGGAACCTTTGATAACTAGATTTTGAATCATGAATATGTTGATATGATGGAATGCCCTTATTGATAAGGGAAAAACTTTATGAATAAGGTGATTTATTTTAATCAATATAATCATGATTATATAAAAATTGTTTTCAATGATTTCATAGCTAATTCAATATGTGACTATTCATCTCAAGTGGACCAAGAGGGCAACATGTCGGGCTCAACCCTTGTGGGAGCCACATTTTAACCCACATCCTAAAATTTGATAAAATAAAACAACATTACTTTTCCTATACCTGCACACATGAAGAAAACAAGTTAGAAAAGTATGTGCATATGATGGATGTATCTGATAATCCTATTGTTTCTTGAAAATATTCATGATTCTAACTATTTTATTGTACACAAGGATCATATTGTAAGTTTATAGAGGTATGTGCATATATGGATTAAAGACCTTTCATTGCTCTAACAAAATTTATTCTCTTAGATGCAGGAAATTGGGAGCAACAAGGAGGTTGAAGCTAATTACAGGACAAGCGAAAGACTGACAAAGATATAAGGCAACTCAACTAGAACCATCCATTCAGGAAATGACTAGTCTCTCTTCCTTATATGTGCATTCCTTTATGTTAATATCTATAAATGTATAATATTTTTTTTCTCTGCATTAAAACAAATAGTATCACAACTTGTATGAGACCTTATACATTTATATCATCAATACAAATTACATTTTCTAAAAATATTTGTTCAATCTTTCTTGTATTGTAGGCATAAGCATAAATGCATTTCAGTAATGCAATCTTCTGATATTTTCACTTTTATACACATGAATTAATATAGCAGCACTAAAATGAACCCTAATTTTAATTTGAAAACTTTAAAATCTCTACCTGATTGAGCTAATAATGAAATTGGGTAATAGAAATAACATGACATAATTTAGATGAATCCTTATAAAATTATATAGAGGATTTCAACTCAACACAAACATGCTTATGTATTCCATTTGTATTTCTTAAAGCGGTACATTTCCATCATGGTTAGTGGAATTATCTATTTTTCATTTTATCTATATACATTTTGTGTAAAGGGTCTAGTAATACACCATTGATTTCTATGGGTTTTGTTTGAAGTTTATGATGATGTATATTTGATTGATTTGTATGGGTTTTTAAAGGTTACAAAGAACTCCCAAGATATACCTTCGTGCTTTTCCATGTATCATGGTTGAACCTTGTGCTTCATGATGACATGTGAAGGATTTGAGCCTTATGTGTTTTGTATGAGATTTGTGTAGCTAATCTACACATAACCATTATGGAGTGTTTGGTTTTCTTGGGCATTAAGGATCATGATGTTAACCAAGTATCATTGATTATATAGTTTTTTTCAAGGGTTTAATGGCATGTATTCCATTGATTTTTATGAGGGGTCTTAGTGTGCATATGTATTAGGGTTAAGTGAAATTGATAAAATTCCTATTAGACATCAAAATACTATGTCATGCCTAGTGTGTTTGTCCATGTCTCATGGCTAAGTGACCTTCAATCTTATGTCTAATTATTTTAATATAATATGGCATATGGTGTGCATCAAGGTAGAATGACATATATGAAAACATATTACAATTGTTTTAGCTTTTTTGTTAAGGTTACGAAAAAATTGTATGGATTTTATTTGAAAGCTAATTGTTTATACATCATGGTTGAGTCACATTGATGCTTCTACATGATGGTTGTATGAAATTTATATGAAGGATCTATTGACACCATTTAGTTGCATGTTTGGTTTTGTTTGCAAGTAATAATGACATATACTATTGAGTTGTATGAATTTTGTTTGAAAGTTATATCAAACCCATTTAACGTTCTTGGTGTTATTTTCGAATCCTCATACTAATGTCCTTTGATTGTTTAGGTTTCTATTATGCAATAACCCTATCACATTCTATTTTATTCCTCTCACATTGTCATAATGTATTTTGATGATGATTTTACGATCTTCATAGCTGTCACCTACTTGCTACCACACCCTTCGATGAACTTTCTTTCCCTTTTCATTGGGATATTCTCATGTATGGGCATAGAATTTTCACTCTCACACTTATATCTGCCTTTTTCACAATGAATCTAGTTCACTACCCTTCACCTTTCTCATAGTCACTTTTCAATGTCACTTTATTTGTCTTCATCTATCATGGGAATCTATCATTATGCGATTTACTATCACTTTGTTTGGTTTCCATTAGCATAAAAAACTACACATAAAAAATTCCTAATCCATCCCTTGATACATAGTAGGGTCTAAAAATAATGCGAGAAGGATGAAGTAAGCATCCTATCTTCTTATGAGATTTTTATTATCATTAGTCACTACCATATCATAGTGCAAACTCAAATTTTATTCTATCATCCACGTACTTTTATGGAAAACCTTTTGCATTTATGTCACTGCCCTTAACAAGCAGCAAGTTTCCTATTTTCTATTTTTTCTTTTGAATTTATATGCAAGAGGTAAATGCTTAAGAATGGGATGAATTCTTTCAATCCTTTAAATCAGTGATTTGGTTTTCCTCTATGATGTGTAACACCATTATTTTTGTGTAGGGAATTTTTTAAGATGAAAATTTAGAAATATCTAGCATGTTTACACTACTCATGATTCTTAGGAAGGGGGGTTTTGAAAAATTAAATAAGAATCCAAGAAAAATATTGAATCTAAATGATTAAAAATAAGTTACACAAACAACTATGAAGAATACAAATACCAACTATATTCCAAGATTGGGCATGTGAATAAATATATAGTACATAGGATTGTGCCAAAATATATAGATGCATAAATAAAATAGATGACTTGTCCAGAAGGTAAAAATTTAACTCTCAAATCACTCACAATCAAGAGGTGATCTAACTCAATCTAAGAGGCAAAGAGTTGAATTTCAATCAATAGATGAGTTAACGAAATATGACTAAGATAAATATGGATTTGACCAATCAAATGTGATAGCCAACTACAATCAACCAAGGAGAAATGAGATAATAATAGCACTTGTGTACCTCAAATCAAACTGAACGCATCCTTATTAACAACTTATGAGAATATGAGAGAATTTTTGGCCTTCTTTATATGATACAAATAGAGAGAGATGATCCCTTTCCAAATGAGGAAAGATTCCTTAAATAGACCAATTGAGTAAAATGAATGTTGGAATATGTAATAAGGAATAAAATATAGTTTTGAACATTGGTAGTTGAAGGAAACTCAAATTATTGGGGAAAAAAACTTAGACACTATTGCCCTAAGGGATACAAGATTCAAAATATAGAGGAATGGCATTATGTCAAGGTGTGATTGAAAATTAAATGCATAAAAAATAGAGTGAAACATGTTATATATGTGATTTTAAACTTTGAATAAGGGATTGTTGTTATCCTTGTATGTTTTGAACAAAATCCTCTACATCATAAGAGCGTTGTCATGGAAATGTTAACTTTAACATTATTTCAATGGCGTCAAAATTATCATTGCTTGAGACTTGTTGATATACTCACACTATTATAAGTATCAAATGGTACATGGTACTACCAAAATGTTGGCCTATTTCTAGAATTAAATATGAATCCTCCTCCTCCTACTTGTAGAGACTTCTAGTTATCACTTGTTCCATGTACTTTGCTGAGATCCAAGGGGAAGTTGGAAATACTGCATTTTGATCTTTCTTGAAGAAGAATGATAATAATTGACAATTAGAAAACACTCACATACCACAAAAGAATATTACTGCCCTCTACCATGTTGCCCTTGGTGAAAGAGTATTATTTCTATTAAAACTTATTTATTATGAACATGACTATCCAAAAGGCAACCAAACTTGCATTTAAAAATACTACATTTAGGTGTATTTGAGAAGGTAGATGATCATGTTCATCAATTAAAGTGACTCTCCATTTTCTATTAAATAATTATCTTGGTGTAGATTTTAAGTTTTTAGATCAAATTTTATCATATGAGGTAATATTTGTCATATTTGTATAATTCAAATTTTTATCAAGTTTTTTTTGTTTAAATTTAAATTTTTAAGCTTTTCACATTCTCACATAGATCAATTGCAATCATTTTAATTTGATTTTGATATTTTTGGATGAGTGAAAATTACTTAATTTTGTTCTTTTTGTGTTTGTGAACATATAATTCATTATCATGTCAAGGAAATGAGAAAAGACTCTAAGACCGAATGAATGCGAAGCCAAAAATGCGAGGAACAAATAAACAATGAGGAAAGTTCATGAAGAAAAAAATTTGAACCCCAGAGAAGAAATTCTCATTCAATCTAAGAGAGATGTGGAATTGGCATCACAAAGAAAACATATGCAAAATATTTGTGCAATGATATAAATGAATCCCAAAGTTGGGGGCACATCATCAACCATAAGTGAAGTTCAAAGAACACCATCTACAATATGTCATGTTCAAAGTACATCAGTAATCAAATCTCTATGGAGGCACACCATTTGCAACATGTCACAATGAAATTACATCAAAAACCACATCTATAGTTGAAGACACTCAACCTGCCACATCTCAAGTTGAAGGTGCAACATAATTTACATGTCAATATCAAGGTACGCCATCATTTTCATCTCCAATTGAAGGTATGTCATCTACCCTTGATGTTTTTGGCATTCCTAATGTTGAGGCAACTCTACCTTTGAGAAATCCTCCTAGAGTTTTGGATAGAAAAACTTAAATTTTGATTGATATTGATGCTAATATTTTGAAACCAATGGTTGATAATATTTCAAAGCCTAATTGTCAAATATATGTGAAGATGATATGCAAATTATTTTTTGAGAAACTAAATGAGAATGGAAGATGTCAAATATTTGTTGAAATGATGAGACAACCAAAATTTAGGCCCATCATAAATATTATTGGGCTAAGAACATCAAATGATTCAAGTGAGAAATCAATTATAAAGAATCTAATGAGTGCATATGAGAGTGTGGGCTCTATCTCACACACGAATGATATTAATGCCATCTGACATGTCATGACATCAAAATTGGTAAGAAATAAAACCAAGAATAAGATGATCCTTTCAAAGGCAAGTAAAACATTGAAAATGATTAGATCATTTCTAATGAGAGCCAAAAGAAGGTGTGAAAGAGTGTAGGATCCAAATAACAATGAGTTATGGGAATCCTCGGGTAGACTACCACGAAAAGATAAAGAAATTTTTCAAGCCTTGAGGTCCCTAATACAATAATTTTGGAAGAATAACACAAGGTTCTCTCCCAATCAAAGAGATATTGTAAGAAGGATAATTGGTAGTCGAAACCATGAGCCACATCCAAAGCATTTTTTGGATATGACTCAAACCCATTTTTTTTCTAAATTTGTAGAGATGTATCCTCAAGTTAAAACTTGTCAACGGATTTTTTAAATGCTAACTAATTTTTATGTCAAAGTAAATAACACATGTACTACTTGTAGTAGAGTACATATTGATTTTTCTAACAATTATGATGTTTATCAATGTATATATGTAGATATGCGCACTAACAATGTTTTGTAGGAATATAACATAAGGCCTCCACCTCGATCTTCAAGGGATTTCATATCTACCATTCTATGTGAAAGAGTGTATGGTCGAGTTTTTTATAGGAAATCATTCTTGGATGGCATGTATGTCATTGTGTTGGCTTGCAATGTTTTCCAAATTTTCAACATATGCATTGTACACATGCAATTGGACATGAGATTATGCAATTTAACAAATACAAGATAGTGACCTACAATCTAAAATATGGGAAAGAAGTATAAATGTGTGAATTGGTCAGTGATAATATTCTTATGTATCAATTTATGGGAATTTTTTGAAATCATGTGGTGTATGAGTATGTAAGGCATACACATAGATCTCAATGGTGGGACTCGTAGTTCAAGTTATGGAAGGACACATTTCCACTTCATTCCATTGTTTCAGTTGTCAAATTTGTAGACAACTACATACTACAGCCATAAAGCAAGGTGCAATTGTAGTACTATAACTCCACATAGGTTTATATATTTGTGCATATATAATTTGTTGTGCACTTTTTGCACATGCAGTGCACTAAAAGTAGGGACCCTCCTTTTCTCTCTTTTTTCTTTTGCTCTTGGTATTTTTGGCCCTTTGTACTTTGGGGTTTAGCTTGTTTGGCCATGTTCTTTGTTGTTTGCCATGCTTTTTGGAATGGTCCATCCATTATACAAATTGAAAACCTTAAGTTTTGGACTCATTCTAGGTTTTTCACTACTCTCGAGAAAATCCACTCCTGGTGGAATTCCCCAGTTTCCTTTCAAAACCCAGTGACAACTACTTTCATTGAAATTTCAGAGATTCTGGTCCTCCGCGGAATTCCGTCAAGACCTGATTTCTCTGAATGCCTATCATCATGTCAAATTCTAGGATTTTGGTTTGACCTATCTTGACTGCATTAATTGTGCGATTTTTGTGGTGGGTATTCAAGTCAACTTTTGGAAGTTTTGTGTCATTAAGGTTTTATCATTTCCTTCCTTTTGGTCTGGAGTTCTTGATCTAGAGTGCTATTGCTGGATTGTGCGATTGGGATTTTAGTTGATTGTTGCATTTGGGTTTCCTGGTGGCCATTTACATTCATCTTGCACCTTGAGGTTTCTTGCTAGCTTCTACTGCATCATTTTATCCTTCCCTCATGGTGTGTACATGACACTTTCTCTCTTTTGATGATTGAAATGAATTACTTTATGATTTGTGCGTACATGTTGTGAGTCAGAATGTTGGTATGGTCGGGTTTTGAATTTGATGCTTGGGTTTTTGGTTTTTTTTTGGTGCCCCTTCATGTTGTCTGCATTGTCATGCTTTTTCTTGTTGAATGCATGTGTTTCTTTGGCATTTTGGGTGTGCCTAGGGTTTGAGTTCCTACCTATTTTGGTGTTATGTATTTGGAAGCTGAGGGTTTTCCCGTTTTGTTCGAATGCTAATTCTAAGTGAGTATCTGAGCTTGCCTTTTGATTTCATCATGAGATGGCTCACTTGTGTGGGTCAAGATGGGCCTTCTATAAAACCTTACAAACAAATGAGTTGAGGTCAAGCTTATCTTGTGCTCCCATGGAAAATTTTTAGGGTTTCATGCCATGGGCATCACCAATCCCTCTTGAGTTGTCGTAGGGTGAGTTCATATTCCAAGATTATCTATAGGATGTTTAAATCGAGTTGGTTTCAGGCTCTAGACCTCAAATTTGTGATCGTTCGATCAATCTGGGTGAGGTCGAGAGAAAACAAAGGTATTCGGGTTTTCAGAGTCTTCGTAGAATTCCTTATCTGTCAGAACTCCCCAACTTCCCGTTTTCTCTTTGTTTTCCCAAAATGTGCTATGATCCAAATTTCTACTTGTCTCGCAGATTTCTGCTACCTCCAGATTTCACAAGTTTGTCTGTCACCTTATCATTTTCCTAAAACTCGACTTAAATTGTGAGAATCACATTAGTTTCTTTGGAATCCGTTCCTTCAGGATTTTACCGAAAGTTCTTGTCCCTTCATTTTCCTAGAGTTTGTGGATTATTGCTATTCTCGTGGATTTTCGTTGCTGACGGATTTTCCTAAGATTTTATTGAAAATGAAGAATTGAAAGAATATATGAGTTTGGTTAATGATTATGCATTTTATGATCAACCTAGGCTTATTTTTAAGACTCTTCATGTTGTTCCCTGGTTAATATTAGTTAGTTGAATGATTAATGGATTCTTGTGTGCTTGTTTCACTAAAATCTGCCTAGTTGGGAATTTTCCAAAATTCCTCTCTAGTCTGGATTCTATGGAAGGGATGAAAACCCAAACTTTGGGATGATTAATTTTTATGAGGTTTTGAGAATTTTTCTTATCATGGGACTTGTATTGAAGATGAACTTATCTTTATGATTGATTAATTTGTGTTCCGTGTGATATTTACTATGGTTTTTGCTGAATACAGGTTGAATCAGGTAAAGCAATGACAAGTGGAACCAAATGGTAAGGTAGTGTATCTAGGTGCAGAGGGGTCTTCTATTTCTAAGGAAGAAAGGATCAAGATGGATATCAAGAGCTGAATTTTGGAGAGCAAGTTGTCCTCCATCTGGTCGCGGGTTATTGATATAAATGTTGGATTGTGGGAGTGTGTAGAGTTCAAGGAAAAAATGGCAACATCAAATCTCTCCCTATTAGCTAGAAGGACATTAAAATCAAGATTGGTACATGTATATGGATTTCCTCCTACAGTACAGTGTTATGAGTTGGTGTTGGAATGTACACGACACTATGACGTAGGTGCACAAAGGATAGTTGGTCCCCAAGGGAGGATTGTGGAAAATTTGAATCCCGTGTCTATTTCCTAGACCTTTGACATGCCTGATAGGTCTCATGTGGTGGCTTTTGACATGGATGTGGAAAATAAGTTCTACAAGGAGGATACCATCAAATCCCAATAGGTCATTAATCCCTGGTTGGAAAAACCTAAGTCCCACTTCTCCAAGTTGCCCAAGTAGTTGGTTAGAGTCAAATTTAAGGAGTATTATGATGTTATCACCCTTCTCAGTAGGGTGGTAGGATTGAAGAGTGCAGGAATATTCGAGAATTGGATGCTCCATTTTATTGCTAGGATGGAACAGGGTATAGACTACCACTGGGTAGGCATAATAAGTGCCATGATTGATGAATAGAAGTGCAATGTCTTACAGACCAAGATTTTCACAATGACCTCTTACCTATTCTATGATTTGGCTAGGTTCCACCCATACAAGGGATTGAGCACAATGGATGTGTTCGCACATGATGTAATTTATGAATTTTACACACAACAACACCTGGGTAACTCGAGCTATAGAAGGGTGAGTGATGCATTCACCATGTACATCACTAGGTTGATCCAAGATGTAGAGCATGTTTCGATTTCAGATAAAGCCAAGGAGTTGATCAAAAGGTTTGGTGCTTGGTTTATCCAGTTCCCCACCTTTTCATACATAAGAATTGATGGTTGTCAGAGGGCTCCATATAGACTCCCAAGGTACCCTATAGATCATGTTCTACTCCTAGAGGTCACAAGACGAATATGTGACTTTGATGTAATTGTGAAAAGGGAGAAGCACAAGATAGGATTTAGTAGTGACTTTCCTCTGAGGATAGGCACTGGTGAGGCATGCCCTTCTATCAACTCGGCCCATGCTTCTGAGGAAAATATGAGCACTCTTGGTCTTTCCTTCCATTACAAGAGATCCAAGTTTGATATAACTGGTAAAGCACAAAAGAAGGCCATCAAAGAATACAGTCACAAGGATAACCTAGAGGACTATTGGGCCAACATAGGTGATGAATTTGAGGTCAAAAAGAAGAATTTTTCCAGGTTACTAGTCAGCTTGGTTCGGTTGTATAACATAAGGGCTGTTCCTATTCAGACTATGGTAGATGACACTCCTCCCAATTGGGATGAACTACTGGAAAATATTGGAAAGGGAAAGACAAAGAAGAAGGCCAAAGTCATTTCTAGGATTGAGAGGGATGATGCAAATAATAGGGTATTCCACATTGCTACTCCTGCTCCTAACAAGGATAGAGATGAGGTGACTGGAAAGGATTATACTGTGCAGACTATCAATCTAGGGCATTCTTCCATGGACCGGGACATTGAAGAGTATGAAGGCTCCAGTTCTGTGATCCTTGGTAGATTGAGGAAAGAGGTACAAACTAAATCAAGATTAGAGAAAGAAAATGAGAAAATTAAGAGATATTTGTAGGAGTTGATGAAGCCCTTGCAATCCATCAGTGCTTCCTCATCTTCTGCAGGCTTCTTACCTCAATAGACCGTATGAGAGTTGGAAAGAATGAATAACACCACACATGCTACAGTCGGTTGGTTGTGGGGAGTGCAAACCAAGGGATATGATGCTATCAAGGACATCCTTTTGACTAGAGGATATGCAATTAGGTCCTTAGATTGGATGAAGAATGTGTTGGCTTAGGATAGGGAAGATGTAGATCTCTTTCTGCAAAATACAAATACTATCATCAAATAGATTGAGGATCAATTGATAAAGGATAGAATTATTCCTTCCTCGATTATTTCAGAGCCCTGGGAATGGATTGAAATCTTGTAGATGAGGTAGAAGGCCTTGAAGAAGATATATAAACAAGGAAGGCAGATTGAAGACACTTTGACTGAAATCTACAATAGGTGTATTTATTTTTTTGAAGTGATGATAGGGAGAAATAAATTTGTGCCCAAGCATCTTAACCTGGAGCAATTGAGAAAATGGCGGTGACATGTATATTCTCTAGTCAATGAGGGACCTATCACTGAACATCAATTGGATGATGTGTCAACTTACATTGTAGTTATTGATAGGTATCAAATAAATAAGGTGGATTGGGATAATATAGTGAGGTAGTCAAGGGATGATATCAAGTTCCTTGAGAGGAGAGTTAGGGTTTTTCCTCACCTATTGTTGACTTGGACATGGTACTGTTGCTGGTATAGGATGAGGTGGAGTGTGCTAAGGACAAAGGGGGAAGTAGTTAATACAATGATACACCATAATTTGTGCTTCCCCATTATTTCCTTCTCTTCCTTCACATGCATTCGACCAATTTTTGTTGGAGACCCCAACCCAAGTTGGATGAAATTGGTGCATATTGCACATTTCATATTTTTTCAAATTTCTCTTGGCCGACCTATTGTAAATCCTAATTGGGCTAACATATTCTGGGGGGTTTCTTTATGTTTGGCATTATGCCTCATTTGTAAGGGGTTAAGTTAGATGAATTTTACATTAGAGTGAATTGTAAGATCAAGGATTAGAGTTAGAGTTTAGTTTATCTTTTCAAGCAAGTGTTGTAATAGAATTTTGGAATTGTTGCTACTTTGGATGCTTTAATACAAGTAGAGACATTGTGATTTGGTGCCTTTCTTGTGTTGAGTTTTATCTCGTATGGTTATTGATGTTCTATCTTTAAAATTGCTTAAGTTTATTTGATGTTAGATGATTTGATGATGTTTAGGGTTTTATGCTTGAAGTGTTTGCAACAATCCCTAGTCCATACTTTTTGTAGTTAGCTTATTGTTAGTTGCTTTGCAAAGTTATCCTAGACTTAAAATTGTGCTTAGTTGAATTATGAGTGCTTGTTCATTTCAATTGCAATAGGGTTGTCTTGAATGAATATTCATAGTCTGAAAATCTTTAACACTTTAGAAGATTGCACTATTTCTGTAAGATTACAGAATTATCTGGGTTGAATAGGAACCAGTTTATGAGGGATTGGTCCATTTCTAGCATTTCATCTTTTGCATTGTTAATCTTAGGGTTAGAATTAGTCTTAGGAATATCTTTGAATCCCTTATCTTTTGTTATTTCTTTCACTATCTAGGTTAGTTTTAGGTTTTGAAGTATCAATATATTGCTAAATATGATAAATCTGAGTCTAGTATTTTCTTGTAGTAAGGTCCCTTTGTGATTACCAGCATTTTCAAATTATCTCTGAGTTGTTTTATTTGCATTGTCAAGACCTGACATTGGAGACCTTGTGGGTATCTCTTTTTCCATAGAGATTTACCTTTCAAGAGAGATAGGATATCACATTCTGTCTGAGTTGTTGTTGTGCAGGAAACACCATCAATAGATTGGTGCTAGAAGGAGGGTCTGAATAAGAAAACTTGATCGATTTCTCAACGTTATTTCTCCTGAGAGGTTTAGAAGAAGAACCAGACCTACTCAAGGACAGGAATAATTTCAAGAGCTCCAAGCCCCTACTAGGTCAATAAGGGCCAAAACAGGGGGAGAATCAACATCAACCCAACCAACCCTATCATCCTCATCATCCTCATCTTCATTTGATTATGAGGACATTCCCATTCAGTAACCTCAACCAGCCATAAATCATCCATTACTACCTCCACCTCCACCAATTGATTTTCTAGCCAGTAACCCATCTCCTTTGATATTCAATAATTACAATGTCATGCCCAAGAACCCTGAGCATTTTTGCTCGAAGTTCCATACTAATGATCCCAATAGGACTATAGAGGAGCATATCAATATTTTCCAGACTTGTCTTAGGGATAGAGGGATTAACCATGAGGATGTTGCATGTATAATTTTCCCATATTTTCTAGGAGAGGAGGCCTTTTACTGGTATAACCATTTTCCTGATGCATTCATCTCTAACTGGGCTAAGCTTGAGGCTACATTTCTACAGAAACTTAAGATTCCCATTAGTGCTAATGAGCTTTATCTGTAGTTTACTAGAGTCAAGAGAAAACTTAATGAGCCCATAGGATCATTCAACAATAGGTTCCACCAAGCATACACTAGAATTCAAGCACCTTATGCTGGAAATGAGGCCATTGTCCTAGAGGTCTACTTTGAAGCCCTTGATAGCCTTACATCCACCTTCCTTAAATGGAGGACTAATCCATCAACTACCTTTCTCACTGCATATATAGATCTTGTTAAGGTCAACACATATTTGAGGCAGTATTTATCAAGACCTCTGCCATCCTTAGGACCTGCTGCTCACCCTGGACAAGTCCAAGATCTTAACTAGGCTTTGATTAATCATGCTCCTATTATGAATCTAGTAACTTCATTTCCTTTGGTCCCACATTGAGGTCCTCCAATCAATCAAGTTCAACCAATGGCCACTTATCCTCAAAAAAGAGCTAATCAATCCTTTCATCTGCAACAACAGGCTAGTTTCTCTACATATTTGTAGAATTTTGAAGTCTTAAATCAATCTGTTGGTTCTGGAGGTGTCCTAGGATACCTGCCCAATAATGTCAGTTCAACACCATACAACGGTTTGGATAAGAAGCGGCTGGATGAGTTATCTGAGCAGGTGAAGAAACTAAATATGGAGGTAACCTATTTAAGAAATTAGAACAACCAACTTCAGGCTACACAAAAGAGCATGCAATCAAACTATAACAAAGAGAACAAAGATGTTGCTAAAGATCATAACTTTGATAGAGGGCAGTATTTTGACATAAATCAAAATTTTGAAAGAGGACAAGGCTCTAGACAAAGTTAGGACAGGGGGCAACAAGGTGGACAAGGGTTCAACAAAAGACAACCACCTAGATAGAATAGACCTTGGAATACTGGACCTAATAATGGAGGAATTCATACTCCATTAGATCAACCTCCTACTCAGGAGAAGCCTCTGAGTGGTGTGTATCTGGCAAAAGCAGCTTTGTCTGGATGCTACAAGCTCCATAAGATAAGCCAATATTCTAAGTTAGATTGCCCTGAGTTTTAGACTGTTGCTTCCATCTTTCAGTATGAAGTTGAGAACAACTCCAATAGTCATAAGATTGTGCCCTCAAATCCTTATGATTCCCCAGTAATCGTACTTAACCATACTCCATTCCTAAAAGGTAAGGAGAATGAACTAGAAGAAGAGTCTAGTGACAAGGATAAAGAGACAGAGAAAGTGTTGAATGAGGACAAAATATCTCAATTTTTTAATGAAGAGAATGAAAATGATAATGGCCCTTTGGATGAAGAGGAAGTTGGTGTTGAAGAAGTTCAGATGTTTCAGCAACCCACAAAGAAATATGATTTAAGGAACAAGCCTAACAAGAGTCCATAATCTGGAGGTCCTTTCATGACTTCCATTCCTCTAAGTAATTTTACTACTCCACCAGATCCACAAGCCAATAATAATCCATCTTACCCTCATGTGTCGACACAGTAATTTTCAAAGGGAAACAATGCTGAAGTATCAAAAGACAAATAGATTATTGGCTGCAAGGAAGCTCATGCTGATATGAACATGGAGCAACTGGGTGAATATGTAACTGAATAATTCAAGAAAGTAAAGGTAAGTCTTTTTTCTTTTGAATTATTAAGAGTCCCTACTATTAGGAATGCTTTATTGGGGTCTTTCAATTCAAACACAAAACCACAAGGGGTAACTACTAGTGAGGCAGTTGTCAGATCCTTTAATTCATAGGCACCTAAAGGCCAAGGCCAGATCCCACCTGCAGACAAAGGGAAAGATAAAGATAAGAGTCAGGTTGCACAAGATGACACCCAGTTGAGCCTATTCCAGGGCAAGATGGAGAACCCTCCCTTTTTGATTTCTATTTGTATCTTTGGGAAGAATTTGCATAATTATCTACTAGATTCAGGAGCATCTACAAATGCTATGCCTTTTTCTATCTGTAAAGCTTTAGGTATTACCCCCATTGCTTCTCAAAAGAAGGTTACTCAATTAGACAAGATAGAGGTGAGTATAGTAGGAGAGCTGAATATGATCGCCATGCAGGTTGCATAAGATCCGAGGGTGCAGTAGGTGATTAACATCCAAGTATCTGATATTACTAACACCTATGGTTTGATTTTGGGTCGGTATTTCACCAAGGCATTAAATGGGTATACATATATAGACCATTCTCACATGTGGCTACCGTGGAAAGGGGTCCAAAATCATATCAAGATCGAAAGAGAGCCTAGAATGAATTATATAATCACTAAATACCAGAATACTTCAAATGAGATATTAATATCAGAGGTCAGAATGGGCAATTATGTGTTGGCTGCATCAGTCTCAGATACATAAGAGGTCTTTATGCTACAGGGCCCCTATTATGAATCTACATCAGAATCTAGTAGGTCTGAGGAAATCTTTATGATGCAAGATGAGTCCATCAGTGATTCTGAAAAACTGAGTGAGAAAACAAATGAAACTAATGACCAAGAGGATAGGCACCTCATTTTATTGGATAACTTCCAGGAATTCATCCAAAGGTGTATGGAGAATCAGATCCAGCTGGGTAGAAGTATGAATTTTGAAGAATTGTTGCTCCCCAATTGGTGTTGATTCCATGATGCCCCCCACTCTAAGTTGGAATGTCATGTATTTTAGACCACTATGGAACAATTACAAAAATGCATTAACCTAACCCCAATTATCAAAATGAATATACAGGGAGAGTGAAATATTGACAAGGGTAAAATTCCAATACTTCCTGAGGATCCTCCTATCTGCAATAAAATGAAACATGATTCGAAGCAATCAAGGACTGATGGCTATTGGACATTAAGATTTGATGCATCCAAATCTAAGCAAGGTGCTGGAGCAGGGTTCAAATTGATCAGCCCTAAATGTAAGAGCTATTTTTTTTCTCATAGACTACAATTCCAATGTACTAATAATGTGGCTGAATATGAAGCTTTAATCCATGGGTTGTTAATGGCATCAAGGCAGAAAGTTAAGATATTACAATTTTTTGGGGATTCTGAGTTGGTAGTCAGGCAGGTGAGGAAATAGTATTCATGTCATGATAGGAGGATGAAAAATTATAGACAAAGAGTGTGGGATCTTATTGAGGGATTCGATTCATTCAATATCCAACTGATTCCTCACAGTAAGAACCAAGTTGCAGATTCTCTGGCACAAGTGGCTAGTACATTGCAACCTTAACAACTTTCAGCATTGAAGAAGTTTATTATGGAGCTCACTCCAGTACCTTCGATACCAATCTCCAGGTATTTGAAGATGATAAGCATATTTTGAATTTCATTACAAGTTGTGATGTGTTTTCTTCTCAAGTAATTGATGAGATAGAGCCTCAAGAGGCAGAAATGGACTTGGGAGGGGTCATCAACCTGAAGACCAACACTATCCCAAGAGGTATGGTGTAGCTAGAATGAATTTTTGATTTAGATTAGATAAAATACTAGGAACAAAAAGTCAAAAGGGAATTTCTCAGTAGTTAATGTGAAACATACAACATGGGGACATAGGATGACATAAAGAATGTTTTTATTGGTAAGGTATGTACTCCCGAAGAAAGGAGAGGGATTATTGATGTTGTGCATACATATTGAGATATGATAGCTTGGAGTTATGAAGACTTAAAAACATATGATACTTCAATCATTACACACACTATTCCATTGAAGTCAAATGTTAGAGCATTCAGACAAAGACAAAGACCAATTAATGCTTTGTTAGAACCCATCATTCAGAAAGAAGTGCAAAAGCTAATTTCAACACAAATTACATTTCTAGTGAGGCATTCAACTTGGGTTGTGAATTTGGTTCCTACGAGGAAAAATAATGAAGAAATCAGATTGTGTGGAATTTAGGAATCTTAATAGAGCATCAAAAAAAAGATAACTTTCTAGTTCCTTCACTAGATGAGGTACTTCAAAATGTTAATGGATCCTAGATGATGTCTTTTCTGGATGGGTATTCTAGATACAACCAAGTCATGGTACAATATGGAGACATGCATACAACTTCCTTCACTACGAAATGGGGAACTTTTTCCTACAAAAGAATTCCTTTCGGGTTGATCAATGATAGAGCTACATTCCAAAGGGCTATGGATATTTCTTTTAAGGACATAATTAGTAAGTGCATCATTATATATATGGATAATTTGACAGTATTCTCTAAGAAGCGAGGTAATCATATAGAAGATCTATGCAAAGTATTCCAAAGGTGCAGAGAGTTTGGAATCTCACTTAACCCAAAGAAGTGCATTTTTGGGCTTACAGAAGGAAAACTGTTAGGAAATATTATTTCAGAATCGCCATTGATCCTAAATGAATAGAGGCTATCTTGAAGATTCAACCTCTTGCAAGAAAAAAGGAAATGAATTCATTCTTTGGGAAGATCAACTTCGTCAGAAATTTCATCATTGGATTTGCGGAGATAGTAAAGCCCTTGAACACTATGCTGAAACAAGAGGTCAAAGTGGAATGGAATGCAGAATCCAAGGAGGCATTCACATAAATTAAGAAATCTATTGTTGAGGTCCAATATTGGTGAGTCTGGATTACACTAAGCCTTTTTACATATATTCATTTGCTTTTGATCACTCTTGTGCTGGAATGTTGACTCAAAAGTCTGATCAAGGCAATGAGGATCCTATAGCCTTCATGAGTACCCCTTTAAAGGATGTAGAATTGAGATATCACAATGTAGAAAATTAGGCCTATGCTTTGGTCAAGACAGTGAAAATGTCGAGACACTATATCCTGAGGAATAAAGTTTTTTCCATAGTGCCTAATCTTGCGGTGAAGTTGTTGCTAATGCAGAGCTAGGTGAATGAAGAGCTAAATGGGTAACTATGTTACTAGAATATGATATTGAGATTCAACCCATGAAACTGGTGAGAAGATAGGATTTGATGAAGACAATGGCTAAGATAGTTCCTGATCTCACAGCTCAGCATTACCATCTCCAAGAGGTATCTCCAGGTGATTGATATGATGAGATAATTTATTATTTATTGAGCCAATAGTGTCCTGATCACCTTAATACAGTTCAAATGTGGGCCTTGCGTTTGAAGAGTGGTAGTTTTATGATGAAAGGGGGTGTCCTATATAAGAAAAATCATGAGGGAATGTATTTAAGATGTCTGGAGAAAGAAGAAGCTACCAGAGTGATGATTGAATTCCATGAAAGATATGGTATAGGTCATGGTTCCACATCATCCACTGCCATTCAGATCTTGAGGGTAGGCTATTATTGGTCTACCCTATTCAACGATGCACAAAACCATGTCAGGACTTATCATGTATGTCAGATGGAAGCAAGTAAGAAAAAACACACAACCCTTCCACTTCAGTCAGTCATAGAGGTGAAACCATTTGCACAGTGGGGAATGGACTTTATAGGTCCAATTAACTCACCTTCTTCTATAGGCCACCAGTATATTCTAGCCATAACTGATTATTTTAATAGATGAAATGAATCTCTTGCATGTAAGCAATGTACTTCTGATGTGGTAATCGATTTATTTGAGTCGGGTATTATTAATTATTTTGGTTGTCCATTGTCTTTAGTTTGTGATAATGGTCCTACATTTGCATCATTGAAACTTTCGAATAGGGCTTTTGATCATGGAATCATCATAAAATTTGCATCCAATTACTACCCTTAGGGTAATGGTCTAGTTGAGTCTTCCAATAAGAATCTTTTGATAGTTATCTGTAAGTTACTAGAGCAAAATCCTAAGGATTGGCACACCTAGCTTAGATTTTCTCTCTGGGCAGACCGTACCAGACAAAAGGAATCTGTAGGAACATCTCCTTATCATCTATTGTATGGTTTGGAACCTATATTCCCCATACAGTTGAAGATTCCTACCTTGTAGTTCATTAATGAATACTATAATGAGGAGAATAAGCATGAAGCCCATTTGGCTAAGTTATTACACCTTGAAGAAAAGAGAGATGAGGCCCTAGAAAACTTTGCTAAACACCAGGGCATAGTGAAATGATGGTTTGACGGGAGAGCTAAGGTGAAAGCCTTTATAATCTCTGTCTTTTTTCTCTACTAGGATAAAGCCCATGATCGTAAGGGAGAGCATGGTAAGTTTGACAAACTTTGGCTTGGCCCTTACAAGATTTCAGAAATTATAGGAGATAATGCTTTTCTCTTGAAAACCCTCACTAGTAAGGATATCCTGCTGCCTGTCAATGGGTAGTATTTGAAGCATTATTTTCAATCTTGAGCTATTTATAACTCTCCCTTGTACATAGCTAGAATAGGTTTTATTTCTGCTTTTCTTTGCTTGTTTGCTGTTTTTCTTTGGTTAGTGTAGGTTTCTTTTCTTTTTCTTTTTTTTGGTTAGCGTAGGTTTGTTTCAGTTGGTTTTTCTTTCCGCTTTGTTTTTTGTTTTCAATTTCTAGCTTTCTGGGGGGCTGTTGCATCTGCATAACTAGCGACTCGCCTAGGGTTGTTCTAGAAATTTCTTTCACAAACTCTAGTCAGTTTTTCAGAGTCAAGTGGTGGAGTTCCTTTATCTAAATGTCCCTTGCACTTGGAATTAGAGTCACTTGTTTTGGTTGTACTTTGGAATATATTTGGGTCTCACATTTTCACATAAATTTTAAAGATTTTGGAATTGCATATGGTTCCTGTGTAATTTAGCCTGGTGAAAAATATTATATTCTGCTTTAGTACCACCGTGTTCCTAAGTTTCATTGCTTGTGAGGTGAAAGGAAGGATTGAAAAATGTTTAAAAAAGAAAAGAAAACAAAGAAAGTATTAAAAATCAAAACAATCTTCACCTTATTAGGGGTGTCCTAGTATCTCTACCAGGCCTATAGATGCCCGACTGGCAGTAGAACTATGCTTGGGAGGGTCACATTGATAACCTCACTGGGGCTATGGATGCCTGACTGGAAGCGACACTCTATCCAGGTTGCTTTTGAAGTTAGAACTTTTATGTAGCTTAGTCGGACTTGCTCTGGTTCCTGTTGCACCTAAGCAATGGGAAATGAATGAAAATACAAACACTTGGACCCTGGTATAGGAAAAGGTCTTCTTGCTTGTTGTTTCTAAAAAAAATTTCATAGGTGTCCTGATGTAAGGACTGAAACCAAAGATTATGGGTTCTTGATTCCAGTTTGTTCTTGAAATTCTTCGAAGCATTTCCCCAGCAGAGTTGCCATTTTTTGTGCACTTTTTGCACACACACCCCATTGAAAGTAGGGACCCTCTTTTTCTCTCTTTTTTCTTTCGCTCTTGGTCTTTTTGGCCCTTTGTATTTTGGGGTTTTGCTTGTTTGGGCATGTGCTTTGTTGTTTTCCTTGCTTGCTTGAATGGTCCATCCATGATACATATTGAAAACCTTAAGTTTTGGATTCATTCTAGGTTTTTCACTACTCTCGAGAAAATCGACTCTTGACAAAATTCCCCAGTTTCCTTTCAAAACCCGGTGACAACTTCTTTCATTGAAATTTCAGAGATTTTGGTCCTTCACGGAATTCCGTTGGGACCAGATTTCTTCGAATGTCCATTACCATGTCGAATTCTCAGATTTTGGTTTGACCTGTCTTGATTGCATTAATTGTGCAATTTTTGTCATGGGTATTAAGTTGACTTATGGAAGTTTTGTGTCACTAAGGTTTTATCATTTTCTTCCTTTTGGTTTGGAGTGCTTGATCTAGAGTGCTATTGTAGGATTGTGTGATTGGGATTGCAGTTGATTGTTGCGTTTGGGTTTCCTAGTGGCCATTTACATTCAACTCGCACCTTGAGGTTTCTTGCTAGCTTTTGCTACATCATTTTCTCCTACCCTCATGGTATGTACACGATGTTTTCTCTCTTTTGATGATTGAAATGAATTACTTTATGATTTGTGCGTATATAATGTGAGTTAGAATGTTGGTATGGTCGATTTTTGCGTTTGATGCTTGGGTTTTTGGTTTTTGTTTGGTGCCCCTTCATGTTGTCCACATTGTCATTCTTTTTCTTGTTTAATGCACGTGCTTCTTTGGCATTTTGGGTGTGCCTAGGGTTTGAGTTAGTGCCTATTTTGGCGTTATGTATTTTGAAGCTGAGGGTTTTTCCATTTTGTTCAAATGTTGATTCAAAGTGAGTCTCTGAGATTTCCTTTTGATTTCATCACAAGATGGCTCGCTTGTGTGGGTCGGGACAGGCCTTCTATAAACCCTTGCAAACAAACGAGTTGAGCCCAAGCTTATCCTACGCTCCCATGGTAGAACTTTAGGGTTTTGTGCCTTGGGCATCACTAATTCCTCTCGAGTTGCCTTAGGGTAAGTTCATATTCCAAGATGATCTATAGGATGTTTAAATCGAGTTGGTTTCAGGCTCTAGATCCTCAAATTTGTAATTGTTCAATCAATTTGGATGAGGTCAAGAGAAAACATAGGTATTCGGGTTTTCAGAGTCTTCGAGGAATTCCTTATCTGCCAGAATTCCCTGACTTCTCATTATCTCTTTGTTTTCCTGAAATATGTTGTGATCCAGATTTTTGCCTATCTCGTGAATTTTTTCTACCTCTGAATTTCCATGGTTTGTCCATCGCCTTGTCATTTTCTTGAAACTAGGCTTAAGTTGTGAGAATTGTATTAGTTTCACTAGAATTCATGTCTTCAGGATTTTCCCGAAAGATACACGATTAGGAGAGTCATGATGAATCCCATCAAGACCACCTACATGGCCACAACCTCTACCTCTTCTGCATTTGGGAGGCATAATCCTGCACAGACACATCAAGGTATTAGGCAAGGTAGACAACTTAAAACCTACACAACTAAAATTTTTATGGGTCCATCATAATCCCAGAGTACCCATTGTTTAAACTTGGGCTTTGATACCATGTGTAACACCCTACCACGCAACCCTAGAGGAATTTGCAATAAACTACTCAAACAAACTATTTTTTTTTTGTTTAAGTATAATTAACATGCTAGTTCACTAAACACTGTGAACAACTCCTAAGATTATGGGACTAAGTTTACTTTAAGACCCAAACAAAAAACATGAATTGAAACCATAACACTCATTTACTTAATAAATTATAAATACATACATTCCATACATGATAAATTACATCAAAGAATAACAGATACCAAGTGATTTCATTTAACAATAATTAAACATTAAGATTACATCTCTCATTCCTTGAATGAGGTAAATCCAAAAGGCCTAATTATAATTAAAACTTTCCACCTCGATAACAAATGAGGGGTAATAAATCACAAGATCAACTAAATTTAATAAAACATGAAATGAAACTGGATCCCATGAGCTCTCCAACTGGAAACCTCGTCCACACGAAAAAGAAGAAAGCCCAACGGAGTAAGGTGCATGCCACCCAACCAAATGGTACCCGAAGGCCCACCCCTCGTGCTAGGAGATAGTAACAAGGAATCCTAACCAAGACCATCTACCTCTAGACACAAGCTAACACATAACTGAACCATACTGACACAACCTATCACATGTACAACACAAGTACAATTCTAACATGGTCACATTGCTTCCAAATATAAAATAGATCAAGTATGTTAAGAGAACCATACACACAAAATCAAATACCAACTATGTCCTAGACAAAGTTTCATCGCACAACTCATCATGAGTTACCCACTGTGGATCTTCATAGGCTCCGACCCCCATTCTAGGTTATCCTAGTGGCCTCAACTGATCCCCGACGCTCATAATTATTAATGCGGGATCAAATACGGGATCAAATACCTATCATAAAGACTAGATAGATAAGCTTACCATTCCAAGCCTTCCCACTCACCCCAAGTCTAAACAAGAACTTGTGACTATGAGTGAGGCTAGAACTTATCTTGATTAGTGTGTTATCCTACTTAATTTTTTAAATACATTTTTTTAGTTATCACTTGATTAACTACCTCCGAAGGTTACCCAGTCTTACCTCTTACAGGCTCTGGCCCCTAACGGAAGCCACTCTTCTACTTGACAACACACATTCAACCAAATACCAAGGGAACCCAAGTGCATACAAAATAGATATACAACCACTCCAACTCTAGGAGGAAACATATAATGAAACTCACTCCAAATACTGGAGGCAAAAAATCACATAATCCACTCCTTCCAAAGAAGGCACAAATCATCCCCATTCGTGGATACCGGTAATTAGTTGATAACATAACATACACTACCCAAGGGATTCAAAACAGGTTGACAACATGATACAACAACCCACATATTTAAAACCCCATCTGGAAGACTTATTAACCTCTACCACACAATTTACCCCAAGCGAAAACATAAATAGTTTATACTTAAAACGAGCAAACAAATAAGAATCAACCTACTTTGGATTTACTAAATCCATTTCCTTATTAACCTTCAGTAAATTATTGCATTAATAAGACTGATTTAAATTACGTCTCTTTCAGACAAGGGATGAAATTAAAACTCGATATTTAGTTCCCTATTTGCTTCTAATTACTAATAAAATAACCATTTATTTCTACAATTCAAAATACATCGTTTTAAAATAAATATTATTTCCTCTTTTCACCGTAATCATTTTAAAACAATTAACTTATCTTAAAAGGCATATTAAATTAAAATCAAATCTACTGCTCCATTAGATATATTATTTTCAAATAAAAACAATGATTTAACCAAAAATACAATATTTTCATTTCCTCAACTAAACTTAAATCATGCTCTCAATAAATCATTATTTTAATACATATACACATAATATATATACATATATATACTTATGTATTATATATATATATTATATACATATATATCTATTTTTTATTATTTAATATAAATATATACTATTATATAATATAATATTAAATATTAATACATATTATATTAGCTATAATATATATTAATATTATAAAATATAATAATAAATATTAATATATTAATATTTTATATATTTAAAAAAAAGGCAAACTCATATGCATCTTGGGCCGCTGGCCGTATTTTGAGGTGGGGACACACAAATTTCAAGGTGGGTGATTGTTTTGGGCCATGTGCCAAACCCCAAGGTTGGTCGATTGTCTTTACAAATAACCGTTCCCCATGCTGGGGGCGACTGTGTGTAAACATAGTCGACACCCCCAAAGGGCGTGGTGGTTGTGTCTACACACAACCGTCCCTTCCTAGGGTTGCGACGAAAGGGAGTGTGGGGGTCACGTTGGGCACAGCTCCTCCTCATGCCTCCCATGGGGGTGCGGTGAGGTGATCCCCCAACCACCCCCACAAAAATTCTGAAATTCCATTTTTTTTAAACCTAGAAAAATTTCTTCAAACTGACTTCAGATATTTTAAAGAAAAAATCCAAAAATCATTTGATGGGGTTTCTTTGTTTTTTATCCCACAGTAAAACCCAACCATAAAAAGGATATATATATATATATATATATGTATATATACTAATTTAATCAAATTATTAGAACAGTTGAGCAAATATTTCCCACAACGATCTTATACAATCATATTGCTATTTTTTTTTTTAGAATTTCATTTTCAATGAGAGTTTTAAAACAATATTTAACATGGATTTTTTTTTTAACATAAATCATTTGAGTTTCCAAACAATGATTTTGCAAACAACAATTCCAAAAATATGAACCTTTTCAAATTCAATAAACAATTTAAATAACATGAACCTGGTATTCTAAGAGCTAGAGAAGATGTCCAATGGTGAACTAGTTCTTCCTCTGATTCCAACTACTTCCAACAATTCCTCAAAGCTTTTTCCAAATCCAATCCAAAACCCACAAAACCAAAATCCTGTTCTTCCTTCTTTTTTTTTCTTTTTCTTTCTCCCCCAATTTTCTTTCAATTTTTCATGCTTATAGCAAAATTCCATGAAAATTCAAGAAATATCTATTCAACAACAATAATAAATTTTTGAAAACAGAAATAGAAAATATCTCCAATTTCAATTTTTTTACATTTTCAAATTTTCAAAAACAAGAAATTTAAAACCTTTTTCCAATTTCCCAACTTAATCTTTTCAATTTTCCAATTTCACACAAAATATCTATTAGTTCCAAAATGAAAAACTTAATTTATTTCCACTCAATTAATTTAATTATCAATAAAATAAATCTAATCCAAGATTAAATTATTTATTAATTAATTTAATTAATTAATAAATTAAATCACATTTCTAACATAAAACCAGATAAAGTTAATCAACAATTTAACCACAAAAGCATATATTTACCTTTATAACATGCAATTAAATAATCAAGGCAATTTGAACAATAATAAAGCAAATTAACGCGACTAAAACCCGATGACACACTATGACCAGGGTAATGAATTGGCACGGAAAACCTAGCTACTATCTCCCAATCGAATACCGTTGGGCAATGGACATGCTCAAACCTATGAAACTAGGTGAAGTCGATGTCCTGTACCTGCCAGCCTGTGAACAAAGAGTATATCCACATGCATATATATATTAAAATTAAAACACACCATGAAGAGGAAATCATGGAATCACAAGGCACTCGCAAGCGAGTGGTGCAATCCCATCCCCCTCACCAATACAGTATTACTAACTAACAAATCTAACATCAATGATTTAATCAAAATCATAAAGCATCATTAATTCAAATATCTACAAAGCTAATCCAAAGCATTCCATAATGATAACATCAAGATCAAATACCATCACATCAAAATATAACATTCCCATCGCTTTACAGATAGCGATCAAATAGTAACTGAGTACCATAGACAAAGTACTAACAAAAAATACAACATAAAGGAGAAGAACATTGTTTGCACAACAAAGAAAAACGGAGGGGTATTACATCCTCCCCCCTAGGGTTAGGCTTACTCCTGGAAGCCTACAAACAAGTAGGGACATAACTCCCTCATACAAACTACATCCAAATCAAAACCTCGACCCCTGAGGACAAGTATCCTACACTACATGACCAACTCCAAAAGTCTCAACCACAACTCCTTGATACCCAGGCTGACAGTTATCAACCACATAATAAGCTCGATGAGATCTACATGCATCCCCTACTGTTGAATCTAAAACTATTGGTCCCTGAAAAAATCCAAAAGTGTTCTGATGCGGACAGTTCCTGGCAAGGTGGCCTTGTTGGCTGCAAGAGTAAAACCCCGTGTTACAACCAAACCCTTTGTCTCCTAAAGGTGTAGTAGACTGCTGCATACTACCCCAGTCAGCCATAGACAATGAACTCTATAATGGTTGCTCCTATTGATTGCGCTTGTTGCACCACCAGTTCTGGTTCCTTCTAGGCAAAGAACCGCCATCATTCTGATACGATTGAGATTCCTTACGCTTTCCAAGCACACTTTGCTATAGCTGACCACTCTAAGATGGTCCCTGCTAAGCCTTGGAAGACACAACTCCTTGATTCTATCCCCCTCGAGCACTAGACCCTGCTACTGAATTTCTACCAATCTTAACACCCATGTGACCTCCTAGTGCCATGGTCAAATTCTCCTCATCAAGACGTGCTTTCTCCTTTTTTGTCCCCATGGTTTTGGGTTCGAAAACCCTCACACCTCCACTAAGATGAGCATTTAATCCCTTGACAAAGTGGTGAACCAACATACTCTCATCATCGCCTATCCTTGCAAAGTGTTTGAGGTCATAAAAGAATCACTCATATTTCTCAACAGACAAGGATAACTGATTGAAAGCGTGAAAATCATCACGTCTACACTGACACAAATGCTCGAATAGGAAACAAACTTTGTACCGCTCTAAGAAAATCTCCCAAGACATTGAATGAATATCAATATGGAGCTTCTACTCCTCTAGTCTCCACCATGTGGATGCGAACTGTCACAATTGTATGATAGCGCACCATGCTTTGGTATTACTGCCATACTGGTGCATAGAAAAATGCCTATCAAGGTCTATAAGCCAAGTCTCGACCTCTAACCCAGTGCGTTCTCCATCATACATGAGTGGATGTGGCCTGATAAAATCTCTCATATGCACCTCTGACTAAGGTGGGGCTTCCCTCTCAATAGGATTACCTTGAATTTCGGCCGGCCTCTGACCAAAGAGTTTTAAAGCCTCCTCAAGTGCTCTACATGCAGCCTTAATCCCTGGAGGATTATGTTGATGAACACTAACCTTTGGGGCATTCTATGATTCCTATTGTTCCTCTTGATCTGGAACAAATGATACATGAGGAGAAGAGTCATGTTGACTCCCATCATAACTGCTTATATGGACATAGCCTCTCCCTCTACCTCTTCCGCGTCTGGGAGGCATAATCCTGCACAGACACATCAAGGTATTAGGCAAGGTACACAACTAAAAGTTTAATGGGTCCATCATAATCCCAAAGTACCCAGTGTTTAAACCTGGGCTTTGATACCATGTGTAACACCCCGCCACGCAACCTTAGAGGAAGTTGCAATAAACTACTCAAACGAACTATTTTTTTTTTTTTGTTTAAGTATAATTAACATGCTAGTTCACTAAACATTGCAATCAACCCCTAAGGTTACGAGACTGGGTTTACTTTAAGACCCAAGCAAAAAACATGAATGGAAACCATAACACTCATTTACTTAATAAATTAGAAATACATACATTCCATACATGATAAATTACACCAAAGAATAAGAGATACCAAGTGATTTCATTTAACAATAAATACAAATTAAGATTACATCTCTCATTCCTCGAATGAGGTAAATCCAAAAGGCTTGATTAAAATTACAACTTTCCACCTCGATAACAAATGAGGGATAATAAATCACAAGATCAATTGAATTGAATAAAACATGAAATGAAACTGGATCCCACGAGCTCTCCAACTGGAAACCTCATCCACACGAACAAGAAGAAAGCCCAATAGAGTAAGGTGCATGCCACCCAACCAAGTGGTACCTGAAGGACCACCCCCTGTGCTAGGAGATAGTAACAAGGAATCCTAACCAAGACCATCTACCTCTAGACATAGGCTAACACATAACTAACTGAGTAGCTGATGTAAATCTGTGTAGTGAATATATATGTGTGTGTGTGTGTGTGTGTGTGTGTGTGTGTGTGTGTTTTCCTTATTTAGAGGTAGTGTTTAGTGTGTACAAGTGATGTACATGTGCGAATAAAGGTCAAATCATTTAGAGAAAAGTGTGAAAGAGTTTGTAGAAGTTTTTGTGCACCTAACTGGAACTGTAATCAAGATTTTGTAGAAGATATTTTCTTAGTTCAACTTCATCTAATAGATTTAATCTAATTACTTTATGTAAGGCAGTGATCCTTCCCTTTGAGCAGTGGGCTCTAGATAGTGCACCTGAATGCAAGTGCATCCCCTTTTATTCTTCATTATACTTCTAATAGGGTATAATCTTGTGGACTACCATCCACCGTTGTTTTTCCTTTAACAGGGTTTCCACATATAAAATCTTGGTGTTCATGTGTCTCCGATGTGTTATTAATTTATGCTTGCACTATTATTTATCAAATCTAAGATCTAAGGTTGATTAATGTTGTATAAGTTTGATTTTGGTAACAACTGATTCACCTTCGGGCTCAATTGTCTATCCTTATTTTTCCAACAATTGGTATCAGAGCTTTTTCCTTTGAAGAAGCCTGATAGCTTGAGGTGATTCAAGATGGCATCATACAACAAGGATAGTCCTAGATTCGATGGTACAAACTACTCTTTATGGAGATTCAAAATGGAGTGCCATTTGAAGTGCATTGGATAACCTTTCTGGAAGATGACACAAAGTGCATATACTATTCCTCAAAATGGTATGTCCTTTGAAGATGAGATCAAGAAAGAAGAAGCTAATACCAAAGCAGTAGAAGCATTGTTGAGTGCTTTGATAGAGTCATAGATGACAAATGTGTTAGGATTGAAGACTACATATAAGATCTGGAAAAATTTGGAAACATTGTATGAAGGAGATGCGCTAGTGAAGAGTGCTAAGCTAAAAAGTCTATCATATGGATATAAAGTCAACATTTCTGAATGGTGAGCTAGAAGAAGAAGTCTATGTTGAACAACTAGATGGACTTCAACTGACTGAAAAAGAAAATATGGTATGTCAATTGAAGAAAGCTCTATCTAGACTTAAGAAAGCTCCTAGAGATTGGTATGCTAGATTGGATAAATACTTGTTGAAACTTGGATTCAATAAAGGTAATACTGACAACAATCTATATTTCAAGTTGGATCAAAAAAAATAATTGATCATTGAAGTCTTTGTTGATGATATTATTTTTGAAGGTGATGATGATTTGTGTGTGAATTTTTCCAATGAAATGAAAATTGAATTTGAATTTCAATGATAGGAGAGCTGAAATTCTTTCTAGGGTTGCAAATCACTTAGTTAGATGATGAATTTTTCATATCTCAGTCTAAGTATGTGAAAGAGTTACCAAATTTTTTTGGCATGGAAGATTCAAAGCCAGTTGGTACACCTATGATAACCAAATACAAACTTACACAGAATGATGATTCTCCAAAAGAGAATCAGACAAGATATAGGTCAATGATTGGTGGATTACTCTATTTGACTCAAACTAGGCCAGATATAATGAATGTTGTATGCATGGTTGCTAGATTTCAAGCTGATCCTAAAGAGTCTCATGTGATTGTTGTGAAAATAATTTTTAGATACCTGAAAGGGATAATTGATCTTGGTATTTGGTACCTTAGGGATGATGATCTATTCTAAGTGCTTTCACTAATGTTGATTGGGCAGGAGATGTGGATGACAGGAAGAGTACTATTGGTGGTGCATTCTTCCTAGGGAAGAAGTTGGTATCTTGGCTAAGCAAAAAGAAGAGCTTAGTTGCATTGTCTACTGCTGAGGCATAATATATTGTTGCTGCAAACATTTGTACCCAAGTATTATGGATGAAAAAAATATTGAGAGATGTTAGAATTGAGTATGAAGAACCCATGCCATTATTTGTGACAATTCAAGTGCCATTAATATTTCCAAGAATCTAGTGTTGCATTCAAAGACAAAGCATATATTAATCAAATATCACTTTTTGAGAGATAAAGTGAGTGACAAAGAAGTTAGATTGGAGTACATACCTACAAAAGAGAAAATTGCAAATATCTTTACCAAGTTGTTGCCTAAGGATACTTTTGAGTACCTCAGAGGCAAGTTAGGGGTGATTTCCCCTCCCAATCAGAACTAAGATGTGGGTCTTTGCATCAGTTTGTGAATTCATAGCCATATCTTATTCTGGATTGATGTTGTGGTGGCTACTACTCAGGGGGAGTAGTTAGATGATTCAAATTTGTGATTAAAGCATGCATACTTTTTCCATTGATGTCAAAGGGGGGAGAGAAACAATGTGAAAAATGTGGGAGAGAAGAGCAATGTCTTAGGGGGAGATTTTTGGAGAAGAGTTAGTTGGGTTGATGATTATTTTTCACATCATGTGTTGCCATCAATGCCAAAGGGAGAGATTATTGGATGTTGTGGTTGTGCTGTTGATATGCGGTTGTCATTGATGTCAACACTATTAGCATTGATGATGCTTAAGGCTGTATATGTCGAGGATATTGAGAAAATTGTAAAAATAATATTACTGATAGTGAATGAAGCTGAGAATGTCAAAATGTTGGAAAGTCATGTATGTTGAAGATCTGAAGGTTAGATTCAAAGGGTTTTTTTGTTGAATCTTTCTAGTATGTTGTCTGAAAGTTTCAGAGGTTTGCATCAAGATTTGTGGAAGTGATGAAGATATGTGTTCCTAAAGTTATTAAGTTTCTATAGATGGTGTTCTTGGGTGAAGTGGATGAAATTATGGTAATTTCATGTGTTGTGCATTTACCTATGACATTCATGGATGAGTCTAGATCGTGCTCTATCCTGGTTGTACATTCCCATTGATCAGAGTGTTCGTGATCGAAGATTTTTCTGATGTGTGCTTGAGTTTTCATGTTCTTGGCTGACATGATGATGTTAGCGTGTTGCGGATCCATGAAGATTAATATTTTATTTCTTGGCATGATTGGAGGTGATTTTTTGGGTCCTCACTATGTTGTGACCTCATTGAAATTTATTCATGTATTGAGGCCGACAGTTGTAATTTATTCTTTATTTGTGGTCAACTGAGTAGCTAATGTAAATATGTGTAGTGAATATATATATGTGTGTGTGTGTGTGTGTGTGTGTGTGTGTTTATTTTCCTCATTTAGAGGTAGTTATCAGTGTGTAAAAGTGATGTACATGTGCAAATGAAGGTCAGATCATTCAAAGCAGAGTGTGGAGGAGATTGAGCTGAGTGTAGAAGAGTTTGTAGAATTTTTTTGTGCACCTAACTAGAACTGTAATCAAGCTTTTGTAGAAGCTATTTTCTCAGTTCAACTTCATCAGATGGATTTAATCTGATTAATTTATGTAAGGAAGTGAGCCTTCCCTTTGAGCAGTGTGCTCTAGGTAATGCACCTGAATGCAAATGCATTTCTTTTTATTCTTCATTATTCTTCTAACATGGTATAATCTTGAGGACTAGCATCCACTGTGGTTTTTCCCCTAACAAGGTTTCCACGTATAAAATATTGGTGTTCATGTGTCTCTAATGTGTTATTAATTTATGCTTGCACTATTATTTATCATATCTAAGATCTAAGGTTGATTAATGTTGTAAAATTTTGATTTTCGTAACAACTGATTCACCCCCCTCTCACTTGTCTATCCTTGTTTTGCCAACACTATCATGCATTATTTTTTGTCATATTACCAAGGCCTACCAAATAACACATTGCATACATCCATAGGGATGATATCACAGGGTGCTAACACAATAGTGTGTTTGACTTTTGGGACATTCTATTTTTTGCCTGAAATTATTATTTTTAGTAAAACTAACGATTGTAACCTTGAGAGATTTCATAAAAAGGGTTTTAATTGAAGAGGGATAGACAAGACCCCCTTAGATCATACCCTCTTGGATATGAACCCTCTAGTATTAAATCATGCCCACAATGGAGTCTCCTTTGCACTTATCAAAATGTTAGCAAAATAAAATGTTTACTTACCTTTTGAGGGATTAAATAGCGTCATTTAGAAATGATATTTTTCAATATTGTAGCCCTCGAAACGAGCTTTCCAACAAGTATAGTTTTGATATGTTTTCATTTTATCTTTTATTTAATTCTCAATTTTTACTGAACATAGGTTTTTCTTCAAACATCAAGCTCTTTGTTCTATAGAGGTGGAAAAATAGTAAACCATTGTAATTTTTTTTTTTTAAATACCCTTGCCCTAGGTATTGATGTTTGTGTTTTGCTAAAAAAGGAAAAATTAGATTTTGATATATACACAACAAATTAGGTTGTACGATACACACACATGTCTAAATTATAGTTACAATGACTTCAAAAATTAATTAAAAAATATATGTAATAAACAATTATGAAAATATATCCTTTCCCTAGATATTTATGTTAAGAATCTATATTCCAAAAATTAGAATTTCATCCTTTATAGAAAAAAGTTATGTTGTACAACACAAACTTTACTTTCTAAAAATGGTGTTTTCCTATTTACAACTAGTTATTAAAGGAGATGTTGAAAGAATCATGATTTATTTCAAAAATAAAATAAAATATATATTTAGAATCTACACACAAATTGCCACAAATCACTCATTCACATCTTCAAATTCTTAGTAGTTTAGGTGCTATAGATCTCAGAATATGAAGATTCAGTTAAAAATATTGATGTAAATGTCCATCTTGGGTAAAAATTGGGACATAGTATTGTGATTTCACCCCACACAACACCTTGTCTTTATACCTTCCAATTTGAAACTCTACTCAACATTATAAATTGACTAGTACTTGTTGCCCCTTATTCAACCATGAGACTTTATAGGGTGTACCATGAGGTATCTCTTCAAATTTAATTTCTCTACCATCTCAATAGCAACTAGATTATTGGTACTTCTTGAATCTATAACAACTTGGAAACACTTACCTTGACACTTGCAAACAATCCTAAATAGTTCCTTCCTTTGAGGTGGCTCCTTCTCCATTGGAACCTTGAACAATTTCCTTCTTAACATAAAGGATTCTCTTTTCTCTAGTTCTTTTAGTTGTGGTGAGGAATTAACACTCTCTTCATCTCCTCCTTGAGCAACCCGAGTCCTTTCATTCCTAAAGGTAGTAGTGGTTTTCTCTTCTAGACACTCCCAAGCTTGATGACCTAAAAACTTGTTGCAATTGTAGGGTTTTCCTGTGAAGCCATTGAATCTCCCTCTTTTCCTAAATATACCCTTGAAGTTGGGCCTTCTTCCTCTAAAACCACCTCTTGAACCTGATGTTTGTTCTTGTGAGGTTCTTGACTCTCCTTGATTTCTTTGTGATTGTCCCCTACCAACATATGAACCTCTACCTCTATTATGATTTTCTTGCTTCCTATTCAACTTCTCCTCAAATTTTAAGCTAGTTGATAACACTCTTCAAGTGTCTTGGGGCTTGTAAGGCTCAACTCATCTTGCAAGCTATACTTCATCTTATTAAGGTATCTTGCAACTTTGTTAGTATCATCCTCTATGTGTCCTAATCTAATGCTCAACTTATAAAACTCTCCAGTGTACTCTTTCACTCCGATATCCTTTTGTTTCAATTTCTATAACTTATACAATTGAGTCATGTAGTAACTAGGCATGAATTTTCCCTTCAACTTGGCCACCATCCTATCCCAAGAAGAAATCTTGGATTTTCCTTTCTTTTTCCTTTTTTCTTGAACATAATCCCACAAGGATGCATGACCTTTTAACTTGGTTCTGGCTAACTTTACTTGCTGCTATTTACGTACCTCTTCTAATTCAAAGTATTTTTCTAACTCTCCTATCCATTCAAGGAGTTATTCACCATTCAAACTACCTTCATATAATAGAAGTTCCATCTTCACCTTGGATCCTTCACCCTTGATTGCCTTCAACAATATTTTCATCCTCAATTCATCTGCATCCCTCTCTTCTTGAGGTTCTTCATTCACCACTTCTTCTTCTTGTTCACTCACATCCCTTGTAACCACTCCTCTTCTTTGGTTAGCTTCAACTGCATTGAGTCTTCCATCCAAAATAAATCTCATCTACCTCATTTATCTAGCAAGGGCTTCTCCCAATCGTGTGGCTATTCTTTCTGTCACTTGTTAAGTGTTCCTTGGAGGCATCTTTCTTTTTCTTGATTATTCCTTATATTAACTTTCTTGCCTGACTTGGCTCTGATACCAATAATGATGTAGAGGGAAAACAATTTCAAGAATATTTCTCTAACCTTTCAATGGTGATCACAAACTATACCCTATAACTTGTCCTACAAGCTTGATTTCCTTGGCTCAAACCTTCAAAATAAATCTATTGAAACTTTGAAAGACAATTTCCTCTGCTTCTTAATCAAATATTTCATTTGAGGTCATTTATTTGTTTCACACTCTAGAGAAGCTCAAACTATTGCAAAGATGCTCCAAAGACAAAAGGAATAGATTAGGAAAGCTTCTAGATGAAGAAACATTCATACTGAACTTGCAAACACCTTGAGAATTTTCCCAAATGCAAAAAAAATGATTCATCTTCAATTTCTATGAATTTGAGAAGCATTGCAAGTCATTCTCAATGAAGCAAAGCAACTTATTTGATCGATAGGTGTTGGAAGGAATGGCAGGGTATTTTCCTTTCAAAAAATTTCATCAACTTTAATGCTCTAAAACCTTCCCCAAGTGTTCAACTAAGGATGGGAGACATATTTAACCCTCAACCAATCTTTTGACAGCCTCAAAAATGCCATAAAATGGCCTCCCCGCCAGCCCGCACCCTTCCTCTCACAACAACATAAACTCCCACGAGATAGCGAGGAAGCTATGAAAAGAAATAACAAATATTTAAAAAGCTACCAGCAAGGTTTAATAAATGTCAATAAAGTATTTGAAATTTGTATTCACCTCTGAGTTACTCCCCCATTTCCCCATGAACTTCCTCCAATGTGAGCATTACTTCCCACAGGCTTGTGGGCACACACTAAAAGGGGCACATAAAATATTTTTTTGCTTTCCAACATTTAAATGAAGTCATTAAAAAATATTTTCATTCATCTACATGCTTGCTGCCAGCTTCTCTTGCTTCACCGTGAGACTTTGCTGCCATGAGCAAGAGCTTTCATGGGCTAGCGAGGAAGCATCCCATGAAGAAAATTTAATAAAATTTGAAACTTTATAAAATATCAAAAATTGAAATTTGCCCTAATTCCTCCCTTTTTCATGTGCATTTTCACTTCAATAATATTCAAAATATGTAAAGTATTTTAAACATTATCTTTTGCCACATTAGGAAAATATTAATTTTTTAATTTCACCTGCCACCCAAATAGGGAAAATTCACTGCATGCAAACCAGGACACTGGAGCTGTGATTTTTTGTAAGTAGCCATAAACAATTATTTAAAACATGGGTTTGTAATTGGATTTTGCCCAGTCATTAGAATTTTGGTACCTCTGTAAATTGACCCGTAGAACATGTTTTCCGCTACCAAAAAGTGTTAAAATAATGTATCAAATGACCTTTGTTTTTGATGAAAATGGAGCTGGAAATGTTTTAGACCAAAATGAGAAATGGGTTGTCTTTAGAATTTTGAAATTTGAAACTTTTCGAAACACCAGTTCTAGCCGAATAATAGTCAAAAAATAATTAAATAACTCATCAGAACTCATCCAGGAGGGCCGAAAATGAGCAGGCATGTTACCATATGTACCAATTTTTTTTTTACCAAAGTTATTTGTAAGATGAACTTTGAGTTTTAAAATTTTAATTGGGAAATAGGGCCTCTAGGGCATATTTGACAAGATGCAAGCCTGGGCTCTCTCGATGCATTGCAGAGATATAGGCAGTTCAAATTTGCAAAATTTGAAGGTGCCATCAAGCTTTAGGGATTCAAAAAATTCCTCTCCTATGAGGGTGTGTTGCATCAATATTATTTAACCTTGCAATCAATTCTTCAAGTTCCCTTTTGTTGTTTTCTATTTGGTATAGAATATTTTGTTGTGTTCCTACATGATGTCTATGAATTAAGGGAGGAGTTTTATGTTGTTCTTGTTCATGAGGGTCTTAATGAGGAGGTGTTTGTGATTTTTCAATATTTGGAGGTGGAGATTCATTTCCTAGAAATTAAAAGAAAGTTTAATTAAAAAACCTAATTCAATCTACAATTTAATTCAAATTTGAAACTAGAAAACCATAAATATGTACCTCTTTCACCTCTGCGATGTGTTGGTGGCATCCTCACAAAGAATCACAAGTTGCAAGTGAAAAAATTACTTTTTTTTGGCAAGCGTTGGTTGTAGAGTTGAAAAAGAGCACTCCAAATAGTGAAAAGGGTAGAACGAATGAGTTTGGGCATGGTTTTTTTTATTTACTTTTTTTCATTTGGTGAGCACTAAATTTGGCATTTTCCAAATGGGCCAAATTCACGCTCACCAAATAGGCTTGGTATGGCCAATCCTTAAGCTCAACCATCCAAGCCTATTTGGTGAGCGAAAATTTTGGTTCTCGCAAAATGCCCTATTTAATGATTTTTTTAAATGTGGCACCCTTTTTGTGTCACAAATCAGTGCACACACCCTCATAGGTTTTGTAGTTGATTTTGGCCATGAGAGGCCTTAAGAATGATAGGCTACAAGATGTCCTCTCTATATAAGAACAAATCCTATAGCATAGTTGGAAGCATCTGTCTAAATCTAAAAGGATTGCTAAATATCTGGAAGAATAAGTAATAGATCCTAGAAAAGTGCCTACTTAAATTGTTGGAAGGCTTGATCTACTATTGTAGACCATAAATTCTTGTGGTTGCACAACTAGTGAAGTGGTCAACCAATATTGGGAATTTTTTGAAGGAATTTTCTATAGTAATGCATGCCCCCTAGAAAACACTTTTGATTCGCAATAGAATGAGGGATAGGCCAATATTTAAGAGCTTTCACTTTGTTAGGATCTACATGTACTCCATTCTAATTGATAATAAAATCAAAGTATTTTGATAGTGTTGACCAAACAAAAACTTCTTCATATTAGCTTAGACTTGGTGTTATCATAGAAGATCTAAAGTAGTGGGAACATGCTATAATCCAAAGAACCTATTATTATAATGAATTTATGAATGTAATAATTCCATCTAAATACACAACGAAGAAATTTCTTTGGTGACCTCTAAAAATATCATTAATGAGCTAAATAAATGTCGTAGGAGCATTACTCAATATGAATGGAATCACTAACCATTCATAAAGCCCATGTTTAATTTTGAAAGTATTTTTCCACCAAAAAATAGGATCCATTCATACATAATGATAGCCTAAATTGAGATACATCTTTGTCAAATATTGACCTATACCTTCATATGATCCAAAAGGTCATCGATCCTTAGAAAATAATATTTATTCTTTATAATGATTTTATTTAAATACCTATAGTTAGTGATTGTTCTCTATTCATATTTCTCCTTTTAATAAAGGTTGGATAACCATGAGGAGAGGCTCCAAGTCATATCTTTTCTTCTTCCATAATTTTTTTGATTTTCTTCTCTATTTTTGTGCTTTCAATTTGTGACAGGTGATATAAGAAAAACCTTGGAACCAATAATACAAAATGATTGATAATTATAAAATGTGGTAAAAATTTTGGCTCTTCAAAAATATAAAAGTAGATCTCCACTAAACTTTTCATAGCAGCAGGTGGCAATTTATCCTAATTATCCTCCTTAGCTTGGTGAATAATAGAAAGTATTGAGTATTTTGATAAGATGGCCTACTAAACATTAATCTTACATGAAATGACATGTGATTTAGTAGTGGAATTAGAAGTAAGATTATACACCTTACCATATTTTTTAATAGAGTAGGTGTTTAAGCATGCATCAACTTCTAAATCATACCCTTTTTTGATCTACTAGGTGTTTAAACATGCATCAACTTACTAATCATACCATATTTTCTAGTCTAGTATATGTTTAAGTGTTCATCATAAAATACACTATGATCATTCAAGAAGGAGATCTAAGAAACCCAATGGTGCTACATAACACTCAACTATATCTTGGAAAGGCCTAATAACAAAGGTCCTTGCACAAACCTTGTCAATTAACTTACAAGGCCCATGTCCTTGTACTCAACCTAAATGGTATGGTTGAAGATGATCATATGTTGGTTATTGAAGAGTGATGGCCAACCTTTCATTGATTATATTCTTTCCACTTCTATTATCTATTATTAAAAGATTCATAATATTCTTGATTTGATAGTTATATTTCTATATAGACTCACAAGGTGCCTTAGAGTAGTTCTTAGTCATGAGAAAAAGAGTAGGATTAAAATTTGTAGGATTATCAACCTCTACTATGGGAAGATCCTCTACTCCTTCCACATTTCCTTGTCACTATTGTGTAAGGATTATTTATCTCTCTCTCTTAATTTGGAGTACACCCTACACTCCTCAATAAAATGAGCCTAGAATGCTTGTTATAGCTACAAAACTATGCATTTTTACTAGTGGTAGAAGAGGATGAGTTATTTAGAAGTTATGATTGGACACTAAGGTTACTAGAGATTTTAAAGGTATTCTATTGCATTCCATCTTTAAACCATAACTTACTTTCTATAGATATTGCATTTTGAAAGCCCTACCTAAAGATTCAACTTCAAACATAGTCATATCTTTATAGAGGAAATGAGCTAGACCAAAAAAAAAACAAGCATAGGAGAATTTTGGGGGTAGGATTATTCACGATACTGGGTCTTTGGAGTTTAGAAGGATGTGTGATGGCCTTTCTCTAGCTGATTTAGAGCCAAAAGTTGGCTGGTTCACTTGGTGCAGCAAGAGAATTGAGGAGAATAACATTAAGTGTAGGTTGGATAGATTTTTGGTTAACTGAGACTAGCTACTCTCTGTTGTATGATTTCATTCTATTGTTTGCCAGTATGGTGGGTCTGACCACTGGCCTATAGTGCTATACATCTATGAATCTCACAAACCCAAAGTTATCCCCTTCAAAATAGAGGCCTTCTGGTATGAACACCCGGACTTCAAAAGTGCATTGGAGGGTTGGTGGAGTATGGAGGTTAAGGGCAACAAAAGATTCACTATCTACAAAAATTAGGTGAGGTCAAGAGGTTGGCTCGGGCTTGGAATAAGGATGTGATGGGAAACCTATTTGAGAACAAACTCAAAGTTGAGGAGAAGCTTAGGTCGATTGAAGATGCTATTGCTCAGTCTGGCTTAATTGCTGATCTTAGGAATAGGGAAAAGGACTGCTTAGAGGAACATAATAGAATTCTAAGGATGGAGGAGATATATTGGAAACAGAAATCCTGGATCAAATGGTTGCAAGATGGTGATAATAATACTAAATTATTCCATCTAGCAACTAAGGTCAGAAGAAAACATAACAAAATCACTCGGATTACCTTGCCTAATGGCTCTATTGTAGAGGATATCCACGCTATTAAGCAAGAGGGGGTAAATTTTTTCAAAGGCATGTTGGGTGCTGATTCGATGGTGAATTTACAGGTTCAGGAAGAAATGATCCAAGCGATTCCTAGTCTGATTGATGATGTTAGTAATCAGCAGCTTATGGGCTCCTTCTCAAAAGAGGAGATCAGGTGTGCTGCCTTCTCTCTTGGTGCTGATAAAGCCCCGGGTCCGGATGGTTTTCAGATTGGCTTTTTCCAAATATTTTGGGATATTGTTGGTGAGGATGTGTGGGCTGCAGCGGAGGAGTGTAGATGTAAGAGAGCAGTTTTTAAAGCTTGGAATTCCACTTATATTACTCTTGTACCCAAGAATAATGAACCAAAGTATTTTGATGAGATGTGTCTGATCGCTTTATGTAATGGGATTTATAAGATTGTTTCAAAGGCAATGGCCACTAGACTCAAGAAGTGTTTAGAAAATATTGTCTCAGACGAACAAAGTGGTTTCTTGAAGGGAAGACAAATTCTGGATGGCATTTTCTTGGCCCATGAAACTATACATTCCATCAAAGCAAAGAAGAAAGACATGATACTTAAAATTGATATGAATAAGGCATTCAATAGAATTTATTGGGGCTTCCTCATAAAAGTCTTGAGGAAGTTAGGCTTCTGTGAGGAATGGTGCAATTGGGTGTTGAGTTGCACCTCCTTTGTCTCTTATTCAATCATAATCAATGGCTCTACTTCTGAATCCTTTCTTGCCAGCCGAGGGTTGAGGCAAGGGTATCCTCTCTCCCCTTTCCTTTTCCTCATTGTTGCGAAGGTCTTGGGGAAGTCCTTGAAATTGAAAGTGGATAAAGGCAATATCAAGGGTCTTCAAGTTTCCAGCTGCTTCCCCAACCTTTCACATCTCCAGTTCGTGGATGGCACTCTCTTATTTGGTGAAGCCACCATAAGGGAGGCTAGTGCCTACAAAAAGTTATTAAAGTCTTATGAGGATGCTACTGGCCAGAAAGTGAACATCAAGAAATCTAGGATATTTTTCCTTAAAGAGCACAGTGTTGAGGCTTTGGATATTTAACGTATCCTCGGTTTTGAGGTTGATCATCTCCTCAATGTCTACCTTGGGATGCCTCTTGTTGACAAGAGATCTTCGGAGCTGGAATGGAGCAAGGTGATGGCAAGAATTTAGGGTAAGCTGGCTTCTTGGAAAGGTCGGTGGTTGTCTCTAGCTGGGAGAATCACCTTGATCAATTCCTCTTTAGTTGTTGTTCCTACTTATGTGATGTCTGTTTTCCAGATTCCTAGCAAGGTCACCAAGAACATTGAAAAAACATAGTGGTTATTCCTTTGGAGAGGCACTGGTGATGCCTTCAAATACAATTTAATAAAATGGAGAGTGGTTTGTAGCCCCAAGCATCTCAGTGGGTTAGGAATAAGAAATTTGAAGCAAATGAATATTGCTTTGGGGGCCAGGTTTTTCTGGAGATTATATGAGGAGCAGGGAAGACTTTGGAGCAAAGCCTTACAAGCTAAATATCTCCAGCTAGACCCAGAGAACCTATTTTATGCTACTCACGCTTTACCCTTCGGCTCTAGCATCTGGAATTTTTTAAGGGCTTGCTGTTCTTACATTAGACCTAACCTATCATGGTAGATTGGTAGGGGAGATAAGATCAGATTCTGGTGAGATTGTTGGGCCTGTGAGAGTGCCTTTAAAGACATTCAGGCTCTATGTCCTCTTGCCAGGCTTTTGGAACCAAGATTGGGGAAATTTGCTAAAGACTATGGGTGAAAGCATGAAGTTGGGTCCACGAAACGTGGAATTTTTTGCCTTAGCCGAAAAAAAAAATCGGCTAAGCAAAAACGGGATCCCGATTTATTTTGGTTCAGGATCCTAAACCTCAATAAAAAATGAGATCCCGGTTTTAAAAAATCAGGATCTTGTTTGCAAGAGGGTCCCGAACCGATAGAGAGGAAACAGGATCCCGGTTTGTAAAGAACGGGATCCCGTTTCGTAAGACTATTAATTTTTTTTAAAATGAAGAAAACTTCATTTTTGCCTGCGCGCATGGGATCCCGGTTTGAGAGCAACAGTGACTGCCAGACAACCTCCACCTACCCGTACTCTTCCTTTTTTCTGCATTTTTTCATTTGAAATTGAAATTCTTAATAAATTTACTATTTCTAGAATGCTAATTTCAAATTTTATTTCCATTTTAAGCATTTTATTTCATGTTTTTTTTGAAATAAGAAATTTTAGAGATAGATTAAAAAAATAGGTCAAATTGTGAATATTTTGAATAGAAACAAAAAATAAAAACTTGTACTATAGTTTAGAAACAAAATTTAACTTTTGAAACTTGAATTATTTGATGAAACAAAAAAAAAAAGCATTTCTAAACCCTAATTGAAACAAAACAAAAAAAATGCATTTCAAAACCCTAATTGAAACAAAACAAAAAAAATGCATTTCAAAACCCTAGAAATTCAAATAAATTGAAAATTTGCATTTAGAAACCCTAATTAAGCTTTTTGAAATCTCAAATTCAAATCAAAGCAAAAAAAAAGAATTTCAAAACTCTAGTTTGAATTGAAACTAAAAAATTGTATTAAAAACCCTAATTGCTTAGAAATTGAAACCCTGAATTGAATTGAAACAATAAAAATTGCTAAAACCATAAATTGAAATCGAACAAATCATTTTGATTTTGAAAACCCTAATATTCGAGCTTAAGAAAATTCTTTTGCATTGCTTAAATGTTTTAAATTTGATTTGCATTGTATGGATAAAATGATATGTTAAAATTCTAGTTTCAACGTTAAATTATAATTAGATTCTAGAAAAACTTTCCATTTTTTGTGAAATGAGTACATTATTGCTATATGAATTTTCATTTAAAACTATCTTTTATATGAATTTTGATAATTAATTTTAGGTCAAATAATCAGTCTATTCTAAATCTAGCTTCATCTAGGGTCTATTCAAAACCTTAAGTGAGGATTAAATTCAAAATCTAGCTTCATCTAGGGATCTAGGGTTCTTGAATTGAAGTTGAACTACTTAAGAAGAAATGTGGTATTTTGATGAAATGTAAATTAAATTAGGGATGGTAAATAAATCAACTCTCTTTAAAAAATATAGATGTCTATTCTATTAGAGAAAAAATGAGGATTTTGAACAATTAATTATTAGAAATTAAGATTTAAGTTATAATCTATTTTGAAGAAAAATATAGTTTTTAAATACATTTTTGAGAAAAATAATGGTAAGATATATATAAATTAATTTAAAGAATAGAGTTTATGACATATGCATAATATTTATTTTTTGTGAAATTAAATGAGAGGGTTACTTGACACATAGAAATTAGTTTTATTAAAAATGAAGATTTAAGTTATTAAGTAGTGGCATTTAAAAACACCTAGGGGCACTGAATGTTGGATCTCAATTGTCATGTTCTCATAGGCTAGCCCGAATGATAAGATCAAGTTCATGATTATGGAAATGACTGAGGAGAATAGTATTCAAACTTGGAAATGGTGATGCATAATTAGATTAAATTTAGGTCCTCCTATTGAAGTGTTCCTATCATATAGTACTTTCAAAAATTTAAATGATTTGTGAATAGTAATCAAGTGTAATTAAATGATAAAATAAAGACAATCGAATTCCTTTGAATACTAAGCAAGTTTAGTTGTCTCATAATGTATTATTAAATGTGTAAGGGATGAAAAATTTTGAATTTAAATTTAAAAATTTTAATGATTAAATCCATGGTTTAGGATTTACCATATATATGTACTTAGAGTATTGGTCTAGGATTTAAATTTTTGCACTAGTTACCTAGACAAATAACAATCTAAATATTTTTGTTTTCTAAGTTTTTTTAGGTTCTTTCAATTACAAACAATCTAAAATAAAATACTTTCAATTCAACGTTAACTAATTTTATATAATACATGTTTTATATCATAAAATTCATTTAAGCGAATTCAATATTAATGAAAAAAATATTAAATAAAATAATCTTATATTCAATTAAAAAAACATCTAGTTAAAATATACATCAAACTCAATCTTAATCACACATAATTATGTGTTTCTATTACTATGAATAGTCAATCTATTCATAAAATTAAAAAATATTCATCAACTAGGCACTAACTTGCAAGTCCATTATTCCAAGGGTCACCCAAACTTCACCCTAAGTTCGTTAAAAACCATAAGCTCTGAACTCTAAAATCTAAACCCTCAACACTAAAGTATCCATTTTGTCTTAGGACCTTATAATCAAATTTGGTTGCCTTAGGCAACTCCACCAAATTTGATTCCCTTAAGCCATGTCATTTTCTCATAGAACCTTACTACAAAGATCCCGTTAAGCCAAATTTGATTCCCTTAAGCCATGTCATTTTGTAGTAGAACCTTACTACAAAGATCCCCTTACACCATCGTATTACCGTAAACCCTAAACAGGCTAAAGACATAATTTTTTCACCAAATTTTATTCACTTGAGCCATGTCATTTTGTCCTAGGACCTCACTAGACATAGATCTCCTTAAGCCATCCTATCACCTTAAATCATAAATCAATGCCTTAAGGGATCCTAATATGAAATTTCTTAATGGGATGAAAGAAGTTTTTAAAATTTGGTGAAGTTGCCCAAGGCAACCAAATTTAACAATAACAAGATTGTGCAAGATTATAATATGAACGATATTTGAAACAAGACCTATATCTCAATCAATTGTTCCACAAGAACATGCTATTCACTAAAGCATTCATTTTGTCTTAGGACCTTAAAATCAAATTTGGTCGCCTTAGGAAACTCCACCAAATTTGATTCCCTTAAGCCATGTTATTTTATCCTAGGACCTCACTAGACATAGATCCCCTTAATCCATCCTATCACCCTAAATCATAAATCGATGTCTTAAGGGGTCCTAATATGACATTTCTTAATGGGATCAAATTTTTTTTAAAAAATTTGGTGAAGTTGCCCAAGGCAACCAAATTTAACAATAACAAGATTGTGCAAGATTATAGTATGAATGATATTTCGTGATCTAGGTTGGTCAGTTGAAACAAGACCTATCTCAATCAACTGTTCCATAAGAAAATTTTCTTCACTAAAGCATTCATTTTGTCTTAGGATCTTAATTATAATATGAATGAGATAAATCATGATCTAGGTTGATTAATTTACAGTTTAGGGTGGTAGGATGGCTTAAGGGGATCTATGCGAAACTCTAAACGGTAAACCCTATAACATTCATAAATTGTCTAATATTAATAGTTAATTGTATTTTCATTCAAGTAACTTTCCTTAGACATAAATGAGGCTTAAAAGTTTATTTTATCATATGTATTCAATTAGGCCATTTATATTGAATGGTTTAAGGGTATAAATCCTAAACATGTATCTTACATTTTGAAATTACAAATCTAATGCAGGTTCACTCATATCTTCTAGATATCACGTGGATCGATTCAATAATATTCGAAATCAACCTCCATGCCCTCCATCTCCACCACCTTCACCTCCACCTCCACCTCCACCCACTCCACCTCATAACCCCCCACCTCCACCACCTGAAATCGATGGTGCTTGTTTGCAAGCATGAATCAATTCCAATGTTAGAACCATCCAAGATCAAATCAACATTATTCAAAATGAAGAATTTGTCGCACCACCTATGAGGATGATTGCATCTAGGATGCAAACCATTGTTGATGCTGTCAGGGATATGGATGGGATCTTAGATGAGCATCGACAATGGGTAGAGGAGAGGAGAACTTATGATTCTGGATAGGAAAACACAAATAAATGAAGAGATGCAGTAGAAAGCCACAATAGTTTTTACATTAAGACAATGATCTTAAATAGTTATGAATTTATGAATTTGGTGAACGATGGGTATTTTGTGTGACGTGAATTTATGATTTTGGTTCTACATGGATATTTTTAGATGGATGGTTCTAGATGGATATATATATGCATTAGACAGAAAATGAGCTTTTTGTGAATGTTTTAAGTTTATTGTTTACTATGTACACATGTATTAAAATTGCACATATAGTTGTTAAATTTTGAAATTTGTATGTACATAGTTTACTTTAATGGTGTATGCATGCAAATTATGCATGGTATTTTTTATTTTAAATGTATGTACATGTTAAATGTATGTATGTCAAATGCATGGTATTTTTTATTTTAAATGTATGTACATAGTTTACTTGATCAAGTTCAATCAATGTATATTTTTGTTTCAATTTTATATGATCTTAATATATGTATGCATGTATCATATTTAAACAAATTTGCATGTGTGTTTCAAATTTAACTATTTCTTGTAATTTTTTTAGTTTGTATGTAAATTTAGTATAATTTAATGTAGGTGCACACTTATATCTCATATCATGGATGATTTTAATATTGATGATATCATCAATCCACCACCTCAACCTCCCTCACCTCCACCTCCACCTCCACCTCCATGACTTGTTGCATCTGATGAGGCTTGCTTACGAGCACACATAAATGATTAGGTTGCATCAGTACAAAATCAAATCAATGCTATGTAGAGTCAAGCATTGATTCCACCCCATGTTAGATGTTTTGCATATGTAATGCAAAACGTTGTGGATGCCATCAGGACCATTGATTCTGATCTAGATAGGCATAGACGAGACAGAGAAAAAATGAGACAATTTTATGCTGATGGTCTCTCTTATAAAGACATATTAGACCTTAAAATAATGAAAGCCCACCTAGCCCCCTACTTTCTCAACCCCATTACTTGACAACCCATTCCTACGAACAAATCTAGAATATCCATGAGGTGGTGCATACATCCACAAATGAGTGCACATTTTTGGGATCAATGGTATATGGTTTTTGATAGTCCCCCACATGCTAATTGGTAGTGCCCATTGTATTTTTTGAGGAAATTATATGTAGATTTTGTTATGGGGCACAAGCCCAATTATTTTGATTTTAAATCATTTCAAGGTGTTGGTGGCGGCATACCACAATAGAGGTTAGCGGCAAGGGTTGATCCCCAATGTCCTGTGCATGCACAACCCCTTGTTGTTGCTCCTAGTCCTCCCATTCCTGTACCTATGCATCATCGATCTATGGTCTTGACATTAGGTTCCCTTAGTACACTCGCAGGAGACCTTGATCAACATGCTTCTGCAATAACGGGTGGAGAGCATAGAGACGATGATGATGGAGGAGTGTTCTATGGAGCTGGTTCGAGTACCACTCCAAGATTGTTGAGGCCTATCCCACATGTATGTATTAGTTGCCATCAAGTATGCTATGGACCTTATTAGACCACACCTAGTTCGGGTGGACGTGGAGATTTTGGTGGTTCATTTGGTCACACCAGTTCATTTGTAGAGTTTCTTACAAGAGGCGAACATCCTGAGGACACTGGTACATAGGTATAAATATGCATCTACACGTTCATTTTATAAGAATTTTGATGAATGTATATATCAAAGTAAATGTTGCAATACATTTTAACAATCAAATTGTTTGGTGTACAGACAATAGTAACGATGGGGCAATCATCTGTTCCATGAGTATATACATCGACACCAGTGCTAATCAGCAACCCTTATGGGGTATTTTGATTTCAATTTTTTAAATTATAAATGAAATGATTTTTAACTTGAGTTTTAAATTTATAATTGAATAACATATATGCTTGAAATATTAATGTTGGTTTAGGCGAGTCAATCGGCTTCCACGTCAATTCCTCCCGAGAGGTTGTCGAACACTCCTCCACTATCGGTCATCGTAGACTAGGGGTAGGTACATTTATATTGTAAATTGATAAACTTACATTAGTATAGTTACAATTATGAATTTTTAATTCACTATATATATGAAATGTGCATGTATACGTGTAAATATTATAAGCTTGTGTTACATGTCTACATATCTATCTAGGTTGATACCACAATCAGAATGGGCATCGAGCAAACATTAGATTTTGCAGTTACTCGTGAGGCCTTTGATTTTCAAGTTGTTTAAATAAATTTCTACACAAAATGTGCAAACTTGAATATATATATATTTACCTAATTCAAGTATGTACATGCTTTAACTTTGATCTTGTAGGACTTTGTTAGTGCGACTTTCAGCCTTGACCCACACATAGTTACACCTCCAGGAGGGCATGTGGAGCAGGCTCCAGATCAAATGGTAATTCAATTTTTTTACTATATTTAAATTCAATTATAAATTATATATATTGTGAATATATAAATTTCAAATTTCAAATTGAATATTAATATAATTTGAGCTAATACATGTTTTAAATTCTTTTTCTTTTATAGCATGTGACACATCTAGTAGTTGAGAATGCACAAACATGTCCTCCAAAAGAGGGTGCACAACCTATGGATATGGTACAATTAAAATATGATAAATAATAAATTAATTTCAATTAAATCATTTTTAATTGTAGACTTGTGCATCTAATTTAAAAAATTTTGTCTTCTTTGTGTAGATTGATTTAGAGAATGTAGAGGTTGCTTCATCCAAACCCAAATATGACGGTAATTTAATTTTAATATGATGAATTATAAATTAAATTGTCATTAATTTTTTTCATTGTCTTACATATGATTTCATCTTTCTCTTGTACAAAGTGTTTCAGGTCATCTGCATAGTCTGCATGGCACGAAGAGGTCTCTTGATTATAGAGACAATACATGACCTAGAAACATGATTTTGTGGGTTATATTTGTTTATTTTTTGGACTATATTTTTGGTTTGCCATGTACTCTGTTGGACTTTATAATTCATGGTTCTTGAGTACTTAGTTAAACTTTGGTTCATGGGTTGTACTCTGATGGACTTTTTTTCATGCACTTAATATATTTACATAAATTATGGACTTTATTATTGTTTGAAATTTTAATTTACACATATACATTTATGCATTTTATGTTCATAGTCAAGATATTAATATAGGAAATTAATGTGAAATTAAATATAAATATGAAATTAAAGTTGAAATTAATAGGACATTTTAATAATTACAGTTTACAAATTTAGTGATCTCATACACAATATGTACATTCAATAATTAGCTAGGTCTTCACACCGCCTAATATCATAATTAGTCAATAAATCATAATTTACAAACCAAAGCAATTTGTTTATATACCAGAAAGGATAAATTTTTAAGAAATAAACAAAACCATACAAGATTAGAGAACAAAAGCATTAATAAATTCTATAAATAATAAAATCCAACACTAATTTATAAGATGTCAAAATAAATAATGGCATCCAATACTATTTTTTAAGTTGTCAACACAAATAATGGATTCCAATACTAAATTATAAGGCGTACATTGAAAACAAATAAGGGGACATCTTAAGGGGTCATAATACAACGTCTTAATGGGACATCTTAAGGGGTCATAATACAACATCTTTAGGGGATGTCTTAAGGGTTAATAATATAACGCCTTAAAGGGATGTCTTAAGGGTTCATAATAGAACGTCTTAAGGGGTCATAATACAAAGTCTTAAGGGGATGTCTTAAGGGTTCATAATAGAATGTATTAAGGGTTTATAATGCAATGTATTAATGGTTCATAATATATTGTCTCAAGGGGATGCCTTAAGGGGTCATAATACAATGTCTTAAGGGGTCACAATACATTGTCGTAAGAGAATATCTTAAGGGGTCATAATACAACATCTTAAGGATATAATTGATTTAACAATAATGTATGCATGAAATTTAGTGATTTGAAGACATAAAAGGACATATATGTACATATATGTCATCTCAAAATAATGTTTACAAAATTTGGATATGCCATCTCAAGAACATCTCAAACTCATGCCCAGAATGTACTAGGTCTTCACACTGCCTAATATCAAAAAGGTACAAGAAATATCAATGAAATCATCAAAACATACATAATTTAATTTATATAAAACTAACTATATGTACACAACTCAAGTACCTGCATTTAAAAGTATTCCACACGTGTGTAGGTTGAATCCAGGCATCCTCTCCTTTTTGTTTCAAAGTATGAGATCAATGCAATGATGGCTTAAGGATACAAAAAAAGGATAATAAATCAATTTGAACTATTAATGTACAAGTGATATCAATATGTAATCAAAACATGTATTTAAATAAATTTTTACTAATAATTACCTCTATTTAAAAGGACAATATAAAACTTAAACTATATTTACCTGTATTTACTTATTCCATTGTACCATTTGCATCCTCTCTTTTTTGTAATGCGTCTATGATTTTATCATGATCTTCCATAGAAATTGTCCATAACACTTTATTTGCAGGTCTTCCATGATACCGATCTAGTTTTATATTTGTTGCCACCAACAAATGTGAATAACGTATAATTTTTTTATGCGGTTCATAATCTTCGAATGCTAGTAGACCATTCTTCCTTGCTAGTTATTTTCATAGCCAAGTGCCAACAACCACAACCGATCCTATTGGAAAAAATGAAAACAATCATCATATAAGTTCTCAAATTTTTCTGAATGAGATGAAAAACTTGTTCTAAAATATTGTTTAAGGGGATCGAAAAAATTGTTATCAAAATTTGCTTAAGGGGATATCTTAGGGGGATCATGGTACCTGTTGGATAATGATAGCCATCATCATCTTCTCGAGGTGATATTAACTTATGTTTAATCTCCACACAACGAGCCAACCAATATTTTGTTTACTCTTCATTCCCCTCAGGTGCAACAACAACATACACATGTCTTGCAAACAAAAAATGATTTAATAACTTGCGCATATCAATATAAAAAAATTAGTAGTACAAAATAACTTAATAAAGTGAAATTAAATGAAATAAATTGAATTAAATTACCTTCTTGTACAAGGTCTAAAACACAGTCATAGTCTTTAGATGCAAACACTTGATCATTTTCTTCAATAGTTCTTTCATATTGATCATGTGCTTGTGAAGGTGTCAACAATCTTTGCTCCCACTGTTCAACCCATTCTGCATTTTCACATGCTTCCCAATCTCCTAAGATGCAAAACTAGCAAAAAAATGCAAGCTCCCTTGTCCAGATAGTCCATGTGCTTGTTGTCAAACTCCTAAACGAATGCCATTTAGTAGATCCACTAATTGTCTCATAGTCAACTCTAGGTACAATGTTATCTTCTTCAACCAACTAGAAAAAACGATGAACTCTAGAGTACTCACTCAAACCAAGTGTAGATAATATTGCATTACACCAATAGACAATCCCACGTGCATCTTTAAATTTTAATTGATCTCTAGCAAGAATTCTTTTGACACATGCACCAGCTCCATCATGTTCTCCTTTACCATGCCCAGCTTCAAAAAAACTCCATATATGTTGGACATTAAGTTCTTTGTGAATCCTACTTAACCAATAGAACATTTGAGCATTCTTGAACCGCCCCTTACAATTATCTGACCATATGAGGTGTTCTTTCATATGGACTCCTCTTTCTCTTAAATTTTTGTAAAATATACTGAAATAGTATTGAACAAACTCTGATGAGTGTAATTGGTTGTCACTCAAATAAAAATGATACTCCCTCATAACTTTTCTATCATCCTTAGTGCTATTATTTGCATGTCTATAAACAATATGGACAAACATAGCTACTTGCACTGAATTATAATACTGTGATTGAATTTCCTCTTGCGGAGCTAGAGTATAATTTTCTACAAAATCAACCACTAAAAGTATAGTACCAATTGGAAATGTGTTTCTACATGCGTGAAATTGGCCATCAAGCCATTGAGCATGTTGAGAGTGCATGATATATTTTGGTGCTATCTTATTCTTAAATTCACTCATGAATGCATGCACACTAACTTTTTCTGTAACTAAATCACAACGCTTTCCTATTTTTCCATCTTTTAAAGAATAGTGAACATTCTTAAATATTTTAACTTCTACTAATTGTTGTCCAAAATCATTATCAACACTTTCATGCATAAAAATTCCTAAGAATGAAAGGTTTCCATAGTTAATGCATTGTCTAGAAATACAAGAACTTAAATAAAACAATTTACCATTAGATCTTTCACAAAACAAACTTGAAATAAACTCCCTTATTGCTTCAGGTGGCATATTAATACCGCATTATTGTATAATCATGTTAGTATGCAAGGTACAACGTATATATCAAAACACATCATAAAAATAATGAAATTGAACATGCATTTTACAACAACAAGATATTCATTGCTTATTAATTTTTACATACCACGGTTTACATTTTCAAAAGACCTTTGACTTATTTTAATATTACCAGGTAACACTAAATCACCACAATTTTTTTTATAAAATTCAGTTTGTGTTGTATCTAATAGGTGTTTTGGGTGAGGATTGTGAACTTTGGACCCCACCCTTAATTTTAAAACATCTCTAGCATTAGATGAAACCCTAGTATTATCATGCCAATATTTTTCAATCAAATATTTAATTTCAACATTCAATTTCATATCAGACCTCAGGAGTCGACCACTGAAACTCCAACATTGGTTGATAGGATCATTTTCTATAATTATTCTTCTTTTTTCCGCTCTTAGCAATGTTTCAGGATGTATTTTTAAAATTTCACTAATATTTCTTACCATTCTTTTATTAAAAGTTTCTTTATTAACTATAGCAGTTGTTATAGCTCTTCTTGCTGCATTTTTATCTTTAGATCGACTATTTTTTCCAATCGATTGAATGGCACTAGCAACAGTACACATAACATGTTTTAATGATTGATCTTTTCTTTTTGGTTTAACAAAAAATCCTAACCTTTTCATTATTTTCCTCATTTTTTGCATTCTCATCAATTGCATCATTAGTTGACATTGAATTGTAATTTTTTTACGATAAAAGAATTTGTTGTATATTTTATTTGCATGTGTTCTTATTTGCCTCCAAGAAATTTGACCAGGAAGATTATCAAAAACACCACTTTCAATTTAAAAAAAAAAGTATTTTCATTAAATTCAACATCACATTCTAGATTTTCATCTTCATCTTCATTTTCATCTTCAATTTCATTCTCATTTTCATTTTCATTTTCAACTTCAAAACGATTTACATTTTCATCTTCATTTTCATCAACAAAACGGTTTTCATTTTCATTTGCATCAACAAAACGATTTTCATTTTCATTTAAATCAACAAAACAGTTTTTGTTTTCATTTTCAATAAAAGGATTATTCTCAATTTCATTTTCAACAAAAGGATCATTCTCACTATCATTTTCAACAAATTCTATAAAATTTTCATCTCTCTGAATATTATCAATGTCAACATCGTTAAGTCCAACATCTTGTAAAATTTCTACATACAAATTTACCATTTCACTAACATGTGGATTTGAAGACGTACCTGGATTTGTGCATATTGAAACATTATCCATAGCATTGAAAGAGGGATTTGAAGACATAGTAGGACTTGATTGTATAATCACATTCTTCTCCAAATTGGATTCTTGCAAATTCACTTCATCTACAACCATGGTCTCCTCTATGTTTTCATCTTCAATAGTTGTGGAATTGGATGCTCCCCCATCATTCATTGATTTAATTCTCATTCTTATTTCTCTTTGTCTCTATCTCTCCTTCTCATTGTTTGCTTCAATTTCTTCAGGAGTCAATGTCTTCCTCTTATTACGACATTTATTTCCCATGATTATAAAATTTTCAAGCACAAATGAATGTAAATAGTGAAATTCTTCAAAAAAATTGATTCAAATTGGAAGTTCAAGACCTAAAAGGACTAAATTCTTCCTCTTGTGTTCCTCAAAACAAGTCATGCCTCCTTTGAAAAAATCAATTCATATTGCAAGTTGAAGACCTTTTGTTCTTTCTTTGAAAAAATGGGATCTCTCCTTTGAAAAAAATTATCAAAAAACCAAGTCACCACTTGCAAAAAAAATGTTCAATGAAAAAAATAGACCAATTTTACTGTTCTCGCCCGTACATGTGAAGTTGCAGACTTCACAGTAAAATTTGACAGTAATTTAAAATAACACAGTTCAAGAAAAAGGGGATCCCGTATTTAAAGATACTGGATCCCATTTATAACTCGGGATCCTGTTTATAACTCGGGATCCCGTTTCCCATAATTGAATGCGGTGATCATTGGCAGGGGAACGGGATCCCATTTTATAAACAAGATCTTGTTCCCCTGCCAATGGTCACCGCATTCAATTATGGGAAACAAGATCTCGAGTTATAAACGGGATCCTGTATCTTTAAATACGGGATCCTGATTTATAATTGGAATCCTATTTTTTTTAATTTGGATTTTTTTTGGCCTTGTGGTCGGGGTTTTGGTTCAGATTTTGGTTCGGGAAAAGCATTAGGTTTCCAAACCTAGGCATTTAACTTGGTTTGACCTACAAGTTGAAGGTTCTAACAATGTTAGGGAAAAAAATCGAGTTTGGACATATGGCTGACGACTTGTTTCGCAGAATTTTTTGACGAAATTAAAACCCATTTTAGATGAGACAATGCAAATTTCAAATATGTAATTTTTTTTACAATTGGATTATTTTTTCTATTTTTCAATTAATTTCTAATGAGATTGGTCCATAAACTTTAAATATCAGTATTTTTTACTATTTTAATAACTTTTGATCAACATTTTGACGAATGGATTGCACAAGGGAAAACTTCAGACAATTCTTTTCAATTTTAAAAAAAAATGCAAAAAATGATAACTTTAGGTCATCTTATGCGTGTCATACAGGACGATGTTTCTAAACGTCAAATATGCCTAATAAAAAAATTATAAAAAAATATCCAGGGCACGCTTCAGTGAGTCATAAGTCTTTTCCCAAAAGGATTTAGAAAAATATGATAATTTAAGTCAAAATATGGATGTCGTACACATGCATGGTATGGTAAAAAAAAGGACTTTTAAATAGTGGTTTTTACAAATGTCTATTGAAACTCAATTTGTACAATGTGGGTATTGAAATAAATTACATATTTGAAAACTAGACTCTGAGTACTACATTTTATGATTACTGACTTGTTTGAAGATTTCATCTCTAAGTGCTTCAAAATTTAAGGTCAAATGTGTCAAACTCTGAAAATTAGGGAAAACACTTCCACTTTTTGGCCAAAAAGTGGACTCAACTTCTTGCCAGCACCCCTATATCAAGGTTGTACATGGCCAACAAAATTGGATTACCCTTCAAGAGTTTAGAAGTGAGATGGTCGATGCCTTCAAGGAGGTGCAACATAAGTTAGAGGGCTTTCCTATCTCTAGCAGGGGGATAGAAGGGTGTGGAGAGGCAACACCAATGGTTCGGTCTTTGTCAAATCTGCATATGCCTCTTTTTTTCAGAATGTTCCAAGTATGGAAAAGGGGATAGCTAAAATAATCTGAAAGTATATTGGGCTCCCTAAAGCCAATGCTTTCCTTTGGGTGGCCTGACGGCGTAGGGATTTTGAATTGGGATAGGCTTCAAACCTTGGGCCACAAAGGCCCCTCTAGGTGCTCTCTTTGCAAAGAAAATTATGAGGACAATGACCACCTATTTCTGCATTGCAGTTATGCTTCAGAAATTTGGCACTCCTTCATGAATAAATGGAGGCTTAATTGGATAATGCCTTGTAACCTTTTGTCTCTATTGGATTGTTGGTCCACTAATGCTAGTAGCCTTAGTCTTTGATTTATTTGGTATTTTGTGCCATCGATCATTGTATGAAATCTATGGCTGGAAAGGAACAAATGGTTGTTCGAAGACAAGGAGAAATCTACTTACAGGGTATGGGACCTCATTGATTCCTCCCTGGCCGAAATTGGTATGGTAAAATGAAAAGGGGATTGGTACATTAGCAAAGAAGAAAATTTCATAGCTGATGCTTGGCCTAACTTTCGATGGCTTGGTGGAAGTCATCAGATTGGTATGGTTTGTCCCAGTCATTGTCTTTGGCTGTGCCTTGATGTCAATTAGATCAAACTCAATTTTGATGGCACTGCCAAAGGCAACCCGGTTTTGGCTAGAGGCGGTGGCATATTCAAGGATCACCATGGTCAGCCTTGGGGATGGTATGCTCAGGATTTAGGTGTGGAATCCAATAATGTGGTTGAGGCCTATGCTTTGTTGTCTGGTCTAAAGATTGAAAAATATCAAAATTGGCATAAGATTTGGGTGGAGGGGGACTCAAATCTTGTAATTGAAGTAATGAAGGGTGGCAGTTGTCACCAATGGAAGTTGAACATCATTCTGGAGGCTACACATTGTTTGGATTCCTCCTTTTCTAAAATCTTCTTCTCACATATCGATAGGATCAGAAACAGTGTTGTGGATTGGGCTGCTAATGTTGGCGTGGGCCTTCGTGATAGGGAGGGTTGCATTGATGTAAATTGGTCGACTTCCTACCATCAACATATTTTGAAATTAATCCAAGAGGACATCAAGGAGCACCCACTAGATTAAATGTCTTACTATTCCCATGTTATTTTTGTTGCTTCTTCTTTTCTCGTGCATATGCTAGTAGTGCTTGTAGTTCTACTCTTGTCTACCTCACTTGGCTGAGCCTTTTCACTATATATTTATGCTATTCCTGGACCCTAACAACAGGTTTTTATTATCAAAAAAAGAACCTCTTTTGTATCTAAAATATTAAACTTGATTTGAAGCTTGATAAAGTTATCAATATATCATTGCACTAATTAATCTTAATCTTGTGCGAGTTACATCCATAAACCTAACATGCTCAAAAATATCTAAAGAGATAGAATCTTTCCTTAAGAGATTGTAGATTTGAGCACTCGGTGATCTCTTCTCCTCTTGCTGCAAGAATTATTCGATCATTTTTCCACTAATCTAAGGCTAAATCTAATAGATGGACCTCAACAATTTGTACCCTTTGGGCGCTAGCCAAATTAGTTCATATCTTGAAATATGCTACAAAATTGTGAAGCCAAATGTAATGTACTAGCCCTTCGATAAGTAAAAATTTCTAAATTCACATCATATGATTAAATAAACATGCTAAGAAGTCATTGCAATAATTGTTTTCTCTTTTATTGAAAATATACGAAAAAGATGTCATATCATATTACAATAAAGATTATGCTTCATTAGAATAACTTCACAAGTACGTGTAACAAGAATACATGTGTTTACATACATAGCTCCAATGATCTTTAGAACTAATAGTTGTAAGACGGTCCAATAATCCATCCTTTCAAATCTTGGTTCTTTTGTTGCCTGCTATGGAGGAGAAGCATCACTTAGGTACTTTTTTACCAACCATAGACTCATAATGTGGTCCCCCACACATCTATCATTCAATAGATGGCTCTTCCCTTCGATGAAGAGATTGGTAGAGTAATCGATAACGACAACCAATTGAGCATAGTGCTATTTTCTACCTAACTAGTTCCTTTAGTAACTTGACATTATTGAACTAGTATGTAATATGAGATCACGGTGAACTGACAGTGTAGTCTCAAGCATCACACAGTCTAAGTGGATTTCGTACATTGCACTACCTTGGCCAAAGTGTTTCATTCAATATGTTCTATTGAGGGTCATTTGCCACATACACTACTCAGGGTTGATTTGACTTAAGGCTATCTTTAGCTACGCATAGATATTGTCCTTCAATGGATAGATTATTTATCCTAGACTAACCTACAACATACTAATCTACTAGTAATGAATCTATTTAGCAAGTAAGTACACAGGCCCGCTCCCATGCTTATCCTAGGAGTAACACAAGATTTTTGAGTTAAACTAATAACTTAGTTGGGTGTACCTCAAGTGACTCTTGCATTCAAATCAAGACTAGCATATAATAACTAAGATACACACCCAAATCCTACTATGGAGTAAATATAAACATATTGCATCCATGATCAAACATATCTAGTATATTTAAATACCTATGTTGTACCACATGTAACATAATTAAATTCCTACACTAAGCAACCTCTTCGACATATCTAGTATATTTAAGTATTTGTGCTAAACAATCTCTCCTATCATGGAGTACTTAAAACACATTATAAAAGCATCCTAAAAGCTTTAATTCCCCTTTTTCAAATACACTCTAATTTACTTCTACTGCTCAAACAAAAAAGACATTTCATGCAGCATAGAAAACACATCTATAACTAGAAGAAGAAATCCACATGCCTATTATCGCTTATCCTTGATAATGATGACAATGCAACCTTCTCCAACAGTAATCAGCTTAATCCAACTTTCCAACTCAATTCCCTCTCTCACTAGAGTTGATAGCATGCTTCTCTTAGAATAGGACAACTCTTCCTCACAAATTCCACTCTTCTCTCACTCATAAATCATATATTATAAACTAGTAAAACACAGATGTAATAACCAAAAAAGGTGTATTCCTTTGGTATGATACACCTCCTTTTATGGGAATGATGGTCACACAAAAATATGAATGATGGTTGCAAATAATGTTTACTCCAAACGTGGTAAGAATGAAACACAGATAATGCACAAGGTAGTTTGAGTATGATGAATGAGATAACCCAAAGATATTGTGTTGCAAGAGAGCTGGGTGACTATTTATGGAGTAGCCAGCCTCCAAAATTCCTACAGTTTTGGCATGTAATTTGACACCACTCCCTTTTTGAACTATTCAACCTAGAGGTGGTAGCAACTCAAGCTTGTACTCAGCAAAAAGCATGATAAATCAACTTCTCAATCGCCCACATTCAAAAAGACTATTTCAAATGCACATAGGAAATTAGTGTTTCTCTCAAAATTCGCCATCTACAGGAACTGATAACAAAGGTGGCGCCAAACAGGTATAATGGCACAATTTTCAAGTGAAAGGAATTTGTCAATAGTGAAGAATCGAGACATAACCTGAATCAACTTCTTCCTAGGTTGAGTCGACTAAAATCATTAACTGTGTTGGATTTAGTCAAGCTTCATAGTTTCAAAAATTGACTTGGTCAAAGCCATAAAATTTAAGACGTATTTCATTGATTTATCACAATGCATTCCATAGCTAGAAATGTGTGATTTCCATAGAGTCGTAAATTTTCCAAAGTCGAGTTTCATCACTTTAAACTATATCAACATATTTTAGCCAAAGTTTATTTACATGAATTAAAGTCTTCATTAAATCGTCTCTTTTATTAAATCAAAATAATTTGATTTCCAAAGTCAAAAACTATATATATTTTTATTATATATATAGTATATATATAATATACATATATATATTTACATACCCCAGTATAATATATATATATATATGTACATTAATATATATCTTAAATATATATATATATATATAATATTTAATATATATTTACACACACACACATATATATTCAATAAATAAATATATATGTCATAAGCCAGTCAACATACATCTAATATATATATAAGGCACAATAATAATAATAATATCCACAATATACAAGATGTGTGCATATATATACTTGTATATACCTCTACGTACATGCATGTGTATGTATACCATATTGATGCATCTATATGAGCATATCCATTTTCCAACATACGCTTGTATCGATATGTATATACATATGGATACATGTATATACTATATATATCCATATCCAATTCACTTACATCCAATTATGTTGCCACCATATTGATAGGTGTGTATGTGTGGTATATCTGTACATATGCATATACGTGTTGTTAGATCTTCTTGACACATATGTGCATACACATAAACATACTTCCACCTACATCCCACCTATCCATATGGTTGTAATAACACAAGAATGATCTCAAACCCCAAATAGATAAACATCACTTGTAAAAGTATGTAGAAGTAAACAAGACTCCTAATCCAAACATACAAACTATGGATGATTTACCTATATCCCACACAAACCAACTCAGTTCACTCAATCTAAGGTGGTGTGTGTATGCTTAGATGGTTTACTTTACCAGTTACCCGACCAAGATCTTCTCCCAAGTGATACTCCCCTCCCCTTGGAGAATGAACATTTACCTACAACCACTAACACATGTAATTGGTAGTCAATTGTTCACAACAATAAGTAGCATATATAAACATCTTCAAAGTTAGAATAACAATAATTCAATAACCATCTATTCACATATATGTAGTATTTCACCATGAATAACATCAATTGAGATAACATCAAATGAAACAACATCAAATGAGATAACATTCATATTGATAACAAGGTACAAGCATCTCCAGATTTCACATTACATTCATATTTACCCTATGTAGTAATATTAAATAGTAACTTCACAATTTGGAGTGTAACACCTAAAGTCTATCTTTTCACCATACAAGATTCCATCATTTGTTTGAAGTTGGAAGTGAGGGATTTGAGTATCATGGGTATTGGTTGGAGGGCACTAGAGTGTCAATCAAAAAGTTGCAACTAGATCTTGCATGACACAATTTTGGCTCTCTTTTCATTTTACAAAACTTGTTGGAGAATACTCATATTCATACTCTTTATAAGTCTCTTCTCACTAGGTATATCACTTAACATCCATTATAAGATGGTGAGTAGAAAAAAATAATACTTATCAAGATTTTTTTTAATATTAAAATACCTTCTAAAGGGCATAAATTTTGATCCATAACTCTAATTTTGATGGTTATTTTTTAAATCAAAGATATTGATGAGTTGGAAACATTAAGATTATTTTTGTGATGATTAAAATCCTCAAAATCCACTCAAAAGATCCCAAAAATGAGATATAAAGTTTCACAATACAATACCTAAGAAAAACATAATTTAGATATAATAAGGGTTAAGGCAAGAAAACCTCAAGGAGTCAAGATATATGACAACCAAAAAGGGAGGTAATTGGTAAAGCTTGATCAAACCTTCGAAAACACTAGATCCAAAGTCGTGATCCTTCAATTTTCATATCAACTAATATGAGTGCACACGAACATTAAACTAACTCTTTTAAAGAAATACAAAGATGCTTCTAGAAATCTCCATATAAAAAATATTATATTCAACTAATCAAATAATATCTCTAATGAGAATATGAAATTCTATTATGCTAACTAATCAAATGTTAAGTCTAATAAAGAGGCTATGAAGGGGCTAAGTTTTATCATGAGTGAGAGAAATGAAGCCATAAAAAAATAATGAGCATAGATCTATAAATTTGAACAATGAAGAAGTGGAATTAGTAACGCAACAAGAAAGACAGAAGCACCTTGATGTACTTGAAGTATTATGCCAACATAGAAATAATGATACATTTATATTAATGTCATTTTAAAAGATCCCTAATTTAATATACTATTAAATGATATGTCTAACAATGACTTAATTAAATATTAAAAAGCATTAGTTCTACAAGATAAAATATCACTAATTAAGAAACTCCTTAGACCTTGGTTTGGCTATCTTTTGCATATCCTCTACAAAGGTGTTCAAGTTTGTATATGAAGTTCCTCCTTCTATCACTGCCTTAGTTGCTGTCTCCTTTAGCCTCACAACATTTTCTCGTAGCTTCTTTCCAATATAACTTTCCATTAGATGTCTAATTGTACTCTCAACCACCTCTTTTGTCACTAATTTAAATTCATCTACATCAACGCCTTCAAAGTCCAAACCAACATTCCAAATGTCTTTTGCAAATCGACAATTTAAGAATTGGTCTGCAAAATAAGGCCATCCAATCATAGGAATTCCCATGCTAATTGCTTCTAAGGTAGAGTTCCACCCATTATGTGTAAGGAATCCTCCAATAGATGCATGAGAAAGCACCTACATTCATTAAAAAAAAATAAGTTAAAGATTTTGATATTGCTTTTAACCCATGAAATTCTTTCATAATTTTAGAAACCATTAATGATTTTTAACTTTAAGTAAAAATATTTTATGATTATATTTTTTTAAAATTATATTTCTCAAAATTTTCGAAACTTATATCATTTTTCAAATATATCTCTCTTTTTCCAACTGATCGCATCATTTTCAACTATTTGACTATAGAAAATAATAGCAAAGGAAAATGCCTTACCTTAAATTGATTTGTCCAATTAACAATCAGGGCTCGATCCTTGGTTCGATCCTTGAAACCCTCAGGTAATTCCAAAGGCTTGCCTTCCACTATATCTGATCTGAGGACCCACAAGAATGGGTACCCACAACCCTCTAGTCCAAAAGCCAGCTCGTGCAGTTGCCTTTCAGATTTTACAGCAATGCTACCAAAGGAAACATATAACACAGACCCCTGTGGTTGGGTGTCTAGCCATTGAAAGCACGTTTTATCCTCTTCCCACATGCTGTACATGGAATTCCTGCCTTGTAAGAAATTTGGAAGAGACACAGGCCCAATTGCCAGAGCAGGGCATCCATTAACGCTGAGACCCATTTGTGCTTCTTTACCTCCTTCCAACTCCTCGAAAGTGTTGACTAACATGTAGTCTGCTATGTTCTGGATGCGAGACTCGTAGAGACAGGCGCTGTACAAGTTTCCATGGATATATTTTTCCCTTAAGAGGGAGTGGATGTCAGTTGGCCTGATAGGTGGGATTTTCCCAGGAAGGCATGTGATGAGTTTCTCTTTAGATTTTAAGTCCTCCTCTGCAACAACAATGTTCATCATATTACAAGAGATTAATCTTTCGATATAGAATTGTATTTCAAAGATGAGATGGGAAATAGAGCCAACTCTAGTAAGTTTTCAATGTAATATATCAGAGAGCGATTGAAACAAGCAAAATAAGACAGAAGAGGGCATACGTGATACAGGAAAACAGAGCACCACAGGACATTAGTAGCAGCTCTAACTACCATATTATAAAGCATATCATAAGAAGCATGAAAACTTGAACCCACAATCTACACTATCTAAAACAATGATCAAGATCTGAGTGAACTAACCCCAAAGATCATATCCAAGTTAATAATCTATAGACCTGCTAGAACTGAATATAATAAGTTACATAAAGTTGTAAATAGGTTAAATTGCAAATTCAAAAACTATTTTTAATCATTCAGGTCATCTTACACTTGTTGAATATATAAATTTAATTTTATCATAATTTTTGATTATTTATAATATATAGTTACATCTGCCATATAAATATACAAAAAAATATCTTCGAAGCTCTCCAATTTAACAATTGATACCAAAACTCTTTTCAAGAATGAAGGAAGACGTGATGTAAGTTTATATCTCAGCAGACTGTATGCAGCAGAACATATTATTCAAGAGAATAGCTTACTATATGTTTAACAAATGACGATTATGAAATACGATTAACTTTTCAAAGCTCTCCAATTTCAACAGTACTACAAAGAAGAACAAAATTTGTAGTATAAATACCTTTGACAGGAATATGTCCCTGAGAAATAAGAAAGTGTGTGTTCATCTGAATAATGCAATGTGCTGTACAACGAGTCCAGAAGACAACTCTGGGCACCCCAAGATTTTTAGCTACTTCTGCTGTGCAGGACATACAGTAATCAGAAACGATGCAGGTGATTGGCGGGACAGACTTATCTGCTGCAGTTAACAGACTTTCCAAAGCAGAGCCCAAACATTGCAGGGCAAGCATAAGCTCATCAAGCTCAGACGTTCGACCATGTTCAGGCGGTAAGCCATCTGGGATGCTTAAAAACCGAAAATTTAAGCCCCTTTCTTGAACCTCGCGGTCACGTGCAGCTGCATCTTTGGATGCTGCTTTTAAAAGCTGTTGATCCATCCATTCAGTATTAACAAAGGTTATAGAAAAACCTCTCATGGCCAGCAGCTCTGCAAGATTCATCAGTGGATTGACATGGCCTTGTGCAGGAAATGACACAATTACTGCATGCAAAGAACCCATTATTGCCCCTCTCTTCAGTCACTGTAAAACTCTAAACCTGGGCAATTATGCATACAATGGTTGAGTATACTATCACATATTTTTGAGTTGACAGGCTAGTGGAGGCCTCAGAAACGTTATAAAGACCAGTGTACCAACCGACAGTGTTGCATTACAAAAGTGGAGATAGAAATCCAAAATCGTGTTATTTATAATTTCTGAGCAGTGAAAGAGGTAGAATAATACAGACTGCTTTAAAATGCACTTTCTTTTCCTTTTCTTTTGACTTAGTGGCACGGAAAACCACTCACGAGTTGAGCAGGTTGAGCAGGTTTGAATAAAACATATGCAAATGAATATTAAAATATCAACTCAATGAACAATATGTCATTAATTATATTAAATTTACTTCAGATAAATCATTGACATATTAAAATAAATGCAATTATCCATCAGTCAATATTAAAATAATAAGCATTTTGATATATTGCATATTTAATATGAAACAAAATAAAATGTTATTCATAATAAATATTTATTTTTTAAAATATAATATAACTAATATAAAATTTTAAACTATAATTTGTACAATCTTATAAGATATTTGTCTAATCACATGAACAAAATTGTCAAATCACTACACACCTGCTACTTAATAGATAACATGAAAGTGTTCAATTTTCAATTCTAAAATAATTTAATATGTTTCAAACTTGACACAAATAAAAACTCGTATTTCTCATATTCATCCCATCTTTCATTACTCCTAATTGACCACCAAATATTGAGTACCTATAAAATAAATATGCACATATGAGGCTCAATATTTGAATCAATTCAAACAATTAATACACAAAATTTTAAAATTGTTTCTACTAGTCTATCCTATCACCTCTAATCCAATAAAAATTCACGATTTCAAATTCATGGATCAAACATTTTCAAAAATCAAGATGGAAAAAAGCTATACAAACAACCTACAGTGAAAGAAAGTCATTTACAATCTCACTACATACAATCAAAGTTATAGAGAACAATAATTTGATTGTAACAGAGAATATCATTTTACACAAATGATCACAGTGTAGAGAATATCAGACTGTTATGCACTTTTTAGTTCAGGCACTTTTTTTTTCTTCATTATATTCTAACACAAGTTAGAAAAATAAGAGTATCATGTCATTTTATTCAAAATAGGGCTTAATTAAGTTTCAAATGTAGGCTTTGGCACCATTTTTTCTGTATTTTACATATTTGAACCATCTTATAATTTCTCTACTTATAACCACCAGTAGTTTTTGAATTTATTTAGTCCTACTTTCTCAAATTTCTATGTCCTACAATTTTCCATGTTCTCTTTATACATCAACACTTCAATACCATTCCCTCTTCATTGGAAAATCCCTAATATATATATAAGATTTTTAATACTATTGGAATTATATATATATCGATGTCAAAGGTGACTCACATCTATGTGAACTCAAGTTGCAATCACAAACTCACTAATTGTAAAATTTTGAACATAGTTGAAACTATATGAAGTATCTTAGAGAGCATCAATAATGTTGCCATTCAACATTATTAAAGAGAGGTTTCTCACTAGCCAACTTTGGATGTGACCAATTAGACATGAAAATAATATTGAACAACTATCTTCCCTAGGTAAATCTCCACCTCACCTTATAGGTAATTATGATTTACAAATTCCTAGTAGAGATGCCTATGAAAATACTAAGTTTTGTGATGATTAAATAGTTCATATATCTCTATAAGATTGCTTCATTTTGGTGGAGGACTCCTACTTGTTCATAATTCGTGCATTCACTCACTTTCTTCATGCATGGCAAAGAGATTCTCAAAATGGAATCTACATTTCCATTATTAGTTATATTTGCACCTATGATATCAATGATCTCAACATTCAATTGCACCAATATTTATGTAATCTAAATAAAAAATTTGAAAATGCCATCCTTTCCATCATCAATCCAAGACAACCAAGTTTATGGCCACACCCTTCTAGAATGATTTTTAATGAATTTTTTTTGGTCTCTAACCAAAAAGATTAGGCTAAACAGGTTTCATATGTGCTAGTTTATCCACATCTACAAAGGCAAGTAGTACAAGTCATTTCCAATTTCAACAAGAATTCATCATAGAGCTCTTTAAGTGGTGCATTTGACGTTTAAGTGCCCCTAAGGAATGGAGATATCAAGCAGGTCATTACTCTACTCGAGGATGGGCTTGTTCGCAATAATATGGAGATTTTAAATATTTTTATTGGTCATCATGAAGTTGTACTCTCCCCAAGTTGTAAGTATTGAAAGCAATTGAACTCACAAATGACACCAGGTTTGTTATACATAAGCTTCCAAAGAAAGAGGTTGTCTTGTTAGTAGCCCTATATGAATCATGTAATTTAATTTTTATTATTATATATGAGATCCACCCTCTTCACAAAATATTTTTAAGACCCAATTTAACCCAATACAATATTCCTCTCTTCATCGATTTAGATTTTAATTTGCTCATATTTCTAAATTGCAAGCTTCTATGACATAAAAGCCATTGATCACATACCTTAGATTTCTTTAGAAGATTACTATGGGACACATTGATGTATGTATATACATATATGTATATATGTATGTGTCAAATCCTCTTAAAAAGGACATCTCACTAACTTAAAATATCTTTAGATCCCTATAAATATATAAAACAAATATCTCCAAATCTCTCCAATTTAAATCAAGAATGAAGGAAGATGTGATATTTTTACAAGTTTATATCCAACTATGAAGGCTGAGATTTTAGTTGATATGAGTGCACGTGAGAACAAAACTCACAAGAGATATTTTTCTCAACAAAGGAAATTCAAAACATCTTCAAAATAATTCTTTTAAAGAAATATAAAGATGCTTCTAGAAGAAACAAGATTCTAGAAATCTCCATACAAAATATTATTATATTTCATTAACCAAATATTGTATCTAGAATAAGAATATTAAATTCTATTATACTAATGAATTGAATGTTAAGTATAATGAAGAGGCATTGAAAAGGTTGAGCCTTATACATTCCTCCTTGTTTAGAAGAAAGTATCCCCACTTTCTCTATAAGATACCAAAATTATTTTTAAAATATGTCAGTGAGATCCATTTAGTTTGGATTTTTAGGGTATCCTTACGACCAACCAAGTATTATGGATAGTCCCACTCCTAGTAGAGCATGTGTGAATGCAAAAAAATTAACTTTTCATCCAAATGAGACTAAAGATATGGAATATTATGCTTAGGATGAGAGATAGGAACTTCTTCTTCTAAGTGATGTGGCTCATATCACTTTAGTTGATCAACATTAACCAAATCATGGATTCCAAGTTGGGATGGGAGATCAAGTTTGAAGGAATTATCTCTTATTTGTTGGTAATGGTATATAAGGTTCATATCTAATAGGCTTGATCTTATATGATGTTGATATTGGAACCTTTTTTTATCCATTTAAAGTTATAATTTATCCCCAACTATGAAGTTAGAAGAGATTTTATTCTTATCATGAGATTATTTCATGAGTTTCATTATAATTAACCTAATACATATGAGGAGCTAAATGTGCTTGTGCATGAATCTTTGCTATGTTTTGAATAAAATGAGAAGATTGTCCATGTTCCTTTTGTTGGTGTGATAAAGAATTCAAAGGAAGAGAAATGAGAATCACATATGGACAATAATATACCTCAAAAGGAGAATGAAATGTAAAGACATATATAGCTTGATTATAGCTATGCTACAAAAGATGAATATATGTATGCCATTGTTTATTTTTAATATCATAGTAGATCCTAAGAGACTAAACTAATGTTTGATTGACCACTTTAGTTTGGCCATCTATTTTTTGATGAAGAATTATAGAATATAAAAGTCAACACTCTAAGAGGTTCCAAAGTGAATTCCAAAAATGATTAAAAACTCTATAATGACCCTAATTATAGAGGGCTAATAGAATTATCATTGTAAAGTTTGTATATTTTTTGTGGTGCCAAAGTATCCCCCATTAGAACAAAAATGATCCTCCTTAATTAGCATAAACGAAATAAAATTAGTAGGAACACACAATTGATTCAACTTATATAACCAACCATCTAGATAAGTTTTAGTCTAAGGGGTTTGGTTGGTGACAATGGGATATTGCAAAGCCTATGTAACTTTTCCAAAATATGCATTAGAACAATACAAACATTTATAATACTCGTATGCAAAAAATATAACATCTAGGATATGTAATGTTGTGGCTAGAAGTAGAGAGTCACTTAACAAATCAACTAATTAATGGGTAGTTCCCTTTTCATAGTTAATGACTAAGTGAAAATTTTAAATATATGAGGCCCATTTCAATTGACATTGTTTCTAAATATTAGACAATGAATTTAAAATATAAGGAATTGATGATTAATATGAATATTTTTTCCTTACCAAGAATGTAGTGCCTCCATTATTTCAAGGTCGTGATCAAGGAATAAGAGTCCTTATCATGGGTATTTACACCAGGTTGTAACACAAAAATGGCTCTTAAGATGCCACTTTTTTTTAAAATTAGCAAAGTATGGTGTTCACAACAAAATGAAGATGGTTACACTCAAAATTTGAAGATACAACAAGAACAAGAATTGTAGTGCTCTAAATCTAATTTCTAAACTACTATTTTGTTTTAAATAATGAAGATAAAGGGTTTGAAATAGGGGCCTACCAAAAGTGGTCCTACTTTTTTTTACAAAAATAACATAGTGTCTATTGTTCCCCCCTAAACAGTTAACTTTTTTAAAATTTTGAAAATCTCTACGGTGAGAAATTAGCTAACACCATGTAGTTTATCCCAGTTTTTTCAGCTAATTTTTTAATGAAGATATATTATTTTATTAATTTTTGAAGTGGACAAATCCTGAAAAGATGAAATTTGAGCATGCTCCCCCATAATTTTTTTGAAAACCAATCAAAAATAAAAAAAATTATTACGTGTAGAATGGAGTCTAGTTTTTAAAAATGTAATTTGTTTCAAAATTTGATGAACAAGTAAAAATATATTCCCAAACTAGCACATGTTGGTTTCTAACAAAAAATGAAGGCACTAATAAGAGAAGTTATAGATTAAAACCTTAACTCATCAAAATGTTAAAAAAATTATATGGTTATATAGGTAAGAGAGAGCCTATCATCATCACAATTTTTTTATAAAATTGCATTGAAAGATGTGTAAACCGAATGGATAGCATGACCAAAAATATGTAATTATTTTTACCTTTTCACAAAATCATGTCATTGGCATGAAATTTTCATCCCAAGGCAAGATCCAACCCTTTGGGTTGGTATTTACCAAAGCAATAAATTTTGTGCTCAGTAAATAAAATACAACTTTTGGCAAGTGCCAAATTTGGTGCTCACCAAACTGATTGCATTGGTAAATGCTAAAGCTAACTTTGCTTTCTCTTTATCTCTCTCTCCCCCACTTTGATAAGGCTTATAGTTTATGATTTATGATTGATGATGGATAGTCAAATTTTTACCTTTCACTCCCTCTCTGCCTCCTTCCCTCTTAACCAATACTTACCCTCTTCTCTCTCAACCATTTTTAGGTCTCTCCCACCCTCTCTACCTTGCCTTCCCTCCTTCACCCCATCTCTATCCTTGTCTCCCTACCTCTCTCTTCTCTCTCCCTTTGTTATTGTATCTCACCCATCTCTCTCATTTCTCTCAATCACTACCTCTCCCTCTCACCCTCTCTCTCCCCATCTCGAAGTCTCTCCCTCCTTGTCTCATTACCCACCTCTCTCACCTCATTCTTCTTTCTCTCATCTTCTCTCTCCCTCCCCTCTCTAGGTCATCACCTCTATATATGATCCTCCCTATGTCTCTCACTCCTTCCATGTGTACCTCTCCCTCCATCCCTTGTTACTCCTTACCAATACTTTCCTTTCTATCTCCTATAAGGAAGCTAAGGTAGTGGAACAACTTCCTACACTAATATTGAGAGGAGAATAATACAAAAAATTTACATATATTTAACAATTATAGAAACTTAAACCTAAATAAACATAAATATCATGCATACCACAACATAGTGATTTGCATGGGAAAAATCCTTTCGAGAGAAAAAAACCCACACTCCAAAAGTCACCTAGTATATTATTCAAAAATCACAAAAAAATAAACAAAATACTTGTAGAGGAAGCTTCTCACAAGAGTATCACCAACTAGAGATCCAGAGATAACATAGCCAATATCAAACTTTCTAAATACATTACAACACAAAGCTATAATACAAGACCCTCATAAAATAGGGTTTCCTTCTAGGGAAATTCAAGCCAAAAAATATTGATCATTAGATATGAGACATAATGATAAGTGGTCCAGATTTACAATAATAAAATGTACATAAAATTTGGCTTTTTGGGGTGTTTCCCTAGATCCCCCACCAGGATGCACCACCCCCTATACCCCCAGTTAGGGGATGATCCCCCTGGACCCCTCACAAGGGAGGGGGGGACCCCCCACACCCCCTGTCGTTGTATGAATAGTACCTTATGTATCAATAGTAACTTATGTAATTGAAAGGTTGAGACACATTTTCCCAAAATCTCCATCTCTTCTCTCTCTCCCAGTCTCTCTCCCTATCTCCCTCTTTTCCTTAATTTCCATCCTTACCCCCATCTATATCCTTATCTCCTTCCCTATGTCTCTCACTCCCTCCATATCTACCTCTCCCTCCATCCCTTTTTACTCCTCTAGGTTGATACTTCCCTTCCATTCTCCCTCTCTTCTCTCTCACCAATATCTCTCCCCTATGTCCCTCTCTACCTTACCTTCCCTCCTTATCCCCATCTATATCCTTTCCCCCTACCTCTCTTTTCTTCTTTCCCTCTATTATTGTTTCTTTCCCATCTCTCTCCATTCTCTTGATCACTACTTCTCCCTCCCACCCTCTCTCCCTCTCCCCATCTCTAGGTCTCTCCCTCCTTCCCTCTTTACCTATCTACCTCTCCCTCCTTGTCTCATTATCCTTCTCACCTCTATATCTCTCCAATATGTCTAGTTATTTCCATCCCTCTCCACCTCTCTCTCTCTCTCTCCCTCCTTGTCTCATTATCCTTCTCACCTCTATATCTCTCCAATATGTCTAGTTATTTCCATCCCTCTCCACCTCTCTCTCTCTCTCCCTCCTTACCCCTCTTTCCCTCTTTGTGAACTCTCATTTTATTCTCTCCCCCTCACCTCTTCTCTCTATAGGTCTCAGTCACTCCTTGTCTACCTCTCCATCCCTCTTAGCCATCTATTTATCTTTGTTCTCTCTCTCCCTCTCTTCTCTCTCACTTCTCTCTCCCCCTCCTCTTTGCCTCTCCCATCTCAAGGTCTCTCAACCACTTCTTGTCTACCTCTCCATCCCTCCTTAGCCATCTATATATCTCACTCCTTTCCACATTACCAAGTCCTCTCTCCCCCATCTATCTCACTTGCCGCTATCTCTTCCTCTATGTCTCTCACCTCTCTCTCTCCCTAGGCTATAGGTCTCTCAACTCTTTATCTCTCTAGGATATCTATTTATTTCCCTTCCTCTCCACCTCTCTCAATTCTCCTTACCCCTCTTTCCCCATTTGTTAACTTCTCTCTCATTTTCTTCTCTCTCCCCTAACTTCTCTACCTCTCCCCTTTATAGGTCTTATTCACTCATTTTCTATCTCTTCATCCCTCCTTAGCCATCTCTTTCTCTTTGGTATTCTCTCTCTCCTCTTCTCTCTACCTCCCCTCTCTATGTCATCACCTATCTATATTTTCCTTCCCTATGCCTCTCACTCCCTTTATGTATAACTCTCCCTCAACCCCTTGTTACTCTACCAATACTTCCCTTTCTCTCTCCCTCTCTCCCCCCCTCACATATCTACTTCTCACTCCTTGTCTCATTACCCACCTCTCTTCTGCCTTTATCTCTCTAACTCCTATCCATCTCCCTCTGTCTCTCACCCCTCTCTCCCTAGGTTGTAGGTCTCTCGCCTCTATATATATTTGAGTTGTCTAGTTATTTCCCTCCCTCTCCACCTCTCTTCCTCCCTCATTAACCCTCTTTCCCTCTTTGTGAACTTCCCTCTCTCATTTTCTTCTCTCCCCCTCATCTCTCTACCTCTCCCCTCTGAATATCTCAATCACTCCTTGTCTACCTCTCCATCCCTCAACCATCTCTTTCTCCTCTTCTCTCTACCCCCCTTCTCTATGTCATCACCTCTCTATCTCCTCCTTCCCTATGCCTCTCACTCCCTCTATGTCTACCTCTCCCTCCATCCCTTGTTACTCCTCTATCAATACATTCCTTTCTATCTCCCTCTCTTATCTCTCTCACCTCTCTCTCCCATAATCTCTCTGCATCTCCCATCTCTAGGTCTCTCAGCCACTCCTTTTATGTCTATCCATCCCTCCTTATCCATCTCTACCTATCAATCCTTATCTCATTACCCACCTCTATCGCCCCTCTATCTCTCTCACCAATATCTCTCCCCTATCTCTCACCCCTCTCTCCTTAGGTTGTAGGTCTCTCACCTCTATATCTCTTTGGGTTGTCTAGTTATTTCCATCCCTCTCCACCTCTCTCCCTCCTTACCCCTCTTTTCTTCTTTTTGAACTTCCCTCTCTCATTTTATTCTCTTCCCCTCACCTTTGTACCTCACCTCTCTATATGTCTCAGTCACTCCTTGTCTACCTCTCCATCCCTCCTTAGACATCACTTTCTCTTTGTTCTTCTTTCTTTATCCTCTTCTCTTTTCCTCCCCTCTCTATGTCATCACCTATCTATCTCCTCCTTCCAAATGCATCTCACTCCCTCCAATTCCACCTCTCCCTCCATCCCTTATTACTCCTCTACCACTACTTCACTTTCTCTCTCCCCCTCACCTCTCTACCTCTCCCCTCTCTAGGTCTCTTATTCACTCCTTGTTTTCTTTTCCATCCCTCCTTATCCATCTCTACGTCTCACTCCTTGTATAATTACCCACCTCTCTCCCCCCTATATCTCTCTCACCCCTATCTCTTCCCTTATGTCTCTCACACCTCTCTCCCTAGGCTATAGGTTTCTCACCTCTATATCTCTCTAAGATGTCTACTTATTTCCCTCCTTGTCCACCTCTCTCCCTCATCCTTACCCTTCTTTCCCTCTTTGTGAACATCGCTCTCTCTCATTTTATTCTCTCTCTCCCCTCACCTCTCTACATATCTCCTCTATAGGTCTCAATCACTTGTTGTTTAACTCTCTATCCCTCCTTATTCATCTCCTTATCTTTGTTTCTCTCTCTCTCCTCTTCTCTCTACCTCCCCTCTCTACATCATCACCTCTCTATCTCTTGCTTCCCTATACCTATCACTCCCTCTATGTCTACCTATCGCTCCATCCCTTTTTACTCTACCAATACTTCCCTTTCTTTCTCCCTCTCTTCTATCTCTCACCTTTCTCTCCCCCTCACCTATATACCTCTCCCTCCTCTAGGTCTCTCAATCACTCCTTTTCTGCCTCTCCATCATGCCTTAGCCATCTCTACCTATCACTCCTTGTCTCATTACCTACCTCTCTCCCCCCTCTATCTCTCTCACCCTATCTCTCCCCTATGTCTCTCACCCATCTCTCCCTAGGTTGTAGGTCTCTCACCTCTATATCTCTCTGGTTTTTCTAGTTATTTCCCTCCCTCTCCCTCTCCATCTCTCTCCCTCCCTCCTCACCCTTCTTTCACTCTTTGTGAACTTCCCTCTCTCATTTTCTTCTCTTTCCCCATGTAGTGCAGAAAATTATCACCATTGACAATTTTACACTTGGTTTTGGCCCCCCTTAAATTATTGGACCTAATTGAGCATTCAAATTCCTAAATTATGCATTACATAGCCTATTTTTAATAATTTTCTAGCATAAAACAAATTCTCCCATTTAAACTTTATCCCCGACCCTTTAATCTTCATAAACTAGGATTGGGACATTGGTGCCTAGGGCAGCTATGTCCCCCTATTTTGGCTCCAAATTAAAATATATCAATTACGAGGCTTTATTATTTGAAATCCAAATATTCAACGTGAGTTTTCAAGATGTAATTTTTAGGAAATTGAGTGAGTTCCTATAAATACCTAATTATTGAATCATCCCAAAATTAAGCAAGATGATCTAACAATTCATAAGAGAAAAATTATTTTCAAGATCATTCAAGAGAAACCATTAGAATATTTATTGCAACAATACTATATCCAACATCATGTTGCATTGTGAAGGCTAACATTATTGTAGGTCTCTAAGCATTCAAGCATCCAAGAATTCAAGAAAATCTATCAAGAAAGATCCAATATCCTTGAGGTGATGTGTATGTATTTAGTCCTTCAAGGAAGCCATTGAAGGGTGGTGATTTGTAGCATTTTTTCATTGATAATTTCCTTCCTTTCCATTATTGATTTATCATTGGCATTGTTATTATGGAAGTGGGGACACTTACACGAGGTTTGACTAAGGCAAGCCCCTATATGGCACAAAATTTTCCCTCTTTTTGAATGTGCAAGTTTCAGGTATTATGAATATTGAAGGAAGCTTGAGGACACCTTTTTATTATTTTATTCAAAACCATACACCTTGAAAAAATACAAAAACTCATTTATCTTTGAAACTATTGAGGATGTGATAGTGCGACAACTAGGGAAAGAAAGATTTGTTAGGGATCTAGAGGACTATTAAAAAATAGATCTAAATTTATCCTATAGGGATAGTGGCACCTTGGGTGCCTATGTCCTCCATTTTCAAGCTTAAAATTGTAGGATAGGTGCACAATTTCGTCCCCTTTCTATTTTAGTGTCTGATTTCCTCTATGATATTTTAGATCTGTTGTTTGTGCATAAAAGTGCTCATTTACATCATTAGGTTGCTTTCCTTGCTACATTTTATCCTTGGGGTTATTGAAAATTTGGGTAAGGTTTGTTTGAATCACCTATAAGGTTGGAAGTCAATCATATACCTTTTTCAAATACATTAAACCTCGACTACCATTCAAACCTTAAATCTCTTATGAACCATTTGAAAAAGTATGCAAACCCTAAAGATCAAATCTTAGGGTCTCCCTTTTTCTTTGTTTCACTTTAGTGAACCCAACATGTTAACATTATTTACCTTCTAAAATATAAATCATTTCATATTATATCTAGGTTTCGTATTGCATTGTTTTGAAAATTTCAATTAGGCATCCATTTTTGCATCATAAAAGGGCATAAAAATTCAAAAAATTACATATCATATTACATTAAGTTTCAGTAGGGTTAATTTCAATCATTATAGCTCAGATCTACATTCAATTTGCATTCATTAGGTCATTTAAACTTCCAAAAAAGAGTGTCATTTACATGCATTTAGGTGTCTTGCATATAGTTAAAAAGTGAAAATTTGTAGTACTTTCTTTCAAAAATCATATCCGCATCACCATTTTTCAGATTTAGCATATGAGAATCAGTTAATTTTTCTTGGGAATTGCATTTATATTTTCCATTTATTGTTCAAACATTTTCAACATTCTTGCATACTTTCATGTCAATTGTATTACCATAAATTGAGAAAAAATTGGAAAATTATTCACTGGCACATACCTATTAGTACATAGACTTAAGATCCTTAAACAATATCTAGCATAGAGTAAAATTTTGAATTTCATAAAAACTATACTCTAGGCACCCTTGTCTAGTTATTTTGAGCTAAAATTGTCTGTGTGAATTCCTATTTCTATCCTCTATTCAGATTTGATGTCTTTTTTAAATGTTGTTTACAAAATTTTCTGATTTTGATCATTTGATGCATAGGGGTAGTAACAACATGTTTCCATTTCAAAGATGTGGTTTTGATATGGTAAATTATGGATTGTATAAGAATAATCTCCCTACTTATGAGTACAATCTAGGGAAACAAAATGAGGTCATTAACAAACATGTTATTCATTATCCCAGTATATTTCCTAACTAGAGAGTACCTTGGTGCAAGAGAATTAAATCATTCACACATTTCTTAATATCAATTTTCCTATTCTCCACTCATCTCCTAACATCTTTCCTATTTGTGAGAATGTTTAGGTAAAAGAGGATGCAATCATAGACAATCATGGAAATCATAATTGTCCTTCTCTTGATACCTCTCCTACTTGTGATGAAGGTATATTTACATTAGAAGATTAATTCATTGAGAATCAGGGTGTGTGCACTAATCAATGACATAAAAATGGCTCTTAAGATGCCACTTTTTTTAAAATCAGCAAAGTCTAATGTTCACAAAAAGTGAAGATAGTTATGCTCAAAATTTGAGGATGCAACAAGAACAAGAGTTGAAGTGCTCTGAGTCTACTTTCTAAGCTACTATTTTTTTTGAAAACATTTAAGATTAAGGGTTTCAAAAAGGGGGGGTGGCCAAAATAGGTCTTATTTTTATTAAAAAAAAACAGCATAGAGTCTATGGGCCCCTCCTTTTTTTGTTCAATTTTTTTTTAGAATTTCAAAAATCTAAACAATGATAAATTAGCCAACACTATGTATTTTATCCTTGTTCTTTTGACTAGTTTTTTAATGAAATAATATTTAATGAATTTTTGAAGTGGAAACATCCTGAAAAGCTAAAACTTGAGTATCATTCCCCCTAATTTTTTTGAAAACTAATCAAAAAAAAAATTCATTATGCGTAGAATGGGGTCTAGTTTAAAAAAATGTAATTTGTTTCAAGATTCAATGAATGAGTAAAAATATATCCTAAAACAAGCACATGTTGGTTTTTGAAACAAAATGGAGGCAATGACAAGAGAAGTTATGGATGAAGACCTTAACATAATCAAAATATTAAAAATATTATATGGTTATATAGGTAAGAGAGAGCCTAATGCCATAACATTTTTTTTATAAACTTGCATTGAAAGAGGTGTAAACTTGAGGATTAGCACAACCAAAAATGTGTGAAATTTTGTTACCCTTTGAGAAAATCATGTCCATGGCATCAAATGGTCATCCAACCCTCTAGGTTGGATTCCCAAGGAAAAATACAACCCTTTGGGTTGGTACTTCCCAATGCAGCTTATTTGGTGAGTGCCAAATGAGCTGCATTGACAAAAAACTAACTTTTCTTTCTCTTTGTGTCTTTCTCCACCACTTTGATAACACTTAGAGTTTACGGTTTATGATTGATGATGGATGGTCAAGGTTTTACCTTTCACTCCCTCTTTTCCTCCTTCCCTCTTAACCAATACATACCCATTCTCTCTCAACCCTCTCTAGGTCTCTCCTACACTCACTACCATGTATTACATCCTTAAGGTTTAAGATATATGGTTGAGGGTTTAATGTATAGGATAGAGGGTTGATATTTTAATGTATAGGATAAATCCCCCTCTCTCTCAGGTCTCTCCCTCCATTTATCCCTCCCAAATCCCTCTCTCTCAATTCTCTCCCTTGCTCTATCCCTCCAACCCACTATCTCTTGGATCTCTCGCACCCCCTCTCCCTCCCACCCTAACTAGAAAACTCTCTTTCCCTCACAATTTTCTCTCTCTCTCAAGTCTCTCCCACTCCCTCTCTCTCTCTCCCTCTCCCTCTCCCTCTCAAGTCTCTCTCTCTTAGGTATATCTCACTCAAGCCTCTCTCGTAGGTGTCTCCCACTCCTCTCTCTTCCTCTCTCTAATGTCTCTCCCTCAAAATATCCCTCTCAACCCCTCTCCCTCTCTCAAGTCTCTTCCTACCACCCTAAATAGATAACTCTCTCTCCCCATCTCAAGTATCTCTCTCAGGTCTCACTCCCTCCCACCCTACCTAGACAACTCTCTCTCACTCCAACCCCCTCTCTCACACTCCCTCTCTCTCTCTCTCACTCCAACTCCCTCTCTTAGGTATTTATATTTCTCTCTCCCTCATCTCTTTCTCTCGCGTCTCTCCAACTTATGGTTGAGGGTTGAGGTATTATAGTTTAAGGTTTAAGGTTTGAGGTATTACAACTTAAGGGTTGAGGGATTAGGGTTGAGGGTTTAATATATAGGGTAGAGGGCCAGGGAATTATAAGGGTTGAGGGTTGAGGGATTAGGGTTAAAGCTATAGGGTTGATGGATTATGGTTTAGGGTTTAACGTATATGGTTGAGGGATTATGGTTGAGGGTTTAATGTATAGGGTAGAGAGTTGAGGGTTGAGGGTTAAGGTTTTAAGGGTTGAGGGTTGAGAGATTAAGGGTTTAAGGTTTAAGGTTTGAGGGTTTAAGGGTTGATGGTTGAGGATAGAGGATTTAAGGGTTGAGGGTTGAGGGATTAAGGGTTTAAGGGATGAGGTTTTAAGGGTTGAGGGTTGAAGGATTAAGGTTTAATGTATAAGGTTGAGGGATTAGGTTTGAGGGTTTAATGTATAGGGTAGATCGTTGAGGGTTGAGGGATAAGTTTTTAGGGTTTAAGGGTTGAGGCTTGATGGTTGAGGGTTTAAGGGTTGAGGTTTGAGGATTTAAGGGTCGAGTTTTGAGGGTTTAGGGATAGGGATTAGGGTTTAAAGGTTTAAGGTATAGGGTTGCAGATTTAATGTATAGGGTAGAGAGTTGAGGTTTGAGGGATGAGGTTTTAAGGGTTGAGGATTGAGGGATTAAGGGTTTAATTTTTTAGGGTTGAGGGTTGAGGGTTGAGAGATTAGGGTATAAGGCTTGAGGGTTGAGGGGTTAGGTTTTAATGTATAGGGATGAGAAATTAGGGTTGAGGGTTGACGATTGAGGTATTAGGGTTTAAGGGTTGATAATTTAAGTGTTGAAGGTTGGAGGTTGAGGGTTTAAGGGTTGAGGGTTAAGGAATTAGGGTTTAACAATTGAGGGTTTAAGATTTGAGGTTTGTGGGATTAGGGTTTAAGGTATAAGGTTGAGGGATTTAGGTTGAGTGTTTAATGTATCTAGGGTAGAGGGTTTAGGGTTGAGGTATAATAGTTTAAGGGTTGAGGGTTGAGATATTACGATTTAAGGGTTGAGGGTTGAGGGATTTAGGTTGAGTGTTTAATGTATCTAGGGTAGAGGGTTTAGGGTTGAGGTATAATAGTTTAAGGGTTGAGGGTTGAGATATTACGATTTAAGGGTTGAGGGTTGAGGGATTAAGATTTAAGGGATATTGTTGAGGGATTAGGGTTAACGGATTAGGGTTGAGGGTTGAGGGTTGAGGGTTGAGCTTTGAGGGTTTATATTTTATGGTATAGTTTTTATGGATTAGGGTTGAGGGTTTAATATATAGGGTAGATAATCAATGGATTAGGTTTTTAGGGTTTAGGGTTGAGGGATTAGGGTTTAAGGAATAGGATTTGTGGGTTATCATTCAAGGATTAATGTATAGGTTTGAGGGATTATGGTTGAGGGTTGAGTTTTAACAATTGAGGCTTAAGGGATTAAGGGTTTAAGGTTTGAGATTTTAAGGGTATAGAGTTGAGAGTTTAAGGGTTAAGGGTTGAGGGATTAAGGGTTTAAGGGGTGATGATTTAAGGGTTGAGGGTTGAAGGATTACAGTTTAACACATAGGATTGAGGGTTTAATGTATAGGGTAGATATTTGAGGGTTGAGAGATGAGGTTTAAGGGTTTAGGATTGATGGATTAAGGGTTTAAGGTTGTATGGTTGAGTGTTGATGGTTTAAGGGTTGAGGTTTGAGGGATCATGGTTTAAGGGTTGAGGGTTGATGGATTAGGGTTGAAGGGTTGAGGTTTTAAGATTTGAGGGATTAGGGTTTAAGGTATAGGGTTGAGGGTTTAATGTATAGGATAGAGGGTAAAGGGTAGAGGGTAGAGGGATGGGGTATTATATTTTAAGGGTTGAGGGTTGAGGTATTATAGTTTAATGGTTGAGGTTTGAGGGATTAATTTTTAAGGGATAGTGTCCAGGGATTAGGGTTGAGGGTTTAATGTATAGAGTTGAGAGTTTAGGTTTTAAGGTATATGGTTGAGGTATTAGAGTCGAGGGTTTAATATATAGGGTAGAGGGTCAAGGGATTAAGGGATTAAGGTTTAAGGGTTAAGGTTTGAGGTATTAGGGTTTAAGGTATAGGATTTAGGGATTATCATTGGGGGTTTCATGTATAGGTTTGAGGGATTATGGTTGAGGTTTTAGTATATAGGGTAGAGAGTTGAGGGTTGAGGGTTGATGGATTAAGGGTTTAAGGTTTGAAATTTTAAGGGTAGAGGTTTGAGGGTTTAATGGTTGAGGTTTGAGGGATTAGGGTTTGAGGGTTGAGGGTTGAGGGTTTAAGGTTTGAGGGTTGAGGGTTTAAGGTTTGAGGTATTAGGGTTTAAGGTATAGGGTTGAGGGATTAGGTTTGAGGTTTTAATGTATAAGGTAGAGGGTTGAGGTATTATAGTTTAAGGGTTGAGGGTTGAGGTATTACAATTTCAAGGTTGAGGGTTGAAGGTTTAAGGGATAGTGTTGAGGGATTAGGGTTGAGGGTTTAATGTATAGAGTAGAGGGTTTAGGGTTTAAGGTATAGGGTTGAGGTATTAGGGTTGATGTCTTAACATATAGGTTATAGGGTTGAGGGATTAGGGTTTAATAGTTGAGGGTTGAAGTATTAGGGTTTAAGGTATGGTATTTAGGGATTATCATTAAGGGTTCACTATATAGAGTTGAGGGATTATGGTTTATGGTTTAATATATAGGGTAGAGATTTGAGGGTTGATTTTTTAAGGGTTGAGGGTTGAGGAATTAAGGGTTTAAGGTTTTTGAGTTTAATGGTAGAGGGTAGAGGGTAGAGGGTTTAAGGTTTGAGGTTTGAGGGATTAAGGGTTTAAGGGGAATTGATTTAAGGGTTGAGGTTTGTAGGATTGGGGTTTAATGTATAGGGTAGAGAGTTGAGGTTTGAGGGATGAGTTTTTAAGGGTTGAGGGATTAAGAGTTTAATGTTTGAGGGTTTAAGGTTTGAGGGTTGAGGGTTGAGGATTTAAGGTTTGATTTTTGAGGGATTCTAGTTTAAGGGTTGAGGGTTTAAGGTTTGAGAGTTGAGAGTTGAGGGTTGATGGATTAGGATTGAAGGGTTTAGGGTTTAAGGTATGAGGTTTGAGGGATTAGGGTTTAATGTATAGGGTTGATGGATTAGGGTTGAGGGTTTAATGTATAGGGTAGAGGGTAGAGGATTGAGGTATCATAGTTTAAGGGTTGAGGGTTGAGGTATTATGGTTTAAGGGTTGAGGGTTGATGGATTATGGTTAAGAGATAGTATTGAGGGATTATGGTTGAGAGTTTAATGTATAGAATAGAGGGTTGAGGGTTGAGGGTTGAGGTTTTACGGTATAAGGGGTAGGTATTAGGGTTGAGGGTTTAATATATAAGGTAGAGGGTTGAGGGATTAGGGTTAAAGGTTTGAGGTTTGAGGGATTAGGGTTTAAGTTATAGGATTTATGGGTTATCATTGAGGTTTTAATGTATAGGGTTGAGGAATTATGGTTGAGAGTTTAATGTATAGGGTAGAGAGTTGAGGGTTGAAGTTTTAAGGTTTGAAGGTTAATGGATTAAGGGTTTAAGGGTTGAGGGTTTAAGGGTTGAGGGTTGAGGGTTTAAAGTTTAAAGGGTTTAAGGGGTGAGGATTTAAGGGTTAAGGGTTGAAGGATTAAGGTTTAACATATAGGGTTGAAGGATTAGGGTTTAGGGTTTAATGTATAGGGTAGAGAGTTGAGGGTTGGAGGTTGAGGTTTTAAGGGTTAAGGGTTTAAAATTTGAGGGTTTAAGGTTTGAGGGTTTAAGGGTTGCGGTTTGATGGATTAGGGTTTAAGGTTTAAGGATTGAGGGTTGAGGGTTGAGGGTTGAGGGATTGAGGGTTGAGGGATTAGGGTTGAAGGGTTGAAGGGTTGAGGGTTTAAGGTTTGAGGTTTGAGGGATTAGGGTTTAAGGTTTGAGGTTTGATGGATTAGGGTTTAAGGTATAGGGTTGAGGGATTAGGATTGAAGGTTTAATGTATAGGGTAGAGGGTTGAGGGTTGAGGTTTGAAGTATTATGGTTTTAAGGGTCCAGGGTTGAGGTATTAAGGTTTAAGGGATAGTGTTGAGGGATTAGGGTTGAGGTATTAGCGTCGATGGTTTAATATATAGAGTAGAGGGTTGAGGGATTAGGGTTTAAGGTATATTATCTAGGGATTATCATTGAGGTTTTAATGTATAGGATTGAGGGATTATGGTTGAGGGTTTAATGAATAGGATAGATATTTGAGGGTTGAGGTCTTAATGGTTGAGGGTTGATGGATTAAGGGTTTAAGGTTTGAGAGTTAAGGGTAGAGGGTTGAGGGTTGAGGGTTGAGGGTTGAGGGTTGAGGATTGATGGTTGAGGGATTAAGGGTTTAAGGGGTGACAGTTTAAGGATTGAGGGTTGAAAGACTAGGATTTAATGTATAGGTTTGAGGGTTGAGGGATTAAGGGTTTAAGGGTTTAAGGGGTGATGGCTTAAGGATTGAGGGTTGAAGGATTAGGATTTAACGTATAGGGTTGAGGGTATAATGTATAGGGTAGAGAGTTAAGGGTTAAGGGTTGAGGTTTTAAGGGTTGAGGGTTGAGGGATTAAGGGTTTAAAATTTGAGGGTTCAAGGTTTAAGGGTTGAGGTTTGAGGGTTTAAGGTTTGAGGGTTGAGCGATTAGGGTTGAATGGTTGAGGGTTTAAGGTTTAGGGTTTGAGAGATTAAGGTTTAAGGTATAGGGTTGAGGGATTAGTATTTATGGTTTAATGTATAGGGTAGAGGGTAGAGGGTAGAGGGTTAAGGTATTAGGGTTTAAGGGTTGAGGTTTTATGGTTTGAGGTTTGAGGGATTAGGGTTTAAGGTATAAGGTTAAGGGATTAGGGTTGAGGGTTTAATTTATAGGGTAGAGGGTATATGGTTGAGGGTTGAGGTATTACAATTTAAGGTTTGAGGATTGAGGGATTAAGGTTAAACAATTAGGGCTGATGGTTTAATTGATAGGGTAGAGGGTTTAGGGTTGAGGGTTGAGGGTTGAGGGTTGAGGGTTGAGGGTTGAGGTATTATTGTTTAAGGGTTGAGGATTAGAGTTTTAGGGTTTAAGGGTTGAGGGTTGATGGATTAGGGATGAAGGATTGAGGGTTTGAGGTTTGAGGTTTGAGGGATTAGGGTTTAAGGTATAAGGTTGAGGGATTAGGGTTGAGGGATTAGGGTTGAAGGATTGAGGGTTTGAGGTTTGAGGTTTGAGGGATTAGGGTTTAAGGTATAAGGTTGAGGGATTAGGGTTGAGGGTTTAATGTATAGGGTATAGGGTAGAGGGTTGAGGATTGAGGTATTAGGATTTAAGGGTTGAGTGTTTAAGGTTTGAGGGATTAGGGTTTAAGGTATAGGGTTGAGGGATTAGGTTTGAGGGTTTAATGTATAGGGTAGAGGGTAGAGGTTTGAGGTATTACGGTTTAAGGGTTGAGGGTATAAGGTTTGAGGATTGAAGGATTAAGGTTTTGAAATTAGGGTTGAGGGTTTAATTGATAGGGTAGATGATTAAGGGTTGAGGGTTGAGGTATTAGGGTTTATGAATTGAGGGTTAAAGGTTTGATAGTTGAAGTATTAGGGTTTAAGGTATAGGGTTGAGGGTTTAATTAATAGGGTAGAGGGTTGAGGGTTGAGGCATTAGGATTTAAGGATTGAGGGTTTAAGGTTTGAGGTTTGAGGTATTAGAGTTTAAGATATAGGGCTGAGGGATTAAGGTTGAGGGTTTAATTGACAAGGTAGAGGGTAGAGGTATTACGTTTTAAGGATTGAGGGTTTAAAGTTTGAGGGATTAGGTTTTAAGGTATAAAGTTGATGGATTAGAGTTGAGGGTTAAGGGTTGAGATATTAGGGTTTAAGGTTTGAGGGTTTAAGTGTTGAGGTTGAGGGATTAAGGTTTAAGGGATAGTGTTGATGGATTAGGGTTGAGTTTTATGATCACATATCTCTAAAGATCCCTATTGGATCCCATTTTTACATTTATTATCCCCTGGATGCTTAACCCACTCTCCCAAGGCTATAACCTATGATATTATATTACAAATCATGACATATTATCTATTTGTAATTGTAATACTTCTTTATTCAAGTCTTTGAAGTATCATAATTGATATTTGTAATTGTAATCCTTCTTTATTCAAGTCCTAACAATGTATCACCTTTACTTATACCCAAGTGTAGGTAAGTGGTGTGTTATTTATTTTTATTGTTATTTTGGCTTGTTAGTTAACATGATCACTTTGTAGGAAAGTAGTGAGGAAAAGCATGCTCACACATATCAGGATACAATTGATGATAATTTCCAACTCTTGGTGCTGTTTGGGGAAAAATTAATTATAAAAAACTCCTCTCAGCCTCTTCATCCTTCTCTACATCTTCATCCCTCCTAAAACATTCTTAAACTCTTCTTTGCCTCTTAATCCCACTCTTCTCTCTCCTCTCCCTAGGTCTCCATTTATGTTCAAGGCTTACACAATGACAAATTTTATATATAGCACATTTGGTGCTCGCTAAAGTGTAAATCCTTGAAACACAACATTTGCGCTTGCTAAAGTAGAAGGGTATTTTGCATCACATTTGGCACTTGCCAAATTTGGTGAGCACCAAATATGATTTTTCCAAAAATGATAAAAAAGAGTTGACCCATGATTCAGACCCATAATTCTTTGCATTTGTTTTGTATTGTACTTTATCTGACTCACAAATGCCTTTTTATGCAGTTGACTTGTTGTAGTACCATATTATGCTTGATCCATCACCTTTTGAACACCAATTTGCATTCTAGACAATGTAGAAGAATATAATTTGAAGTTTCTACATCATATTTGATTATCTTCGGTAATATATTCATTTTTGTAGAATTGAAATGTTTATATTTAGTTTTTTTGTTTGGCTTTGACAATATAGACCATTACTTTCATGATTTTATTAATCATGATACTTTTACATACAATTCAAAATTGAATTAGATGGAAGTTGCATAAAAAATTTTAAATTTTAGGAGTTTGGAAAAAAAATGAAAAAAATGACATAATTTAGATGAATTCATGTAAAATTATATAGAGGATTTCAAATTAACACATAATTTCTTATGAACTCCATTGGCATTGCTTATAGTAGTCCATTTCCACCATGGCTAGTGGAATTCACTATTTTTCATTTTAGCTAGATGTTTATTTTGAGTTTTTTTGTTTAGTTTTGACAATATAGACCATTCATTTCATGATTTTATTAATCTTCATTGTTATACATAGAATTTAACATTAAATTAGATGGAAGTTGCATAAAAAAGTTTAATTTTTAGGAGTTTGAAGAAAAAAAATTATAAACATGACATAATAGATGAATTCATGTAAAGTTATATAGAGGATTTGAAAAAATTCCTCAAAGAAATGTGGTCTCATGGAATGCAATGACAAGAAAATGCAATTGGAATTTGATCCTAGTTATTAGTTATGAAGTGTGAAGTAATTGCATAATAGTTACACTTAGGTTGACTTTCAAACAATTAGATTGTAATTGAAATTTTGTCATCTATCAACATCTAGTCATTAGCTATTCAATGTGAAGTAATGATTTGAGTTTGAAACATGTGCAATGCAATGTAATCATCCATATGTAATGGCTAGCATATATTTTTTCCAAACATCCATAGCTTGTTTTAAAGAACTTGTGTTAGGATTTTAGCCATAGCAGCAAGGTAGTGATTTGTTTGTTAAAATACTTTGGTAAACATGTGTGAAACTTGTGGTAGCATATACAAGGAAATGATTTGTTTGAAAAAAATGTGGTCTCATGGAATGGATGATAAGAAAATAGAATTGGAAATTTCTCCTAGTTCATCAACATGATATGTGAAGTAATTGCATAACTGTACTTAATAGGTTGACTTTAAAAAAATTAGATTGCAATTGAATTTTTTTCATCTATCAGCATCTAGTCATTAGTTATTCAATGCGAAGTAATGATTTGAGTTTGAAAGATGTGAAATGCAATGTAATCAATGATATGAATATGAAAAAATTCTTTGGTAGACATGTATGAAAAATGTGGTAGCATAGACATGGCAGTGAGCTATTTAAAAAAATACCATAAATAAATGTGCTCTTTGACGAGTTGTTACTTAGAAACCATGTGACTTAGAAATATTATTTCAGAGGGTACAAGATCACATAGGGCCCCTCTATAATCAAATCTCTCATTTTTTGATATCTCTGAGGCATTTTCTTGTTGTGTCAAGTTTTTAGTTGATGGGAAAAATGACAAATGCATGAAATGTAAAGTTGTAAAAGGGTGTAAATTTCATTATATTTGTTGTGTGACCAAACTGATAGTTCCAATACATCTGGATGGGTATTTTTATGCTAGGAATGGTCCTATTTTACACCCAAACATGCCAAAATAGTCTGAGCTACATTGTACTAGTGATATCCCTTAAGATTCCAAAGTACAAAAAGGGATCAATCTTTGACAAGTTGTTACTCAAAAACCATGTGACTTAGAAAATTTTTGTAAGAGGTTATGGGATCATGTAGGGCCCCTCTATAATAATTTCTCTTAGTTTTTGATATCTCTCAAGAATTTCCCCGTGGTGTCAAGTTTTCAGTTGATGGAAAAAATATCAAATGCATGTAGTGTAAAGTTACAAAGGGGTGTAACTTGTGTTTTGTTTGTCATGTGACCAAACTGATAGTTTGAACATGTCTGGATGGGTAGTTTTATGCTAGGAATGGTCTTGTTTCACACCCAAACATGCCAAAATATTCTGAGCTACATTGTACCGATAATATCCATTGAGTCCAAAGTGTAAAAGGAAACAATATTTGACAGTTTGTTACTCAAAATCCGTGTGACTTAGAAACATTTTATCAGAGATTTTGGGATCATGTAGAGCCCCTCCATAGAAACCTCTCTAAATTTTTGATATCTCTGAGGCGTTTGCCCATGGTGTGAAGTTATTAGTTGATTGAAAAAATGCCAAATGCATGTAATGCGAAGTTGCAAAGGGGTGTAACTTTTTTTTTTTCATCGTGCGACCAAACTAATAGTTCCAATATGTATGTATGGATAGGTTTATGCTAGGAATGGTCATGTTTCACACCCAAACATGTCAAAAGAGTTTGAGCTACATTGTATCGATGATATCCCTTAAGAGTCTAAAGTGCAAAAAGGAAACAATATTTGACGAGCTATTACTCAAAAACCATGTGACTTAAAAAATATTTATTCTAAGGTTACATGATCATGTAGGGTCCCTCTACAATAACCTCTCTTGGTTTTTGATATCTCTAAGTCATTTTCCCGTGGTGTCAAGTTTTCAGTTGATGAAAAAAATGCCAAATGCATGCAGTGCAGTGTTACAAAGGGGTGTAACTTTCATTATGTTTGTTGTGTGACCAAACCCACAATTCCAACACATCCATATGGGTAGGTTTATGCTATGCATGGTCCTATTTTGTACCCAATGTTACACCCCAAAAGTACAGTTACTTTTTACTATTACTACATAGGGTAAATATGGATGTAATGTGAATTCTGGAGATGAATAAATATGATTATACATTGTTATCAATATGAATGTTATATCATTTGATGATTGTCTCATTTTAATGTTATCTTTTTTGATGGTATACATGGTGAAATGTTGTATATATGTGACTAAAAGGTTATTGAATTATCACCATTCTAACTTTGGAGATGTTTATGTATATTGCATATTATTATGAATAATTGATTGTCGTGGGCATGTATTAGTGGATGCAGGTATGTGTTCCATTCCTCTAGGCAGAGGGGAAGTATCACTCAGGAGAAGATCTTGGTCGAGTAACCGGTAAAAGTAAATCTGAGCATATACACACACCACATTAGAAATATTGAGCTAATTCAGTTTGAGGGTAATAGGTAAGTAACCCTTAGCGGATATGTTTGCATTTGAGAGTCTTGTTTACTTCTGCATGCATTGGGTGATGTTTAATTTTTTGAGCTTTTGAGATCTTTCTTGTGCTATTATGATCATATAGACAAATGGGATGTACGTGGAAGTATGTTTATATATATGTATGTGCATTTCAATGGGATCTAATGACACATATATGCATATGCATAGATATACCACACATACACACTTATCAATATGATGGTAAATGTGAGTGGCTTTATGTGAAATGAATGTGAACATATATATATGTGTGTGTGTGTATTATATACATGTATCCATATGTATATGTATGTCAATACATGTGTATGTTTGTGAATGGACATGCTCATACAGATGCATCGATATAGATATACCTATACATATATGTACATAGAGGTATATATATTTATACATATATATTCACACATTTTGGATAATATGTTTATTGAATATATTCTTGCTTGTACTCTTATATATATATATATATCGAATGTATGCTTACATTATAGAATTACGATATATATATAAATAAATATGTATATATATAATATATATGTGTGTATATACATATATTAATGGATATATAAATATAATATATTATATATAAATATAATATATTATATATAAATATAATATATATTATATATAAATTTATATATAATAATATATATACTATACATATTAAATATGTCAATTAAGATAAACTATCTCTTATTCTTTAAAGACAATTTTAAAGGTTTTTTAGAAGTCAATAGAGACTATGGATGAGGTCAATATTGATTATGTCAATGGAGGCCGAATTTATAGCTGATGAATATCAATGCAAACTAATTTCCATAAGGAATGAGACATGATTTAAGTCATTGCATTATATTTGAGTTTGTTTTCTATCATTTTCTTGACTTGGTCAATGCCTTTATGAAGAGCATGCTTGAAATTATCTAAACGTATTTACTGCTACTTGGCAATTCATTTACCATTTGGGTTGACTGAAATTTGTTGTCACATATTGGATGTTGACTGAGTTTTTTGGCACCAAATGTGAAGGAAGTAGAGTAGGAATTGGTGCCAACTTTGAGTTTGTTTTCCTATAGATTTCTTCTCATTGAAATAGTTCAAATTCTCCATGTGCATTTTGATTTTCTTTGAATTGTTGGCATTGAAACTAATTGATCTATAGTAGGATTTGTTGAGTCTGAGCTTAGTTGATTGCCACCTTAATGTTGAGCTGCATTGCATGAATCTTGTTTCCATTCTACACACCTAAACCATAGGCTTTTTGGTTGCTTGGATACTCTATAAATAGTTGAGCTATCTTATTATGGGGGACACATTCCTTCAAAACATTACACATCTTTTGCAATTCATGTCTCTATATATTTCCATTCATACTTTTCTTTTTATTGTGAGAGATATAGGAGTGAGATCATATAGTTGAGAGGTGATTATATTTTGAGAGAAGTAAGCTACCAACAAGTGAGATAGAGATAGTTTGAGAAGTTGATTATCAATTTATTTGTTGTTGGAGAAGGTTGCATTGTTGACATTAGTTTGGACAAAGTGATAATAGGCATAGGGATTTCTTCCTCTTTGTTATTTAACTTCAAATGAAATGGTGTGTTTTTCATGCATGCTTATGTTGTCTTTCCAATATATGCATTAGAAATTTTAGATTACTTTGAAAAATAAAGTGAATTCATTATGTTGTTTTCATGATGCATTTCTATGTACTCCATAATAGGAGATGAGTTTTTTTCATAGCTATTAAATACTAGGTATTGTTGAACATGAAAGCACATATGGTGCATATTGCTAAGTTATTTATTTAACTAGGAAAGCTTATGTTTTACTCCTAGGAGAGGTCATCTAGTATGGGAGATAATTTTATAAACTTACAAGTAAGTAGGGCTACCCAAGTATATAGGTTATCTTTGGAATGATGGAATATCCATAGAAGGGAATACCTAACTTGTGTAATTAATAATTAAGTAGGTTTATTTCAATTAGATTAATATGTTGTAGGTTATTTGGGATGATGGACTATCCATCGAAGGAAATACCTATGCATAGATGGGTAAGTGCACCAAGATGGTTCCCAAAAAGGGGACTTAAGTGGACAGCTTTTTCCTAAAATCGGGAAATACTGACCTTGGATGTGAAATTGAGGATACTTAGACTCAAAATTTTGAGATGGAACAAAAAGAAGGATTCAAGTGCTCCAAGTCTACTTTCTAAACTACTAATTTATTTTGAAAATGATTGATATTAAGGGGTTTAAATGAGGGACGTACACAAATTGATGTTGTTTTTGTCAAAAAAACATAACATAGCAACTCTTGTACGACCCTCGTACGGTGAACTTTTTTTTAGTATTTTTAAAATTGCAACGGTTAGAAGTTAGCTAACAGTATGTAGTTGATGCACGATTTTTCTGATAATTTTTTAATGAATATTTATTTTTTTACGAATTTGCGAATTGGACATATCCTGAAAATAGAATTTTGGCCGTGCTACCCCTACAAATTTGGGAAACTAATTGATTTGTTTTTTTTTTAATTTTTTAATTTTTTAGAATGGAGTCTACTTTCTAAAAATGTAATTTATTTGAAAAATTGATGAATGGTTAATTTATAATGAAAAAAATACCAAACATTGCTTTTTGGCAAAAAAAAGACATACAGATAAAATAAATTATGGATGAAAGACTTAACATTTTCAGAACGTGAAAAAATTACATCGTTGGATAGCTAAGAGATAACCCAACATTACACATGTGCTTGATTTTTTTGATATTGAACCACGTGCAATCCTGATAGTGAGCACGAACTCAATTATGAGAAATATGGTGGATTTCTTAAAAACATGTCTCTAGTCATTGGGAATGCCCTCCAAACCTTTGGGTTGGAATTCCAAGGCAATACCAAGCTTAAAGTTCGGTAATTCTCAAAGCAAGATATAACACGAGCGCGTTATAACGCGCGCATATTATTTCTCACTTTACATGGTTTTTGCTTCTGCGAGGAACATGTCTATTGAGCCATAACGCGCGCACATTAAAACGCGCTCATGTTATTTCTTACTTTATGTTAAATGCTAATATATTTATGTATGCTGATATATTTTTATGTACATGTATGTATGTATGCTTGTATGGATGTAAGATTATATGTACAAATGTATTATGCTTGTATGTATGCATTTATGTATGTCTTTAGACAAAGGGAGAGTTTAGAGAGAGTCTAGAGAGATGGAGAGGGGGTCGAAGTGAGAGTTTAAGAGAGAGGGAGTGGGAGAGAAGGGGTTGGATTGAGGGGGACTTAGCTAGGTAGGGTGGGAGGGATAGAGGGAGGCAGAGAGAGAGAAGGGTGGTGGGAGGGATGGAGAGGGAGAGAGAGAATTGAGGGAGAGAGAGAGAGAAACAAAGAGAAAGAGAGGGTTATGTAGGTAGGGTGCGAAAGGGAGAGACTTGAGAGTGTGAGAGGGAGAGACTTGAGAGGGTGAGGGGGGTGAGAGGGAGAGACTTGAGAGATAGGTAGTGAGAGGGAGTGTGAGAGAGAGGGAGTGAGAGAGGGTGGTAGGGATTGATTGAACACGAGGTACGCAGAAACAAGGAGATGGTACATAGAGACAATTAGAGAGGGTGGGAGGGAGGAAAGGAGGGAGAGGTGAGATGTATAGATAGAGAGAAAGTGATAGGGGTTGAGGGTATAGGGTTGAGGGATTAGGATGGAGGACCTATAGGGTTGATGGTTTCTAGAGTAGTAGGGTTTAAGGTTTGAGGGTTGATGGAATAGGTTTGATGGTAGAGGGTATTTGGTTGAGGGTATAGGGTAGAAGGTTTTAGGTTTAAGCGTTCAGAATTGAAGGGTTTGGGGTTAAGGGTTTAGGGTTAAGGGTTTACTTGGTTGAGGGTAGAGGGTTTAGGGTATAGTTTTGAGGGTATATGGTTGAAGGATTAGGTTCAGGGTTTAAGATTGAGGGTTGAGGGTTGAGTGTTTAATGTATAGGGTAAAGGGTAGAGGGTTTAAGGGTTGAGGGTTGAAGATTGAGGGTTTAAGGTATAAGGTCGAGGGATTAGGGTTGAGGGTCCAATATATAGGTAAGAGGTTATAGGGGTTGAGAGATTAAGGGTTGAGGGATTAGGGTTTAGGGTAGAGAGTATTGGGTTGATGGTAGAGGTTAGAGGGTAGAGGGTAAAGGGTTTAACAGTTTAGGGTTTAAGGGGTTAGGGTTGAGGGTCGAGGGTTTAGGGTTGAGTGTTTAAGGTTTTAAGAATTGAGGGTTTAAGGGTCAAGAGGGTTGAGGGATTAGGGTAGAGAGTTTACTAAGTGGGTTTGAGGGTTGGGGGATTAGGGTTGAGGGTAGAGGGTATAGGATTGGCGGTAGAGGGTAGAGGGTTTATGGGTTTAGGGTTTAGGGATGAGGGATTAATAGGTTATAGAGTAGAGGTTATAGGAGTTGAGGGATTAGGGTTTAAGGGTTGAGGGTTGAGGGATTCAGAGGGTATAGGGGTTGAAGGATTAAAGTTTAAGGGTTGAGGGTTGAGGGTTGAGGGATAAATAAGGTATAGGGGTTGAGGGATTAGGCTTTAATGGCTGAGGGTTGAGGGTTCAAGGATTAAGAGGGTATAGGGGTTGAGGGATTAGGGTTTAAGGGTT
>CM021110.1:127895413-128065962 GCA_007115665.2 Sequoiadendron giganteum | reverse complement strand
CCAAGAAATGGGGTCTCTCGGTGATTTACATCATCAAGAGACCCCATTTCTTGGACCCATTTTTTCAAATAGGCAAGTTAGGTTACCAATTTCATTGAATTGCCAAGCTAGTGGGCCCACTTGCTTGCTAATTCAGTGAAATTGGAAATGTAGTGGCTTGTTTGAAAAATGGGTCGAAGAAATAGGGTCTCCCGGTGATTTACATCACCGAGAGACCTTATTTATTGGACCCATTTTTTCAAACAAGACAAGTTAGGTTGCCAATTTCACCAAATTGGCAACCTAACTTGTCCTATTTGAAAAAATGGGTCCAAGAAATGGGGTCTCCTGGTGAGTCTCCTGGTGATTTACATCACTAGGAAACCCCATTTCTTGGACCCATTTTTTCAAACAGGCCACTACATTGCCAATTTCACTGAATTGGCAAGCTAGTGGGCCCACTAGCTTGGCAATTCGATGAAATTGACTCCCTACCAAACTCGCTTTATTTCTCTCTATCTCACCTCTCTTTCACCTCCCTCTCTCTCCCTCCATACCTCTCCCTCCATCTATACTTCCTTATCTACTCTTTATCTCTCATGTATCTCTACCTCTCCTTCCCTCTCTACTTATCTTTTTCTCCTCTTTCCCTCCCAACCTCTCTCTCTCTCTCCCCAATCCCTCCCTCCCCCTATTTCTCTCTCCCCCTATGAGGGTTGAGAGTGTAAGGTTTAGTGTTTAAGGTATAGGGTTGAGGTTATCGGTTAATTGTATAGGGAATAAGGTTTAGGGTTTAGGATATTAGGTATAAAGTTGAGGGTATATGGTATAGGGATGATGGATGAGGGTTTAGGGTTTAAGGTATAGGGTTGAGGGTTGAGGGATAGTGTTTAGGGTTGAGGGTATAAGGTTAAGTGTATAGGGTATATGGATTATGGTTTAGGATATTGGGTATATAGTTGAGGGTATTGGGTTGAGGATATTAGGTTTAGGGTTGATGGTTTAGGTTTTAGGATTTATGTACAAGTTTAAGGGTTGAGGGTTGAGGTATAATGTTCAGGGTTAAGGGTATGAGGTTAAGTGTATAGGGTATAGGGATTAGGTTTTAGGTTGTAGGGTTAAGGGTATAAGGTATAGGGTTAAGACTTGAGATTGTAGGGTTTTATGTTTAACATTATTCCTAAACCCTAAACCCTAAACATTATCCTTGAACCCTTAACCCTATAATTAAACACTAAATCCTACATTAAACCTTGTACTCTAAACCCTCAACCATAAACCCAATACCCTCAACCCTATACCGAATATTCTAAACCCTAATCCCTATACTCTATACAGTTAACCCTACACCCCCAACCTTGAACACTATACCTCAACCCTACACCTTCAACCCTCATCCTTATACCCTATACCCTCAACCTTATAACCTAAGCCCTAAACATCATCCCCCAACCCTATACTTAGACCCTAAATCCTACATTCAACCTTGTACACTAAACCCTAAACCCTAAACCTTAATCTGAAACCTAATACCCATTATTCTAAACCTTACACTTAGCCCTATACCCTCAACCCTATACCCATTATTCTAAATCCTAATCCTTATGCCCTATACACTTACCTCCACTCTCTCCCACTCTTCTCCAATATCCCACTCTCTCCCACTCTCCCCCACTCTCCCACTCTCTCCCTCTCTCCCTCTTTCTCTATCTCCCACTCTCCACTTCTCCCATTCTCCCACTCTCTCCCACTATCCCCCTCTCTCCCTCCCTCTGTATCTCACACTCTATCTCCCACTCTCTCCCTCTCTCTTTCTCCCACTCTCCCCTTCTCCATCCCTCTCTATCTTCCACTCTCCCCCTCTCTCCCTCCCACTCTTTCAAAAACCCCTATACTATCAAAAATACACTAAGAAAACTTAATTTAACATAACGCGTGCACGTTATAACACGAGCGCATTTTGTAGTTTACTAAAATGGTAAAAAAATCAATATACCCATGATTTGAAGGCCCAGAGTTTGCATATTCCCTTAGTTCTATGCGTGCTCTGACAAAAAATATATATTTGATAATGTTGTGAAGTGTGCAAGCATCTTTTTCACTTTCCATCACCTTTTCCATGATCTTTTTACCACCTTTGCATGAAATAGCAGAATCTTGACATTGAAAGACATATAATATCAATTGAAGTTTGAATTCCATTGAAAACTGATATATAATTGAAGTGTGGAAGGGAACAAGCTTTTGAACAAGTCAAATTGTTGTGGAGTTTGAAGAAAGAAGAAGATAAGGCTACATAATTGGGTTGAATTCCTCCATTTGAAAGTCTAGTTTTTAAGGTATGTGAAGTCTTTACAAATTTTCTTTCATTCTATTATGGCTTTCTTTCATTTTTCTTTGTCATTATAACCTTAGGTTGTCAATGCACATTTTAAATTAGCAAATTATATACACAATTATTTACACTTGCCAATTATAGAAATTCAGAACCATTCACCAAAATTCATCCTTTAAGACCATTCCTAGACCATTCCAAAGCATCAAACATCTTCAAAATACCCTGCACAAGGTCAAAAGTTCATTACATAGACCAGTCCTTCAACAATTGATGGGGAGTCTTATCTTTGGAGAGCAATCTTTCTCTTCCCAAGACCTATTCTTTGGTCTTCCTAGGGTATTCCTCTCTACCCTACTTAGGGATCCCTCGTAAACCCCTCTCACCTCATAAGACTCTCCACCAATTTCAAATTCTTCACCATTGCTCTCAATTCACCACTAAGCTTCCTTGGGCTCCACACTGACCCAAAGTATCCTAACCACTCGAGGGGATATGAAAGGGTATTCTCACTATACCCTTGTTGATTTGACTCCTCACTGATCCATCTCATAGTAATCTTTCACCTTGTACCCATCGCTTTCTTGAAAAACCCAATTTTAGGCCTTGTAGCCTTTTGCCCAATTAAGCCTCCTAGAACCCATTTTCTTGGCTTTTCTCAAAAACGGTCTTAACAACCCCCAAATATTTTTATAGATTATTTATAGTGGTACCATAGGCTTCAATATTTACTAGGTTTTTAGTCCCTTTGGTGTTCGTACATAGGACTGTCCTCATACCCCCTATTTTTGAGGGTTTCTAGGGTTTTGGCTCCTTTTTCCAACTTTGAGGACTTCAATAACCTCCTCAACTCTCCTCCTTGCACACACATGTCTAGAATACATGTGCCCACACTCTCTTGCTCTTGATTGGCACAAACCAGTCCATTTAGCAACTTTCTTTACTACTGTCCTCTCCAAGCCACTAGCCAAAATGCACTTGCACTCGCCTAGTTCTTGATGAATTCACCATCTCCCCTGCAAAACAAGACACCACACACCATATGTACATTGTAAAAACATTCCCCTAATTTATTCCAAGTTTCCATGGTAGCCTTGCCATGAGAATTCAAGTGGGGATCATTATTTCCAAAAACTGGCATGAACCGGCTATGAGACCAAAAACTCTAAAAACTTGCAAAACAGAAAGTAATTGAACTAAATGGCTAATATAATGCTTCAAACAGTAATTAAGTGACACAATTGAAAGACTCAAAGCATTAGACAGGTCCTTTCAATCCATTCTTGACTGGATGAAGGCACAAAAACAAAAATTCAATGAAATTTGCAGTCTTCCAACTCACAAATTCCCCTTCCAAAACTCGAAATCATACAATAGCTTTCCCACATTCTCAATTAAGGTTTTTATGAAATTATATACCTTTCTCCCATGTGCTAGGACCCTTGGGTTGGGCTTAGAGCATCATTAATGCCCTTTTCCCACTTTTAGGACAAATTGCCAAGTCTACATGGACTAATTTGCCTAATTTCATCATTCAGGCTTCTCCAAACTTCAAGGCTCTAGACTACCCTAAGTTTTCCTTAACTCACACATCAAAAACACTATTGGTACTTTACATCATAGTCCTTATTCCCTTGGTGGTTGGCTAGAACCATCAACAATAAAAGACTACTTTTGTACAAGATGATTGTAAGTATTATTTAAATGAAGCCTTCAATGACATATATTTTTCAATTATCTTGAATGGATACATTTTTTAGGAACTAATATTCATCTCATTACAATGGTATAGATAAAATTATCTACCATGCTGAAGAAAAAGACAAAGAGGAAACTAACAGACGAAGAGAATGAAACCTTGAAAGAAAAGGAGAGAGTTCAGGTGGCGGCATATCGTGAAAAGAAGACATTGGAAACGATTGATGAGAACAACCCGATTGTAGAGGAACCTCAATCGTCAAAAAGAGAATGGGAATTGGCAGCACAAAAGGCACGAATGCAAAAGCATCGTCGTAAGATAGATTTAGATACTGTAGTTGGAGACACACCCTCTATGATAAGTGAATAAGAAGGGACACCATTAAGCACAAGCGAATATGGAGGGAAACCATATAGCACAAGTGAATATGGATGGGAACCATCTACTACAAGTGAATATGGAGGGACACCATTTACCACAAGTGAATATTGTTGGACACCATCCAACACATCTCAAGTTGAGAATACATCATCACTCGAAATTGACGAAGAAGGTATGCCATCATTCCCATGTGAACCTCAAGGTATGTCTTCTTCTCCACCCTGGATCGAAGGTATGCAATCTAGCCCACCTTAATTAAATATTGATGAAATTCCTAATGTTGAGATGTATGTACCTAGGAGAATACCACCAAGAATTTTGCATAGAAAACCAAAGTATTTGATTAATATTGATGATGAGATTTTGCAGCACATGGAAGGTAAGATTTCAACAGGCACTTGTAGAAGATATGTTGATAAGATTTGGGAAAGATTCTTTGAAAGGCTAAATGAGACTGCAAGATGTCAACTATTTGTTGAAATGATGTGGGGTGTAAAGTATAGGAACATCATGAAGACTCTTGGGTTGAGAACATCGAATGCATCGAGTGAAGACACTATTGTGAAGAATCTAATGGATGCTTATGAGAGTGTGGGTAAGACCTCATGCTCAAAGGATAGTAATGTCACCTGACATGTGATTACATCAACTTTGGTAAGTTGTCAAACAAAGAGAGCTCGCCTAATTAGAAAGACTAGTGAAAAAATAGGAATTAGTAGAAAAACTTTATCAAGGGCCATTCAAAGGCGGAAAAGAATTGAGGGCAATGATACAAATGAATTATGGGAATTCTTAGGGAGACTGTCATGAAAAGATAAAGAAGTTGTCAAAGCCTTGAGAACACTAATTGAAGAGTATTGGAAGAATAACACAAGGCCATCTCCAAATCAAAGGGATGTGGTAAGAAGGAGAATCGGTAGTCGAAATCATGAGCCACATCCAAAGCATTTTTTGGATATGACTCAAACCCAAATTTTTCGGAAATTTGAAAATGATTATCCTCAAATTAGTATTTCTCAAAGATATTTTTAACTGCTTAAACCTTTTTATGTCAAGATAAATCACACGCGCACTACTTGTTGTTGTAGACTACATATTGAATTTTCTAACCATTACGATGTTTATCGTTCTATATGTTTAGATTTGCATACTAGCAATGTTTTGCTGGATTGTGGCATAGAAGCCCCACCAAAATCTTCAAGAGAGTTCTTATCAAAAAATTTATGTCAAATAGAGGATGGCCAGATATTCTATAGGACAACATGCTTGGGTGGTTCATGTGAGCGTTGCGGTGGCTTCCAGCGTATGCCAGTATGTCAAAATATGGAAAGCATAGATGAGGTGGGACAAAAACTAGTAGAGTTCGGGAAGTATAAAATAGTGGCATATGCTACAAAAGATGGGTCTCAAGCAAAAAGGTGTGATTTGGTTATTGAGAAGATTCTGGTGTATAAATTTATGACCACATTTCATGATAGTATACTGTCTGAGTATGCAATGCATACCCATAGAGCCCGATGGTTGGACATGTAGTTCAAGCTATGAAAGGACGCCTTTCTAGTTGGAAGCATAGTATCCGTGGTTGACTTTGCAAAGAACTACACTCTACAACCACAACATGAGGTGCAGTCACAATATTACAACTCTACACAAGTTTCGATATTTGTGCACATAGCATTCATTCATGCATCTGATAGTACAGATGAGCAAAGGAAGGTAATGAGGGAGTACCACTTTTACATTAGTGATGATTGCACATATTTTGTAGAGTTCGTGCAAGGTTGCTTCCAGATGTTCTACAGTGGTTTGGCTCAGAGGGGCATAGAATACGATCAACATATAATATGGTCTGATAACTGTGCAGCACAGTTCAAGAACTTGCGCATGTTCTACTGGTTGTGTAGGATGCATGTCATTGTAGGTGTTCAACATATGTGGAACTTTTGTGAGGCTGGACATGGAAAGGGGGAGCATGATGGTGTAGGAGCATGCGTGAAAAGAGCATTAGCACGAGAAGAGTTAAAGTATAAAGATAGTGCAAAGTTGATAGATGCAAAATCAATCGTCGAGTGGTGTAATGCTTTGATGGGTCTAGGTAATGAAGGTATGTCTTCAGTTCATATATTTTTTTGGTTGATGGATGATACTAACATTGCACCATATGAAGATTGTTGTACACCAATAGGATCGAGTGAGGTACACTCTTTCCTTAGCTCAAATACAGGTTCATGGAGTATCGATACATGAAAGATGGCATGCTTTTGTTCTTCATGTACAATGCAAGACTGGAATGATTGTGAGTCAGGGGAGTGGGTTGACAAATGGTTCACAAGTTATCTTAGCCCACTTCACACGTATCACCCTCCGACGGCATTGGAACTGACACAGATAGAATCATCAGTCGATTTTGACCACATATCAGATCTAGTTCAACGAGGTGATATATCTACTTTCTTAGTTGTTGAAATTCCATATCGTTAGATCTTACTTTGTATTGTATTCATAATGTTGACAAATTCCAAGAGATTTTTTGCACATATCAATGCAGGGCATGTTTATGCAGTTATTGCAGATGAAGACAATGAAGAGGGAACATACTATTAATTGTGTCATTGTGTTGAGACCAAAAAGAAATTGGAGGCCCCACTTATAGATGGAGAAAACATCGAATACCCTACAGGCTCAGTTGTGGTTATTGGAACATGGCTTAGAAGGTACCCACATTCAAGTGTTAAACATTGGCTATTTCAGGACTTTGACATGCATCGTAAGATTATTCATTACTCAAAACTTATCGTGGCATCCAATGTTCATTTGACCAAATATGGGGGTAGAACTTTGAACAAGACATTATGGAAGGTCCGTGAGTCTGACCATGAGGCAATACTTGACACAATAAAGAGTAGAGCAGACCCAAATGGTTCATTGGATTAATTTGTAAGTATATGCACATTGGTTCTTATTAATTTATACTTGTATGCACATTAATTTGTTTGATGCCAATGCTATCATCTTCTTTTATAGTGATTGGTGTCCCCTTGCAAAAAATGTTGATATATGAGCCATCGAAGAGAATGTCAACCAAAAAAGCAATGCAACATCTATATGTGCCTTCCATCTATTTTTATTTCATTTCCATTTTGGATGCTCTTTCTTTTTCTCTTTTACTTTGAGTATTTGTAAGTAAACTACTAAGGGTTGATTGATCTTTCATTGCAGAAAATGCTGATTTAAGAGCCATTATCAAAAATCTCAGCGAAAAAAGCAATGCAACATACTTATTTTGATTTCAAGCCATTATAAGAGATCATGTGAGGCTTAGCGAGGGAATCTCAAGTTACTCATTTGAAGTTAACCTCATGATGAGCACCTATGATGTAGACATTTAAAAAGAATCTTGAATGTATGAGTGACATTGTAAAAGATCTGAGAGAACGAAATGCTAGAGGCATTGTAATAAGATTTAATTACATAATGAGATATAATCAAATATTGTAAGGTTGAAGTTCATGTTTGGTGTAGTAGCACCTTGTTCTGTAAATTCCTTGAGTAGGAAAATTTGCAAACTTTGAATTTTGAAATGTAAACAATGTGAAAAAGGTCATATAAAGGTCATGTAAACAATTTGTACACATTTTTTTGCAACTCGTGTGAGCAATCAGACTATTCCAACACATCCTAATAGGTATGTTTATGGTAGGCATGGTCCTCTTTCACACCGAAACACGTGGAATCACTCCGAGCTATGTTCCACCGGATCGATCCCTTAAGGGTCCAAAGTGCAAAATAGCTGCAAACTTCAGCATGCTATTGCTTGGATACCATGATTCTTAGAAACTTCTCATCTGATCCTACAAAAAGGTGTTGGACCCCTCTAGAAAAACCTCTCTCGATTTTGGCTATCTTGGAGTGGTTTTCTCGTGGCGCCAAATTTTCACTTGATGGAAAACGTGTCAAATTCAAGTTGTGCAAAGTTGCAAAGTGGTGCAACTTTCGCTCTGCAACTCGTGTGAGCAAGAAGACTATTCCAACATGTCCAAATAGGTATTTTTACGGTAGGCATGGTCCTCTTTTGCACCGAAACATGTGGAATCACTCCGAGCTATTCTCCACCGGATCGATCCCTTAAGGGTCCAAAGTGCAAAATAGCTGCAAACTTCAACATGCTATTACTTGGATACCATGATGCTTAGAAAATTCTCATCTAATCCTACAGAAAGGCGTTGGACCCCTCTAGAAAAACCTCTCTCGATTTTGGCTATCTTGGAGTGGTTTTCTCGTGGCGGCGAATTTTCACTTGATGGGAAACGTGTCAAATTCAAGTTGTGCAATGTTGCAAAGTGGTGCAACTTTTGCTCTGCAACTCATGTGAGCAAGTGGACTATTCCAACATGTATGAATAGGTATTTTTACAGTAGGCATGGTCCTATTTCATACCGAAACACATGGAATCGCTCTGAGCTATGTTCCACCGGATCGATCCCTTTAAGGTCCAAAGTGCAAAATAGCTGCAAACTTTAGCATGCTATTACTTGGATACCATGATGCTTAGAAACTTCTCGTCTAATCCTATAGGATTGCATTGAGCCTATCTACAAAAACCTCTCTCGGTTTTGGCTATCTCAGAGTGGTTTTCCAGTGGTGGCGGATTTTCACTTGATGGAAAAAGCATCAAATGCAAGCAGTGCAAAGTTGCAGAGTGGTGCAACTTTCGTTATGCAACTTGTGTGACCAAGCAGACTATTCCAACACATCCAAATAGGTATGTTTACACTAGACATGGTCCTCTTTTGCACTGAAACACGTGGAATTGCTCCGAGCTATGTTCCACCAAATCGATCTCTTAGGTTGGAGGAGTCTTAAGTTGCAAATTTGTAAGTTGTTTAAAGAAACAAATTTGAAATGATATTGAATGGCCCACTTAGCAATCATTACATCTAAGTGATTCTCACAGAGGTGAGGCACTAGGCCTTCCTAGGAGGTCACCCATTCCAGTATACTCCAGCTCAAGCGCTTAACCATGAAGTTTTTTCCCCAAGAAGGATAGTGGAAAAGGCAGAATCCAGTGTACTTTTGATGAGTGGAAAGGAATTCCTAAGAGACATGGAGGAAGAAGGAGTTGTCTATGCAATCATGTTGAAGCCAAAGGAGGAGGAGTCACCTAGTCGGCTACCTATGACAGCAGAGGTGAAGCAACCGTTGGATCAGTTCAAGGATATCATTTATGAAGGCACACCAGCTACACTACCACCTAAGAGGGCAATTAGTCATCAAATTGACTTTGTACCAAGAGCAACATTGCCTAACAAGTCTGCATACAAAATGACACTGGAGCAGAACAAGGAGATAGCAAGGCAAGTTCAAGAACTTTTGGACCAAGGATTGATCAGGAAAAGCATAAGCCCATGTGTTGTTCCAGTGGTGTTGGCACCTAAGAAGGGAGATAAGTGGAGAATGTGTACTGATTCTAGGGTAATAAATAGGATAACCATTAGATATAGGTTTCCTATTCCTAGGATAAAAGACTTAATGGACTGTTTAGGGGGGTGCTAGGTACTACTCCAAGATTGATTTGAAAAGTGGCTACTATCAGATTAGGATGAAAGAGGGAATAAGGACTATGATATAAAGTCCCAAGAGTGTTTTTGATGAGTGAATTGGAAATAGGTTTGTTAGGGGCTTGTGGTTTGGGTAAGTCTTGGACACTGTGAGCATTTTGAGCAATGTTGCCTTGGCTATTTGTCCTAAAAGTTGGAAAATGACATTAATGATGCTCTAAGCCCGACCGAAGGGTCCTAGAACATGGGAGAAAGGTATATAAGGTTAGAAAAACCCTAATACCTGGGTTGGAGGATTGTTTTCGCGAATTGAGACTTGGAGAGTACATTTTTGTGATTGGAAGAGAGCAAGTTTTCATTGAATTTCTGTGTTTGAGCCTTCATCCAGTCAAGAATGGATTGAAGGGACTTATCTAATGCTTTGAGTCTTCCATTCATGTCACTTAATTATCTTGTGTAGCATTAGATTAGTCATCTAGACCGACTGGTTATCTTTTTGCAAGTTTTTGGTTTTCTTGGTCTCATTGCTGGTTCAGGCCAGTTTTGTGAATAATGAGTCCCACTTGACTTCCCATGGATTTCCTCTCATGGCCACTTGGAATCAAGTTGGGGACTATGTAAATAGTGTACATATAGGTTTTTGGGTCTTGTTTTGCAGGGAGGTGATGAAATCATCAAGCACTAGGCGAGTGCAAGTGCATTCTGGCTAGTAGCTTGGAGAGGACAGCAACAAGGAGAGTTGCTAAATGGATTGGTTTGTGCCAATAAAGAGTATCAAAGTGTAGGCACATGTATCTCAGTCATGTGTGTGCCAAGAGGAGAGCTGAGGAGGTCGTTGAATCCCTCAAAGAAGGAAAAAGAGCCAAAAACCATAGGAACCCTTGAAAATAGGGGGTTTGAGGACAATCATATGTATGAAAACTTGTAGGACCTAAGGCTTGGTAAATATTGGAGCCTTGATGATCAAAAGAAAGAATTTACAAAAACATTTGGGGGTTGTTAAGACTGATTGTGAGAAAAGTCAAGAAAACGGGTTCTAGGAGGCCAAATTGGGGCAGAAGGCTACAAGGCTTAAAATTGAGTTTTTCAAGAAAACGATGGGTAAAAGGTGAAAGAATCCAATAAGATGGATCAGTGAGGAGATAAATCAACAAAGGGGCAACTAGGATACTAGTGCGGGGACACCTTGACTCTTGAAATTTATGACAAGCTTCATAATTTTGTAATGTTTTAGTCATTTAGAATTTCGTGGGACCATGTTAAGAAATGGTTAAGTGTTTAAAATTGCAATGATATATTCATCAAAAGGATTAAATGACAGTTGTAACTGAATGGGAATATCGAGTAGATGAACAATTTGTCTAACTACCCTAGAATCTCTATAAAGAGACAACATGTAACCGAATTCGGGGAGATAGAGGAAATAGAGAGTGCAACTACGGGAAAACAAAAAAGAGAGTAAACAAGAGGGAGAAGAAATCAGCCTCTCTGGCCTTCAGCCAAAGAGCCATTTAAAGCATGTATGTTTTTAAAGTGTTAATATCTAGAATTCGTTAAAGAGGAGTTTCCATTTCCCATCGTGTCATTCTCTCTATCTTTCCTGGTTTATTGTTTTACAAATTGTGAATGCAGATTAGTTTTGAAGGATTCACTATTGTTTTGAATGTCATGGATGTCTTGTTTTCAGGTTTGTTTATGACAGTCCTAAATGGAATGGGAAAAATGGTTTCATTTGATAGGGAATATACGTAATATAACTGAGTGTGAAATTCTTGTATGGTTTTAAATGTATAACGGTTTTCAAAGAAACCATTACATCGCTCGACCATTGTGTTTGAGCAATGTGTGACTCAGGCTTTGAATAGCGGAAATATGGTGGATAGAATTAGAGGCTTAAGAACATGTCTTGATTAGTAGTGATTAGTAGTGATCAGTAGGTTAAGGAGTGAGAAGGGTGGATGATCCATTGTCTTGTGTTGTTTCCTCTACATCAGAATGGTATCAAAGGTAGAAGGTTCTGAGCGTGTAGAAGGCAATCTACACTAGGAAGTAGCATGGGTTCTTGGTTGCAAGTTGATCCATCCAAGCTGTAGGAAGGACGTAGTTGTTCTTGTGTGTGTGAAGATCTCAAGTTGGGGTCTTCATATTGTCTACACCAAGATGAAGCTAGGTAGAAGGTGCAATGAGAGCAACCACTAAGAGAAGGGTGGGAAGCATCTTCCAAAATCTTGTGTGGGTAAGATGGCAGTATTTAGATATATAAATATTGTGATATTGCTATCAGGATTCAATCGTGTAGTTTTACAAGTCAAACTCATTGACCCATGATTCATCAGTAGTGGTTCACAAGAACCCATCTCTCATGATAATGAATGGTTCATAAGGAGGAAGATAAATCTTCATACATTTCTTCTATCACAAATGAGATAAGTGCTTGGTTTCATGAAGGTCATGAGACAACCATTAATGGGGAGTGGATACATGAAGAACTAATGGAGAATGATAATGGCTTCAGACCTGCTATAAAGGAATTTTTTTTTGTTTCAATGATGCAAGAGGTTTTTGGTTTCACTACCAAAATGAGCCTACGAAGAATGCATGTGAAACTCCTTTTGACCTTGAGGGTGTACTTACTCCATCTCAAGGATCATGCATTGAGGATGACATAGACCAATGCTACGGCTAACCAATTAATAATTATACACGTGAATAAGTCAAACATGTACATGTCAATAAGGGAACTACAAGTACTCATAAACACATAAGCCTCAAAAAGTATACAAACAAATACATAGTATACACAAATTTAAACAAAGTATATGCACGAATACAAGGTATATGCATGAAAACATGTAAGCCACAAAGTATACACTCGAATGCACGTAAGTCACAAAGTATACATGTAAGTTATAAAGTATACACTTGAATATACGTAACTCATATCTATTGAACCATCAATTTAGAATGCAAATATGGACAAGCATCGAAAAAAGATATTTGTATTAACCAAATAGCCATGTAGGCATACATAAATATATGTTGATATAAGTATGAAATATATGTAAAAAATAGCCATATAGGCTTACGAGAATGCCATCTAGGCATACAATGTCAAATATGTCCAATGAAAAATATGTACAAAATTGCCATGTAGGCATACAATAAAAGACTATGGAATCAAAAGTCATTGCTCTCCATGGCCAGGAAATAAAATCTTTCCCTTTCCTTTTCGCTCAAATGGCAATAGGTCTGTCACTCATTTTTGCTGCACTCGTGGAGTGCTCCTACTACTCCTCCTAGGGTTTAGTTCATGGTGAAGTTTTAACTATTACAATAAGAAGTAAAGACATGAATATATAGAAATTACATTATAAAAAATGATATATTTGACAAAATAATCACTTACAACCATCTCACGATCTCTCTCCATGAGGGAAATATCCTCATGCCCATGCTCAGGCATGCTCAAGCCCTGTATAAACCATACAAATAGACAAAAACTATGTGAATCAATAATGGTTTGATTTCTGACTAACTAACATCTATAATAACAAATGTAAATTAAAATTTACTAATTTGCCTCATACCTCTTCTGTCAGAGCCATCGAGGATTGTATAGCAGATGTCACACCAATATCCATTGCCCTCATCACATTCAGAGGTGTATTGTCTCGCAACAAATGAAAATAAAACAATAAATTATTCAACATAATCAACGATGTGCATGTATAAACTACACAAATCTATTAAGTACTTGATTCATTAGTTAAGCTCTTTATTCTATTACCTGTGTGAAGGTTTGAGTAAATCCACCGCCACTGGGAAGTGTTCCATCAAAACCTCCAATATTAGTCTGTTCAACATCCAAAATTGCATATTAAATTACCATTCATAAAACAATTCCATTAATATGCAATAAACTTATAATTGTTTACTAGTTACATACCCTAGTGATAGGTGTACTGCAAAAATAGGTTGGTGGGGGGCCGGTGTATCTAGTCTCAACACTATGACCCTACAATTTTATTAAAATCATAAAACATTTTTAGTTAATCTTGCATTTCAAAATCAAAATTTAATAAATTAAATTCAATGAACACATGTAGTAACTTTTACCTGACTATCAATGCCATATGCCTCATGCAAAATGTTAGCTACCATCTCCATCTCCATAGCTGTAGATGGATCCTATGTACCGGTCTCCTGAGGGTCGGTGGGGTCATGTGAACAATTAGCTCCGCAAGATTGACACACATGTGTTCGAAGACCACCACTAGAAGACTCCCCTGGATGACACTGTAGAATAGGGCTAGTATGATGGATGACACTCTGGGTCAAAGTGCTAATTGCCTGCAATGTCTCTACGTCAGCACTTTCCTTCATGATGGAAGGCATAACAATGTGCTCATGAGGCGGCTTAGCGAGAGCTCGTCTACCTTTCCGCGTAGGATCCGGCTGTGCACTAGGTCTATCCTGAGCTGACCCCCCACCTCTCCCCTGGAAATCCCTCATATCAAAATAATTTGGGATTTTGTTCAATATGAACTCACTATATAGTTTCCTAAGGAAATATTGCGGGACCTCGCAATTGTTGCACGGTGGGTAATTGAAGACCATGTACCACCTATCATAAAATCGCTCCTTCATTTGTTGGTGGTGGCACCAATGGATAGGAAACCTCTTTGCATTGAGGGTAAGATTTTGATTTGTGCGTGGGTCGGTGAATAATGAGCACAAATCACCTTTTGTTATTTTTAAATCTTTCACATCCTTGTATGATAGTTTATTTGTATAATACTCCCTAGCCGCCTACCTCCTATCTTCCCATCAAGTTATTTGTTTGCTAAGTGAATCTATGTTTTTTAACATATCTTTCAAGGAATTTGCTAGGGTCATTCTTTTTATGGTTGAACCATTTGGATCACTCAACTTATTGATCAAATCCTCAATTTGTTTTTTGTTATTTTCAATTTCACTCATTAAATTTTGTTGAGTGCCAGGAGGGGGTTGAGTGATTGGTGGAGGAGGTTGATTTTGTGGTTGATTTTGATCTTGAGGATTTTGAGGGTTTGCAGGTTGATTTGCATCTCCTAAAATTTCAAACAAATAGATATCAAATTCAACCTAAAACTAAAAAATTCAAAATAAAAAGCATAGAATCCTTACCTCTTACAGCTCCTCGTCGTCACAGCGCCATCGTTGTGAAGAAATTTGGATGCTTGGTGAAGAAATTCCTCTCCCCGAACGCGAGCATGCTATTTTGGTGTTTTTGGCCACGGGTGCACAAAAAAAATAGTCGAAATGCAAATGAGAGATTTGTATTTCTTTTTTTACTTTTAACAGTCGATAATCCGAGTGTGTTATAATGCGCTCGCATTATCGCTTTGCAGTTTTTATCGCGTTATAACGCACTCGCATTATGTCCAAAAACTTTTTTTTTTAAAGGATGTCCACGGAATGGCTACCCATTTCCATGCACCCACTCAGATTAAGATAGCCTTAATTCAAATTGGCCCTTAGTAGTGTATGTGATAGATGACTCTCAGTAGGAATACTGAAATTTGGCCAAATTAGTGTGAATGTCTGAGAATCCACTCTAGATTGTGTGACTATTGAGACTAAACACTTCAAGTTCATGGTGATCCAATATTACATGCTAGACAGAGACTGTGGAGATTACAGGTTCTAGTTATGTAGGACACAAAACTATGCTCAGTTGGTTGTCATTATCGATTCACCAATCTCTTTTTCAAATGGAAGGGCCATCTATCGAATGATAGATGTGTGGGGGATAGTATTATGAGTCTATGGTTGGCATAAAATCACTTGAGTGATACTTCTCCTCCAGAGTAGGTGAAAAAAGAATCAAGATTTGAAAGGAAGGATCAGGGACTATCTTATAGCTATTTTTCTAAAGCTCTTTGAGCTATGCATGTAATTGTATTATTTCTTGCATTGATGTATTTATGAAATGAAAAGGAATTCATGTTGTATATGTTTTGTATCTTGATTGGAAATTATCAATTAAAGCAAAGAAAATTTTTATTTGCATTGGCATGTTACTTGTTTATTTACTCATAAGTTGTAAAATTAAAAGTTTTTACTTCATAGAAGGGTTAGTACGTTACATCCAAACATGCCAAGATAGTTTGAGATACATTGTACCTATGATATCCCTGAAGAGTCCAAAGTGCAAAAATACAACAATCTTTGATGATTTGTTACTCAAAAACTATGTGACTTAGAAACATTTCATTTAAGGTTATGTGATCATGTAGGGGCCCTCTACAATAACCTCTCTTGGTTTTTGATATCTATGATCTTCATTTTCTAATGGTTTTGAGTTTTCAATTGATGGAAAAATCATCAAATACATGCAGTGTAAAGTTGCAAAGGAGTGTACATTTCATTATGTTTGTCATGCGAGAAAACTAAAAATTCCAACACATCCAAATGGGTGGGTTTATGCTAGGAATGGTCCTGTTTTGCACCCAAACATGCTGAAACAATCCAAGATACATTGTACTAGAAATATCCCTTAAGATTCCAAAGTGCAAAAAGGAAGCAATATTTGACAAGTTGTTACTTGGAAACCATATAAATTATAATTTTTTTTTTTTAGGGTATGGGATGAAATAGGGGCCCTCTACAATAGCCTCTCTCAATTTTTGATATCTTTGAGACATTTTCCTGTGGTGTCAAGTTTTCAGTTATTGGAAAAAGAATCAAATGCATGCAATGTAAAGTTGCAAGGTGGTGAAAATTTTGTTATTTTCATCATTTGACCAAATCAATAGTTCCAACACATCCAAATGGGTATTTTTATAATAGGCATGATCCTATTTCACACCGAAACATGCCGAAATATTTTGAGCTACATTGTATCGGTGATATCCCTTAAGAGTCCAAAGCACAAAAAGGAAACAAACTTTGATGAACTATTACTCAGAACTATGTCACCTACAATTTTTTTTTATGAGGGTACATGATCATGTAGGGCCCTTCTAAAATAACCTCTCTCAGTTTTTGATATCTCACAGGCATTTTCCCATGGTGTCAAGTTTTTAGATGATGGAAAAATTATCAAATGTATGCAATGTAAAGTTGCACGGTGGTTTAACTCTCATTTTTATCATTGTGTGACCAAACTAACAATTCAAACATATTCAAATGGGTACGTTTATGCTAGGAAAGGCCCTGTTTCACACCCAAACATGCTAGAGTGGTCTGAGGTACATTACACCAAAAGCATGAAGCATACATGTGAGCACATGAAGTATACATAGGAAACATGAAGCATACACATAATACATGAAGACTACACAAGAAGCATGAAGCATACATGTAATGCATGAATTATACACAGGAAGCATGAAGCATACATGCGAACACATGAAGTATATATATGAAGCATGAAACATACATATGAATACATGTAATATGTGAAGTGTACACAAGAAGCATGAAACATACACATGAATACATGAAGTATATATATGAATCATGAAGCATACACATGAACACATAAAGTGTATGTAATAAGTATGAAGCATACATGTTAATACACATAATACACAAAATATTACAAGAAGCATGAAGCATACATGTGAATGGATGAATTATACACATGAATCATGAAGCATACATGTGAACACATGAATTATACATCAAAATAATGAAACATTCACATGAATACATGTAATATGTGAAGTATACACAATAAGCATGAAGCATACACATGAATACATGAATTATACAAATGAATCATGAAGCATACACATGAAAACATGAAATACACATGAATAAGTGAAGCATGTACTCAAATACACATACAACATGAAGTATACATATGAATACAAATTATATGCATGAATACAAAGTATATGCATGAAAACATGTAAGCCACAAAGTATACATTGGAATACACATAAGTCACAAAGTACACATGTAAGTTATAAATTATACACTTGAATACACATAAGTCATAAGTCTCAAGTCATGAAGTACACCTATTAATACATGTAGTCACAAAGTATTCACATGTATACACATAAGTCACAAAGTGTGAATACACATAAGTCACCAGTATACACATGAAAGGCACACTCTTATAGAAATGCATTATTGGCCTACTTAAGAAGAAGGTTGAATAGTTTATTAAAGAAGCTAATAGGTTTATTACCCCTAATTGTAGGATTTTTTATATAATTAAATGTCTACTTAGTAATACTTTTCATTAATTTTAGAAAGCTATAGGCACATGTGAAAATTTTAATGTTACAAAAATCATCAGCAATTATTTAAGGATCAGATGAATAATCAAGAACAAGATGTAAAAACCCATGTAGACAACATTCAAGAATATAATTTACACAATATGCATGATAACATCATTCAAGAATAGCTATCAAATATAGGATTTATTTAATCCTCATGTTGACAAAGTTCATCATAAAACTATATATTTTGATAGTAGTGGTAAAATAAGATTTTCATTAATCAAAAAGTCGTAAGGCTATACAATGATATATGTCAATAAAAGTATACAATATATCCAATAAAGTTATAAAGGCTTACCATAAAAGAGCCATATGGACAAAAAGTTTCACATATATCAATAGTACAAAATATATGTTCAAAAATGCCATGTAGGCATACAACAAACAACCCTAATACATAGTCATTTCCCACTAGGGGAAGGAAATAAACCATGCACTCGTTGCCTTCTATGGTGTTCTAGATAGAGTTTCTATTGATTCTTTTGTCTTTCGAATGCACTCACTATTTCTCCTCTTCTCACTCATCTGGAGATGCAATTGATACTATAAGAAGTATAGACGTTAATAACTATAAGTTGAATTGTGGAATTTCATATAACAAAATAATCACTTACTGGAAACAAATAATCACCATGCTCATCCACAACAATAGAGAATTGATGATCTAGAGTTCCAAGCACCTGTAGAAATTACCATGAAGATAATAATTAAAAATTGCATACAAGTATCATTATTTTTTTTAATAATAGACCATAAAAGAGAAAATATAATGTCAAATTTACTAATATGCCACATACCTCTACCAAAGGATCAAAATTGGCTATTTTTGTAGAAAATTCATGGTCCATCATGCCATGAACATCACTAGGGATGTCTGATGTCAACATCTAAAAATGAAACAAAAAATATGAAGTTTTTAATCACTTTCATTAGTTTCTTTGTTTAATTAAAAGCATAGACAAGGCAATGAATTGTTTGAAAAAAATGAAACATTGCAAAATATATATGTTAAGAGTTTCATAATGAGGGATGAAACAATTAAAATGGAAAAGAGGATGAAATATCATGTAGAAATGGATAGCCATAAATTTTTTTTAGTGATATTCATACCAATAATGTAATGGGTAGCCACTTTTAATAATGGTAGGTTTTGTAAGAATGAAGGAAAACCTTAAACCATGCTAATGAGTTAGTATTAGTCACTATACAAAAATAATAGTGAATACCATTATGATGAAAGGAGTGAAGGGTTATATTCTTGATCATTCATAAAGAAAAGAGATTCATCAAGCTGACAATGAAGGATTGTATCTTCACAAAAGATAGTCAATTCTTCAATCTACAATGACCTCCTTCACAGTAATTCATAATTGCATTGTGACCTTGAAGGCAAACTTGATGACTATACAATAACCCCTATGAAAGAGATAGAACATGAAGATAAGATGGGCATTCCAAGAAGGTAAATGCAAGGACAACGACAGTCCTATGAGAAGGAAAACAAGGATAGTAATTAATGATTATGATAAATATATAAATGACCATGATTTAGGATTCTTAATTTATTCTTAACATAAAATTTATAATTGTGATTTTAAATGATTGCAATAATTATTGAAGGAAATTGATCATGTTGATAGTCCTCATGAATGTGATGAAGAAGTTTGTATTTTTGGTATTCTTAATGACTATACTATGAACTTGGGTGAAGACCTTAAGATAGTGGCTAATAAATGTGATTTATGTATCTGAAAGTGTGCTAAATGAAGTCTTAATGACTATGAGTATGCTTTTCAATGAACCTAAAGACCTTATGGTTTGTCCTCATTAAGTGTAATGGTTTTTCCTCAATTAATTATTGTGACTTTCATAGTTTTCAATGAGTCTTATGAGTATGGTTTTTCCATTTAAGAAAAAAGGAAAAAATTTAAAGAGGAAATTATGGATAAAGGACAGCATTGATACATGTAAGGATAGTCATTTCATACTAATAACTGTGACTATATTGTATCCTAAGTGGAGTATTTATGATTGTACTATGGATTCTTATGAAAGACATTCATTAGGAAAATTAAAAATTTAAAGTCACAAATACCTTATGAGAAAATCAACCTAAGGGTGACTTGGGATAATAAAATATCAATGATTAAGGCATGCGAGACAATCAAGGGGTGGTTTGTCAAATTTTAGTGAAATAGAGGAAAGCCACTACTAATTGAGTATTTCCATTATTCTAATAGGAAAGTCTAGTATGAGGAGCAACATTTTCATTGTATTATTGCATAGTCAAAGATTCAAGGGAGGATGATAACCAAAGAGGCTAGGATTATAGTGAAAAAGGGCATATGTCAGTCTACAAAAAATGACAATCAAGAAAAATGATAGCAAGAGTCACATGTCAAATTTTATAAGACTTTCATAAGCATAAATAGAAATATTTCTTGGAGGTTGTTGATAGTGTGCAAGACCTCAAGAGAGCTTCAAATGGGACAATCACTTCATCGATGACATTGATAGTACTGTTAAGGAAGAAAGAAGATTCAAAGGATAGTTTGATAGTACAATGGTCTCCAAGGATTTAATGGTAGTCCATGGATTTATTTTAGACACTAAATGAATGTGAGTAGTTGAAGATAAAAAGGCATAGAATAATAAAACCATGATGATTAAGGGAAGATATGGAAGGGAGATTTGAGATGAAAGGCTTCCAAGAAAGGTTATTCATTACAAAGGGAAAAATTCAAGGGTAACAAAGCATTAAAGGCAAGATGGTATTCACTTCATCATATAAGACAATAAAAAGTTCAATTTAAGGATAGTCAAATGATATAGGGTATTCATTGAAGTGTCCATGAATTCATAAAAAACTCAAGAAAATCATGACAAAGGCCAGTTGAAAACTTTAAAATGATAGTCCTTTGTGCCTTTTCATCACAAAATGACAGTTTTCAATCGTAAAGAAGACACTTTCATGAAAGACAAAGCTATAAGATATAAAAATTAATATGTGAAAGGATCTAAGATTGAAAGGAAAGTGAAAATGAAAAGTTCAAAGACAAAATATATGATGCATTATTTAAAATACTAATGAATTCTCCAACACCCATCACTTTAAAGAACCTAGTTATCTAATTTCATGTAGTTTCAAGCATTATTTTAGATGTGTACATGAAAAATTACCAAAACAAGCTAACATTGTTTTGCAACACCATTAATGAATAAAGGTTACCTAAGTGAAAGTTTTTTTAGGATGGGAATAGGAAGGTGTCGAGGTTGAAGGTTCACCAACAAACTGTTTGACATCTAAAACATGTTATGAGACAATCATTCATTTAACGTTGAACTATTCACATGCAATACTTATTTCTTTAATATTAGTTGCATACATATGGAATCAACATCATAAACATATAAGGGTTTACAAGAATGGTTCACGTATCATCAAAAATTTGACCTTGAATTTTTATCACATTCATTCTACTAATTTAGTTATTATTACATTTCAAAATAGAATTTAATAAAAAAAATTAAATGAACATGGTTAATTTTACTTGAGTATCAATGTTGAATGTTTCATTTAATAAGGCATCTTCCATAACCATCTACTCTATAGCTGATGTATGTTGTGTAACTACATCCCAAGAATTCTCACCATCATACGTTCAAACAAAACTACAAGAACAACAATGGTGGGCTAGAACTCTAGGCCTAAAATTCTTGCCTACATTAGGCTCTATTAGAGGCCTCACACACTGTACAATGCTCTGAGTGAGAAAGATCATCGATTCCATAATGTCCACCTTGATAGTATCCTTCACAATGGAAGGAACAGTGACATTCTCCACCATGGGTTTTCCCAAGGGTCTCAATTCCAACTACGGATTATGGCATGCACCCAGTCTATCATGTATGGAGCCCCCACCTCTACTCTCAAATTCTATAATGGCAAAAAAATTTGGACCTTATTGAGGACAAACTCACAATAGAGTTTCCTCAAGAAATATTATGGTGTACATCATAGTCATTGCATGGAGGTCGGTCAAAAACCATCCACCATCACTCCCAAAACTTATTTTTAATTAATTCATAGTGGTACCAATGGATGGGGAACATCCTCCATGAATGTGATATAAAAATGGCACACAAGTCATCTTTGCTAAAAAAATATTCACTTGTGCATAGGAAAGTCCACTTGCATAAAATCATTTTAATTCATCTCTCTTATTTGACCAAAAAATAATTTTCTCACTCATTTCTCCTACATGTGAAACAATCGAATTAAGTGATTCGGAAATGCCTCTCCTATAAGGGTGGGTTGCGGAATGCTCATTTAATCTTCCAATCAATTGTTCAAGCTCTCTTTTGTTGTTTTCAATTTCATTTAAAATATTTTATTGGGTTCCTTGTGGATTCCTACGAATTAAGTGAGGGGTTTGAGGTTCTTCTTATTCGGGAGAGTCTTCATGAGGGAGTGACTGTGAATCGTCATTTTTTTGAGGTGTAGATTGATTTCCTAGAAATTAAAATAAATTTTATTTAAAAAACTTATTTCAATCTACATTTTAATTCAATTTTGAAACTAAAGATATAGAAATACACACCTCTTTGATCTCTTCAAACTCTTTGATGTCTTGGTGGCATCCTCACAAAGAATCACAAGCTATCTAAGAAAAAATTGATCTCCTTTTGGAGAAAACGAGTTGAAAAGGCATCAAAATGAGATCTCAAGTCATGGGTTTGGTAGAAATAAGGGTTTAAATGCCTATTTTTTATGAAATTTTTTATTTGGCGAGCACCAAATTTGGCGCTCGCCTAATTTTATGTTGATGAAATTGTAATATTACATTTTTTTACCCAATGTGGCACCTTTTTTGTGTCATAGATTGGTGCACACACCTATCATGAGAATCTTGTTTTTTTTCTCTCCCAAAACCTCTCCTACTTGGGAGGATATTATGGCACAACAGGATAAAATCATTAACATGTTTGTTAATATCACTTACCTAGTCTACATTCATATCCTAACATCCCTCCCACTTGTGAGATTTTTTTGGTGCAAGAGGATGCAATCATAGAAAATCATGACAATCATTGTTTCCCTTCTCCTGATACCTCTCCTACTTGTGATGAAGGTGTATTGGTGTTAGAAGACCTAATAATTGAGTGTCATGAGAATCTTGTTTGTCCCTTTCCCAATGTTTCACCCACTTGGGAAGATACTGTGGCACATGAAGATGAAATAATTGATACATTTCTTTCAAAATATAGTAAGATGTATTTCTTGTATGAAAATTCTAAGGTCACCTTAGATGCCCCCTCATTAGAAAATTATCAACAATGAATCAAATCCATTGAGGTTATGAATTCAAAATTGGCCATTAGATCTCCTTTGATTATTGGACCTCTAAAAACTCAGTGTGGACCTCCCAAGAGTCCTCTAACTATTGGGACTCCTAACATTCATTTTCAACCTCCTAAGTTACCTCTCATTATAGGACCTCCTAAACCTCATGGCCATATCATAAAATTTGTAAAACAACTTACTAGTAACCATGTTCACAACAACCAAGATATTATAATATAGCTCAAACATATTACTAGAAGCAATAGGAAACCAAGATAAATGCAAGCCATTTCTTCATCGATACCATTCCCACAAGCTATTTTACCTAGTGCCCCTCATTTACCTCAAAATAGTGGAAAGAAATATGACCTTTTAGAACTTTGTAACACTCTTGCTAAGATATCTTTGTTATATTTAATTCAAAAATCTCTTGTTTACCATGGAATGCTTCAAAGCAATTTGTAAAAAATTGTGATCCCTCCTAGTGCACAACTAAATGATGTGGAAACTTTAATTGAGAATATGAATTCAAGTAATTTGGATTTTTTTTTTCATCAAAATGAGTTACCTCCTATGGAAATGAAAAAATAGAATGATGCTTTGATGATATTAGTTGTTATTAACAAGCTTAGAATTAGGCATACCCTTGTGGATAATGGTTCAAGGATTAGTGCTTGTAGTGTGAATTTTATGGATAGAATTGGGGTGGATAAGACTAAAATTCAACCAAATAACTTGTCTATCCATGGTTTTCGAAATGTGGGCAAAAAACCACTTGGTATGATAACATTACTTGTCAAGGTTGGTAAGGTGACATTATAAACCCCTATCCATGTCATGCCCCATGACCTTTCATATAATATTCTCTTGGGTAAACCATGGATTCATGAAATTAATGTAGTTCCTTCAACGCTTCATCATCTACTGGCATACATTTACAATAATAAGGTTTATATGATAAAAGCTTATCCAAAATCTAAAAATTGTTTACAAGCTGAAAAAATGACGAATCCTCTTAGAACATTGACACAAACTATAAATGTGGAGCATTTACAAGTTGAGGACAAAGATAATTGTCATTCACCTATGACAATGTTGTTAGATGATGATTCAGGATCATTAGATTTCGCACCTACGTCCATGGGAGAATATAAAATCACACAAAAAAATCAAGAAAAGTGAAAGAAGTGGTAATGATATCAACTAGACCATTAAAAGAAATTGATTCCATAAATTTTAGCAAATAAAAAAAAATAATTATACATCCATATAGGATGATAATTATCATGAAAAACCACCTTCTTTGAAAGAAATGGAAGCACTTTAATATGGAAAAAGATATAAAATTTTTAAAAAATCCAGCTATAATGGAAAATGATGCTATGTGAAAGAACAAGGTATTTGTGTCCCTATAGATCCTAACACACAAGAAAAAATAAGAGGTCTTGGTTATTGTCCTTTTAAAGAAAAAAAGCATCAAAGAAATCTTCACTTAATGTCAATTTAATCATACAAAACACTCCTATGATAAATATAAATAATGGTCACGATATTTGTTTATCTTCAAACACATGTTTTCATGATGATTGGGGTTCATTATATTTTACAACCTCCTTTATGGGATAGTACAAAATCTCACAATCTACACATAAAGAATCTTTTGTATGCATGGCATCTTGTAGTAAGAAAGAAATTTCATTTTACAAAATAAAGGAATATATATTTTTTTGATCAAGAGAATATCTTGTTGAGGTTTCTCAAAGACCACCTGATTTATCTTCCTCCAAGAAGATGAAATAAATTATACAAAAAAATTAATTTTGTGCATATCATCGAGTGCATGGCCATTCTACCAATGAATCTCAAGCCTTGAGCAACAAAATTCAATAAATTAAGTATTGTGGTGCTCTCCCTTGTGTTGATGCACCTACTTCCTCTAATCAATAATGATCTTCATCCTATCATGTTTCTCATCACTATGTGTCATTTGTAGCTTTACATTTTTTTTGCATTTCCATTCATGGTGGTACAATCTTAGGTTCAACCATATTTTCATGGAAGCAACATGATAGTATTTGGTGTGGTTGTCATTGTCTCTACACTTGGGGGGGGAAAGGATAACTATTTTTTGGAGGCATTCATTCTTTCAAGGATCCTGTCTTCCCCTCTTTTCTCCTTAAAATACCAACATAGCAAGTATTCTGACATTTTAAGAGGGGAATATAGTCACCTGCTCATTGTTTGCATAAGAAATGGCCCCTTCTTAGTGATGATAGTATACATCCCCTAAAAAGTGTGACCTTTTTGACCAAAGTGTGGCCTTCTTAATCCATGTGATGTGTCTCCTTTGTGGTGGTATTATGCTTAATGTCCCATAAGTGATTTATTTGTATATGATGTTCCTCTTGGTAGTAATGCTATGGTTAGTATTCCCTAAGATGTGAATATTTTTTTCCTCGACTAGTCCTCTCTTGGTGGTATATCAAGTGTGATGTTCCCTAAGGTCATACCCATGTACTAAGAGAACTCCCTTTGATTTTCAACCTTTTGAGGTGATTTTATTGCAACATCCCTTGAGGTTTTGGCCTTGTTTTATCATTTGTATTCACCCCCTGAGATGCTAAACCTTTTCTTATTCATCCCTCAAGACATTAAACCTTGTCCTATTCATCCCCCAAGATGTTAAACTATGTCCTATTCATCCCCCAATACATTAAACCTTGTCATATTCTTCCCCCGAGATGTTAAACCTTGTATATTCATGGCCACCAAGCATACTACAACTTTCTTTCTAGTGGATCCATGTGTTTCATGAGTGTCAAAAATTTCTAGAAATATTGAACCTATTATTTATATGGAACCTACCATAATATAGCTTGCTATACATATTCAACTTGTTATATTTCATCGAACCTAACATAATACAACTTTCTATCCATGTGGAGCCTATTGCATTTGTATGGAACCTAGCATAATATAGCTTGCTAGCCATACCCTTTTTTTTCTTTGCATTTATTTTGGCATTATATGTTTGTGTATCTTGTCTTGTTGCATATCATACATGTGTATGTGTTCCTTTGTGCCTATATTGGTTTACCATTGGATCTTGGATCCTGGGGGCTTGATCTCTCCCCCTAGATCCTTTGACATCAATATTTGTACAATTGGATCCCTCTTGACATATATTTCTCTACTTTAGTGTGAGTTTTAGCGTAAGTTCATACTCTCACTAAAGTGGGGGCTAAATTTAGTGTAGAAAATTGTCACCCTTGACAATTTCACACTTGTTTTTCTCCCCCCTTAAATTATTGGACCTAATTGAGCATTCAACTTCCTAATTATGCATTTCACAACCTATTTTTAATATTTTTTGATAATTTTCAAGCATAAAAAAAATGATCTTATTTATTACTTTGTCCAAGCATAAAAAATGCTCTCATTTAATACTTTGTCCCTGACCCTTTAAACTTTGAAAAATAAGGTTGGGACATTGGAACCTAGGGCGCCTATGTCCCCCTATTTTGGCTCCAAATTCAAATATTTTGGTTGTGACGCTTTATTATTTAATATTCAAATATTCAAAGTTAGTTGTCAAGATTTAATTTCTGGGAAATTGAGTGAATCCCTATAAATACGTAGTTATTGCATCATTTCAACATTAAGAAGATTATCTAAAAATTCGTAAGAGAAAAATTACTACTAAGAGCATTTAAGAGCAACCATTAGAGGACTTATTACAACAATCCCAGATCCAACATCATGTCAAATTTTATGTGTTCATGTTGCTTTGTGAAGGCTAATATTGTTGTAGGTCTCCAATAATTCAAGCATTCAAGAAAATTTATCAAGCAAGATCCAAGATCCTTGAGGTGATGTGTATGTCTTCAGTCCTTCAAGGAATCCATTGAAGGGTGGTGAGTTGAAACATTTATTCATTCATCATTTCCTTCCTTTCTATTATATGTTTATCATTGGCATTACCTTTATGGAAGTGGGAACACTTACATGTGTTTTGACTAAGGTAAACCCCTATATGGCATAAGATTTTCTCTCTTTCTAAATGTGTAGGTTTTAGATATTTTTAATATTGAATGGAGATTTAGAAAACCTTATTCATTATTACATTCAAAAACCTACACCTTGACAACATATCAAAACTCAGCTATCTTGAAAATATTCAGGGATGTATCAGTGTGACAAATGGGGAAATAAATATTTTTTTTGGGCTCTAGAGGACTGTGAAAACAAATTTAAAATTAGCCTACAGGGATAGTGGTTCCCTAGGTGCCTATATCCTCCATTTTCAAGCTCAAACTCATAGGATAGGTGCATAGTGTCCTACCCTTCCTATTTTTGGCGTCCAATTTCCTCTGTGATATTTTAGATCTATTGTTTCTATATAAAAGTGTTCATTTTTATCATTAGGCCACTTGCATTATAGCATTTCATCCTTGGGGTTATTTTAGATTTGGTTAAGATCTTGTTGACTCACCTATCAGATTGCAATTCTATTATATACCTTGTGCAAATACAACAGACCCCCGGTACCATTCAAACCTCAAATTTCTAATGAACTATTTTAAAAAGTGCTTAAACCCTAAGGGTAAAATATTAGGGTCTCCCTTTTTCTATGTTTCAACCCCTCACCTCTCTACCTCTCCCCTTTGTAGATCTTATTCACTCCTTGTCTACCTCTCCATCCCTCATTATCCATCTCTTTCTCTTTGTTCTTCTATCTCTCTTCTTCTCTCTACCTCCCCTCTCTACATCATCATCTCTATATCTCCTCCTTCCCTATGTCTCTCACTCCCTCCTTGTCAACCTTTCCCTAAATCCCTTGTTATTACTCTACCAATACTTCCCTTTCTCTCTCCCTCTCTTATATATCTCACATCTCTCTCCCCTTCACCTCTCGAGGTCTCTCATTTAGTCCTTGTCTACCTCTCCATCCCTCCTTATCCATCTCTACCTCTTACTCCTTGTCTCATTACCCACCTCTCACCCCTCTCTATCTCTCTCCCAATGTTTCTCACCCCTCTCTCCATAGGCTATAGGTCTCTCACCTCTATATCTCTCTAGGTTGTCTATTTATTTCCCTCACTCTCCACCTCCATCCCTCATCCTTACCCCTCTTTCCCTATTTTTTAACTTACCTCTCCCATTTTCTTCTCTCTCTGCCTCACCTCTCTACCTCTCCCTTCTGCAAGTATTTGATTCTCTCCTTGTCAGCCTCTTTATCCCTCCTTAGCCATCACTTTCTCTTTGTTCTTCTCTATCCCTCCTATCTATATGTCATCACCTATCTAACTCCTCCTTACCTATGCCTCTCACTCCCTGCATGTCTACCTCTCCCTCCATTCCTTGTTAATCCTCTATCAATACTTCCCTTTCTCTATCCCTCTCTTTTATCTCTCACCTCTCAATATCCCCTCACATCTCTACCTCTCCCCTCTCTAGGCCTCTTAGTCACTCCTTGTCTACCTTTCCATCCCTCCTTATCCATCTCTACCTCTCACTCTTTATTTCATTGCCCAAATCTCCCCCCCCCTCTATCCCTAAATCATAAAACCTAAACAATAACATAAAATGTCCTAGATGATAATAAGATAAATAGAAAAAAAGTCTAGGTCATTGAAGGGTAAGTCTCACACTCCAAGGACATCATCAATTTCAACACCATTCAATAAAATGTTCACAATGTTTATATGTAGGTGATGGAATAGCATAGTATCCTAAAGAAGAATAAAGCCAAGGTTTTGACACAAATAAAAATAAATAAATAATTGTTACTTGATGTTTCCAGTTGCTAAGATGGCCATGATTTGGGTTTGAATTCAAGTCCTTACAAAAGACCTTTAATGTCACAAGTAAAAAAAATAATGAAAGTGAAATATCTTGTAACATCTATGAGGAAACATGTACCACTTCCTCAATAATGTTGTTAACCTTTGTCACTAGCACCCTTCTACCTTGTTCCAATTATTTAGGATTCCATGTGTGTTTCTTTTGTTACTTGGATTTGTCTGAAGTTGAATGAATGGGACAAAATATCCTCTTCATTACTAGTAAATCTCATTAAACCTCTCCCTCCATCCCTTGCTACTCCTTTAGGTCTCTCAAACTATTCTCTCTCCCCTCTGTAGCTTTCATTGTAGAGTTGAGGCCTTCACACTTGAAAATTATCTATAGAGATCATTTTGGCACTCTCCAAACTATAAATTCTCTATATAGGTCATTTGGCGTTCACTAAATTTTGTGAGTGCCGAATCGCCTTTGCCAAAAATGGTCAAAAGGCAATTGACCTATGATACAAGCCCTCAATTCCCTAATTTTGTTTGGTTAATGTTATTTTTCCAAAAAAGGAAATACCCTTTCATGTAGTTGACTTCTTGTACTACCATATTTTACTTGCTCCATCACCTTTTGAGAACCAATTTGTTTGTTGGAAATCGTAGAAGAACATAATTTGAAGTTTGTACATCAAATTTGATTATCTTAGGTGATGTTTTCATGTTTGTTGAATTGAAATGTTTATTATGAGTTTTTTGTTTAATTTTAATAATATAGACCCATTCTTTTCATAATTTTAGTAACCATAATATTTTTGCATAGAATTCAACATTGAATTACATGGAAGTTGCATAAAAAGTCAAATTTTTTAGGAGTTTGAAGAAAATAATGAAAGAACATGACATAATTTAGATGAATCCTTTTTAAATTATATAGAGGATTTCAACTCAACACAAAAATGCTTATGTATTCCATTTTTATTTCTTAAAGTAGTCAATTTCCATCATGGTTAGTGGAATTCACTCTTTTTCATTGTACCTATCTAGATTTTGTGTAAAGGGTCTAGTAATATACCATTGATTTCTATAAGTTTTGTTTGAAGTTTACGATGGTGTATATTTGATTGATTTGCATAGGCTTTTAAAGGTTAAAAATAACTCCAAAGATATGCCTTGTGTGCTTGTCCATGTATCATGGTTGACTCTTGTGCTTCAAGATGACATGTGAAAGATTTGAGCCTTATGTGTTTTGTATGAGATTTGTGTAGGTAATATACACATAACCATTATGTAGTGTTTGGTTTTCTTGTGCATTAAGGTTGATGATGTTAACCAAGTGTCATTGATTATATTTTTTTTTTGTCAAACCTTTAATGGCATGTATGTCATTGATTTTTTTGATGATTCTGAGTGTGCATATGTATTAGGGTTAATTGAAACTGATAAAATTACTATTAGACATCAAACTACTATGACATGTATAATGTGTTTGTGCATGTCTCATGGTTGAGTGGTATTAAATCTTATGTCAAATTATTTTAATATAATATGTCATATGGTGTGCATCAAGGTAGAATAACATATATGACAACATATTACAATTGTTTTAGCTTTTGTGTTAAGGTTACAAAAAAAATGTATGGATTTTATTTGAAAGCTAATTTTTCATGCATCATGGTTGAGTCACATTGATGCTTCTACATGATGGTTGTATGACATTTACATGAAGGATCTAGTGACATCATTTAGTTTCATATTGGGTTTTGTTTGCAAGTAATAATTGTAGACACATAAAAATGACCAAAGCCTGCAAGCAATATTTTACCACCTTTCATCCTAGCATAATTATGACATTTTAATTATGTTTCTAATCCACATTCAACTATTAATTAAATAATTCATAATTATTTAATTAATTCATGATTCTTCTATTCTTCGTGATTATTAAATAAATAGATCTTACTTATTTATTTAATGTGTCACTAATTATCAAAGTCATCTCATAATTAAATAAAGTCTCATTTATTTAATTAATCCTTATCATTAATGTCCTCCTGATTATTAAATAAATATATTTTCATATATTTATTTAATATGTCACTAGTTCCTAAATCCTCTCTTAATTAAATAGATTTTCATTTATTTAATTAATTAACCACCTCTTCTAAATTAAATAATTATTTTTAATTATTTAATTGTTGTATGTGACACTTCCTTATTTTTAAATAAAACAATTTATTTAAAAATGTCTCACATAGTTAACTAATTCTTCTTTTAGTAATTAATTTCAAAAATCAATTACTTGTTATCTCACAAAATCCATATTTTGAATTCATTTAATTCAAAATGGAAAGATTCTTCTACAAATCAAGTAATTTCTAAAATTATTGATTTGTTAAAATCTCAACTCCTTATCTTTTGTTTTTTAACTAATTTCATCTCAATGTCACACCATTGATTTAATTTCCTAAATTAAGTCTTGTCCACACATTTGGGGATTTTACCCTAACCCTAATTGAGAGTTGCCATTTTGAATCTTAACCATTGGTTCTAGGGCATTTTTCCAATCTCTCATCTCATCCGTCCGTTCAAGATTGCATTTTCTATAAAATGACAATCTTGATCTCATTTTCGAGAGCTCTTATTAATCTTTTAATACATGCAATATCATCTCTTATTAATATCTTAGATCTATTAGTTTTTATCATTGTCTTCTTGCATACTCATTTGTCATCTTAGATATTTGCATTTTAGAATTAATTTTCTTGAACAACAATAACATAAAGAAATCCTTCAAAGCCTTGTTTAAGTCTAGACATTTTAGAGTTTTCTCATCAAATCTAAGGGAATCCATTATCACAGCAAAGCTAAGGAGGTATAATGGAAATCAATAATGGAGGAGAGAAGATTGGGTGAGACTATTCTATTTTCATTCATTTTCCCATTTATCTCCTATGTGTTTCATTGTTTGTTGGATTTTAATTAATATGCATGCATTATTATGACTAAAAATCTTTTTTGCAAAAATCCTTCATTACATTGGTGAACCCGACCCATTAACACGTTTTTGTAGGTTCTCATACGACCTTGGTTTTTGTTTTGCAGGTACAAGAGTATAGAACATTGCAACTGCTAGCCTATGTGATGCAAGTGCTCTGTCACAACATATTTGCACTCGCAAACGACGCATTTGACCTATCAGAACGCATTTGATCTCACAAGCGACGCATTCGACCTGTCGCAATGCACTTGATCTCCAAAGTGACGCAATCTCCATGTTGTGCCGCATTTGATAGCCTATGACACAAATGATTGGTAATCTCTTTTTTTTTAGTTTCTTTCATTTTCTATTATTTTCTCTTTTCGGTTTCTAGATTAGGGATTTCTCGTGTTACTAATCTTTCCTGTGACAACATGTGTCTAGCTGGATTTTAATTAGTTGTGTTGTTTTTCTTTTTCCTTTCTCTCAAACAACTTGCATTTTAAATGGATTAATTAAAAGGAACATACATTCCAGTGCATTGGTTAAAAAGAATAATTCAATTTGTTTCTCATTGGGTTTAAAATTAACTTCTAGATTAGAAAATACTACAAATGGTTAAAATGAACCCTCTTGTCTAACAAACACTACAAACGGATAAAATGAACACCATGTATATTTTGTTTGTTCATATTTCAATTTTGGTTTAAAAAGAACACCATGCGAGTGTGATCTGAAATATTCATGTGCTCTCTCTTTGTTTTTAAACAAAGATCGATCGAACTATGAATATTTTTGGTCGCTTTTGTTGAACCTTAGAAAATTGGGCATGCTTTACTAGGAAAAAGTACTCACCCCAAAGTGACTCAAACCGACAATGAAGCTCTTTAGTCGACCTACTTCCGACTTGTATATAAATGTGAATCCTAAGGGAAAACCTAGGATTATGAGTGCAGATATGCCATATAGACCAAGTAGTACTCCCCAAAACCCTGTTGAGCTTAACCTCTTCAGGCTGGAGTGCCTCCATAATGAAGCTTAATCTTTGCCCCATGTATGACCACTCGAACAGATGTCTGAATTAAATCCTTTGTTTTAGCAAGTCAAAAACCTTCTATTCTTTGGTGCAACAATGGTCGTTGCCAAGGCACCCACACCTGCTCAGTTCATAGTAGAAATGATCAATTTGCCATGGGAGTTTCATGGAGATTGGAAGCTTGGTTTCCCTAAGAAGTGAGTGCACTATAAGGGGGAGCCTGTGGGGCCAAGCTTATTAATTCATTCGCTATGGATATGTGGTTAGCGGGATCCAAAAGAATACTGTCTTTGCAACCTTAGGATTTTTTTTGTCAATGTCTTCAAAGTGATTTTTTTTTTTGTTTTCAACACCAAGTGTTTGCCAAACTATCTTTATAAAAATTCAAAAAGCTTCAACAAATTGAAGATTAAAATATGAGTCACATATTGGTCAAATTTGCAAAACTTGTTGTTTTTCCAAAAAATTGCTTACTACGATGCAAACACTCTGTCAAACTGCAATCACTATATTTTGAGCTGCAATCACTCTGATGAGCCGCATTTGATGCATTCAAAGTTGCAATCACTCTGATGCACCGCATTTGAAACATACCGCACTACATTCGCCATATTGAGCCGCATCTATTAGTATCAAACCACATTCGCCATTTTGAGTCGTAATCAACATTTTCTGAATTGCATTCGCTCTGTTGTACTGCATTCCCTATGACACATTTGCAAGAATTTCACAAACCATCTTCTCATTGTCAAAATTGAAAGTCCACAACTTGTCTTTAATTCAATCAAGTCTTCCTTTACTATTACAGTTCAAACCAGAACCTGAATTTCTCAACTTCCCTCAAACATTGCATTATAGGTACCATTTTTTAGGATCACAATAATATTCCATCTCCATTCCGCTAGTTGCATTGGTAACTTCACCATCTCCTTAGACCATTAATTTTGCAGATTTTAGGAGTAGACTCTTATCATTCATTATCAAAACTTTGCATTCAATAGTAGGTTATCATTGGACCCAATTAACTTTTTTCATTTAGTCAAAACTTTTGTGAATTATTTTCCACTCAATAGTCTAGTGTGAAAACTTCACTTTGTCCTCTTTTAGTCCTTTTATGGTCCATTGGTATTCCAAACTTGAATCATTGTCAAAAATTTGTTTTCTTAAGTTGTCCTCCTTAGATTTCTCAATGCCGAGTGCATCTTAGGCTCCTTTTATTTGCATACCATTTAGCATCTCCATTTTTTTAGAGTCACACCATTTTACATTCACAAACCTTTGGTCTTATTTAGGTTTCATTTGCATCTCATAAACATTCCTAAAATTCCAAAAAACCCAAAAACATAGTGTCAAATTTAGATCATTTTCCTCAAATCATCCCCAAGTTGAGCAAATTTTTTATGGTTGAAACTAGATTATAAAAAAAGAAAAGACTCGTGGATTCCTTTGGACAAGACACCAACTTTTTTGGTTTCACAACTGGCATGGATTCTTTCCCTAATGACATGAACAATACTTCTTATAACATGGGAAATTACAACATCAATCCTTTCAGTGAGATGAACATCCCACCCGCTCCACAAGACCTTTTTGGACAATTCATCTGCAGAGACTCAAATGGGGAAGTCTTTGAAGAAGACATATTAGCTACGGCCCAACACCGAGAAGTTGTTGCTTTTGTGGAAGAAGTAGTCTTAAATGAATCTTCTAGATTCCTAGCTATGCTCCTTGATTAAGGGGCTAAGTTACCAAAAGGATTTGATCTTAACACTCTTAGAAAAACATCTCCCAATCCCTCATCACACAATCCTTCCATGGGATATTCTTCACAAAATTTCATCAACACCATCAATGCTACCTCTCTTGGTCATACTACCACCACAACCAACACAACATTTATTGGGGGATCATCTTCCCAAACCAACACCACGTCACAATCTATCCCCAAAAAACATACACCATCCCTTCACAAACAATGGATGCAACCACCTCAAACCTCTTTGGAACTTCATCTAGTTCCATGAGTACATCAGCAAACTTGTTAACCTGTTATTAGGTTCTTCAAATGCTATGGAAACCAACTCATTCAACCCTTTTGGGAGAAATAAATGAAGAGTTTTCATACAAGACACCCAACCTACTTCCTCACAGGTTAATACCAACATTCCTATGACCCAAAACACCAGCATTCCTCATGGCCACAATCTCTTATTTGGGCAAGGCAATCAAGGCACTCAATCCTTCACTCCATTTGGGCATCAACAAGGCCCACAATCTTTCACTCCATTTGGGCATCAACAAGTTCAAAATCAACAAGGCCCTCAATCATTCACTCCATTTGAACATCAACAAACTCAAAACCAACAAGGTCCGCAAATTCAGTCTAACATCGTAGGATCTCACATCCCCACTTATGCTTCTCAAGTCCATACACAACAGCACATCCCTCATCAAAACACTCATTTCAAACAACTGCATAATTGAAACACTCATTTTTCTCACTAAAAACCAATTCCAAATCAACACATCTCATCACAGCAGGTGGGAACTCAAGCCATCCCTATCACCAACATGTGTGATGCTACCAGCAGCCCAATTGTGGAAGCACTCACACTCCCACTCGCTACTCTTCAAACCCAAGTGGAGACCTTGCAACAATCCAATAAAAAGTCTCACAGGTCACATGACTTGTGCCCATATCCATTTGACACAACCTTGTATATGCCGCCCTTTCCTCATGGATATGTGGAACCTCATTTTCCTAAATACAAAGGAAAAATGAACCCTATTGAACATATAAGAGAATTCACCACTAGTTGCATGGACATTGCATATGAGAAAACATATCTCATGAGACTTTTTTCTAGCAGTATCGTAGGTCATGCACTATAATTGTTCTCTCTATTGCCTAAAGGAATCAAAATGTGGGATGAACTAGAAAACAAGTTTATTAAGAACTATGCCTATAACATTGACACAAATATCAACATTGCCTCTTTATGCAGACTTACCCAAGAGGATGCGAGAGAGACTTTTATCCCATTTTTTAAAAGATGGAGAACCTTAGCAAGCAGATGTCCAATAGAAATACCTGAAAAGGAGAAAGTCACCATGTTTGTGCAAACTCTCCTAGGACCACTAAGGTATGGATTACAAGTCCATTGTTGCACCACCTTTGTTGACCTTGTTGAAAAGGGTGTTCAACTTGAGAAAGCCTTGATCACTAAAGGTGAATTAAAATATGGTGGAAAAACCATCAATACCACAACAAATAATAACCCAAGTAGCTCAAATGACAAAACCAAATACTAGGTTAAGAACAAGCACATCACCAATGATGATGTAGTTGATGCCAAAACCGTCAATGCCATAGGTCATGTGCTCACAATCAAAGGAGTGAAAAATCAAAATGCACCTATTACTACACCATCACCAACTTCCAATGTTATTCAAAACATTCCTACTCAAGCTAATCAAAGGCAGTTGTGCCAACCTTGACAATTCCAAGAACGCTCATACACCCCTTTGGGTGAACCTATTGAAATTTTCTTGAAGAAGCTTCTTCAAAATGGCGTCATAACTCTAGAAGAACCTAAAGCATATGACCGTAGTCATTTCAAGCCATCATGGTGGGATGACAACACATTTTGTGATTACCACCGTGCCAAAGGGCACAAAACCTCCTCTTGTCGTCAGTTGCAAAATCTAGTGCAAGATCTCATTGAAAATCACACCATTGAGTTGGGTGGTCAACCATTCATGTCTAATGTGGATCATACTATTCAAAAGAACCCAATGCAAGATCATGGTAAACCTTCCTCATCTAGCACAAAGAATACCAATAATAAAGCCAATCATGTTCACCCTGCCTACAATAACGTCTGCCCTGCTTACAATTATCCTAGTGGTACCATTATTAACAATCTTCATGCTGCTAATGAAGATGAGTGTGTTAATACCATTACCATTAAAAAGGCCCTGGAATGTAATTTCACCACACGTAAAGGCAAGTTCACCATCCCAGGTCCCTCTACACGTCAACCTAAGATCACCATACCCAGTCCATTTGCTCGACAGTCAAACCCTAAACCAGAATTCAACCTTATTGAGAAATTGAATGAAACACCTGCTCAAATATTCATTCTCAAATTTATCTATATCTCACCCACACATAAAGCCATCTTGGATAAAGTCCTATAAGAGTCATCTATCCCAACCAACATTGATGTCAACCACTTTGAGACTATGGTCACATATCTGAATTCGCCTTGTCACATCACCTTTTTGGACAGTGACTATTCTTTGCCCAAACCATCTCATAATTATGCCCTTAATATTGAGGTTTTTGTCCACAAACATAGGGTTAGACGAATCTTAGTAGATGGCAGAGCTGGATTGAACATCTGCTCTTTAAAATTGGTTAAAGATCTTGGCTTCTCTGATGTATGTGTAGATTCTAGCAAGAGCATTGTCATCAAGGCATATGATGTTGAAGAGCGCACTTCTAAAGGCGTCATTACAATTCCACTCTAGGTGGGACCAGTTATCATAGATACAACATGCCAAGTCCTAGATTATGACATACATTATAATATATTACTTGGTCACCCCTAGATTAATGCTCTAAAGGACATTCCATCCACATACCAGCAATGCTTGAAATTCCCTTTTGATGGTACGGAAATCACTATCCCAAGAGATATTGATCCATTTCAATACTCTACCAGTCTGCGAGCTACTATTAAGCACTAGGTACCCATCAATCAGGAAGCCTCAGCTTCCACTTCGTCCAAATATATTGACCCATTTTCACTCACAAAATCATCCATTCCATCACCTTATGCCACACCATCTTCCTCAATCTCCATACCAAGTAAAGACTTTCAGATCCAGGATCGTGGTTGTGGAGAATTCAAATTGAATATGGATTATTGTATCACCACAATACCTAAGCCACCTAAAGTCTATGGTAGACCATGTTTTGCAATCGAGCCCAAAAAAAATTTCAAGGTTCCACCAAAAATGTTTTCCAGACTATGGGGTGTTATGGTTAATGAAGTCATTATCGACATAGATAGCTGGATCTACAAAGACCCAAAAGAATTACCTCCACTACCAGTGCATCTCTGTGGAAAAGGCTATGATATATACAAATCCCTAGCTTTTGATGACAAAAATAGCCTTGGAAAGGACAACAATGGAAGGAGGGAACCTATCATCATGCTTGCAAGACAAAGGTACACAGGGCTAGGGTACGACCAACTCAAAATTGACAATCGACGTACCTATGAACTTTCAAGTGAGGGTGTAATGGCTATAGAAAGTGTCGAGACATGCGAAGAATCCTTTACTGAAAAATAACTCAAATGAATGGGAATGGGGATCTGAAAAAACCCTAAGTGACTATGATATTGATGAACTATTCCTAGATCCTGGTCAACTCCCCTTTGAAGAATGATTCCGACAAGAATATAACATTGACCCTATTGACCGACGTTCCAAAAATAAGGAATGGGTAAGCATTCCTTGGAATCTAGAAGAACATAAGATGTCATCGGCAACACCTGAATCATCCAACCTCATTCCTGAGCCCACTCATGAGCCTAACTTATCTGAGCCCATTGTTTATGCTTCTGAAATGCCAACCACTAGTCATGATGCTAATAATTTTATCCCATATTATGACTTTGAATTTGACTCATCTGACTCGGAGTATGGTCCATCCATTGCATCTGACACGAAAGTTGAAATTGACAACTTTGCCTTTACACTTGAGGCATCAATTTGCACACTTTTCGCATCCTCCCCATCTTTTACCAACACTGATGATGGGATCCCCCTTGTTTACCCACAACTGATTGACTAGGGCCAACAAGCTCCACCAGTGATGGACATCTTTTAGATTGATGAGGCAATTGCAAAATTCATGGGGCTCTGCGAAGGTATTTCATGGGATGATGACAAAACAAGGTTTTCCATTGATCTAGATTGTGCAGCACATTTTAGGGAGATTGTGCAATCCTCCAGTCGCGAAAATTAAAAGAATAAAAAAGAAAAATAAATTTCTTTAGGTGAAAACCACAAGGAACCTTCTGACAGTAAAATAGTAAAAACAAAGGACATATCCAAAGGTGAAAATCTCTCTGAGGCACCTAAGGATGGAGGATTGGAATTTCTTCCTGTAACATAGGAAAAATTGGCTATGCTCATTGAAGACACAATGGAAGTTAACATAGCCACACTAGAGAATCCCAAAATTATTCTCTTGGCTGCATCATTATTAGAGGAAGAAAAACCTGAATTTCAACAATTCTTCATAGACATGAAAGTTAACTTCGCATGGTCATATGTTGACATGCTAGGCCTTGATCCCGAAATGGTATTACATCATTTTCCTCTAATCCTAGGAATCAACCCAGTCAAACAAAATTTGCGCAAAATGCATCCACAGATTGCACTACTTGTAAAAGCTGAATTAAAGAAGTTACTAGTTGTTGGGTTCATAAGGCCAATAAACTATGCTGATTGGATATCCAACATTCTCCCTGTTACAAAGCCAAATAGACAAATTCGTATATGTACAAATTTTAGATATTTGAATAAGGCTTGCCAAAAGGATGACTTCCCCTTACCAAATATAGACATGATTGTTGATCTCAAGGTAGGGTATGAGATGCTAACTCTCATGGATGGTTTCTCAGGCTATAACTATTAGAGTAAAGGTTTTAACTTAATTATGTTAATTTACCTTTATTCCTCTCTTAATATTTCACTTTAGTTTGCATAATGTGATATTTAGTAATTATATTAATTATTAAATGTCTACCTATTAAGGTTTCTTTTAGGTTTCTTAAGGATTGATCATTGTATTATTACACACTCTCTGATTTATACAATTTTTAGCTTTCAAAGCACCCTTGTCTTTTGTCTCCAATGTGGTTATTTGCATGTAGGTGATCTTTGGGGTCTGTGAAGTTGGATTTCTCAACTTCTACATGGTATCAGAGCTCCAGACTTGTTGCTTGATGTTCGTCTTCTAAATTTTTTGGAGCTTCAAGGGTTTGGGGTTTGCCTTTTTGATCCAGGGAATCACCTATTTGATTAGAGCATTTTGAGCCCAAACGGACCTTGCCATTGAGGCCACAGCGGCCCAAAACCCCAAAAATGACTGTTCATTCATCCATTTTAGTCAAAGTTGATTAGAGGCAAAAAAATTTTTCCAGAGGCCGTATAGTCTCACCAACACGAGTTTCGATGCAAAAAAATAAAAATAAATTAAAAAGCACTTAATTTTAGTGCAGCAAGTGTAAAAGGGTGCACAGCCTTGTGGCCACCCATCCACTGCCAAGCAGCCACCTAGGCGCCACCGGGCTGGGCGGAGCCACCAATCCGCCAGTGTCGGCATGCGCAGCCCCTTGAGGGCTTAACTCAGCCAGCCCAGGTCGTGTGGGTGACCAACACCCTACTGATAGCCCCTGAGGGCTTACCCTGCCAGCACCAGGGTCATATGCAAAACTAGGGGCCGTGCGCCCAACACCTAGCTGCCAGCCCCCTAGTCATCAATGTGACCAGGGGTCGAGATCTTAGCCCCTAAGGGCTGTGTTATTTTTTTAAAACCCCTTTGAGCAACTTGCTTGAAATCGAGCATATTGTTTGCATACGATCTTTGTTCTGCAAAAACAAGATATCACCACAAAGCTGGTTCTGGCACCGTTCCAATGGTGCTAGTTCTTTCTTCTAATTTTTCCATTTTGTAGTGTTGTTTTCCAATCAAAGTCAGAAGTTGTGTTTTTCACCCCCAGGGCATATCTTTTGCGTCCGAACTTTGTTTTGTGCAAACGAATAGGTGTTGGAAAGGTGTTGCAGTGATCTTTCCAGATTTGTAGTCTATTTCATCAAAAAATTTACCAAGTAAATTTTATTCAGCTTTGTGTTTTTTTACACTTTGCTTAATTACTTGGATGTTCTGGCACCTACACTGGTTTTGTTTGCGTGGGATGGGTTATATTAATTTGATCTAAATGCAGTAAGGTCACATCTCTCATTTTTTTTCATTTGAAGAGTTATCGTGGGTTTTTCTACTCACCCTTTAGTTGTTATTTTGGAACAAGGTAATTATGAGTCATGGGCAAAGGGTATACTTACACATTGTAGGTGGCTTAATATTTTGCCTTATTTGTATGATCTCATACCTGAACCAGCCACTTCAGAGGGAAAATTAGCATAGGATATCATTAGAGATCACATAGTAGGACTTATATTGTCTATTGTTGATCATGACACTGTGATGGCTATATCGGACATTGATTTTCCTCACCCACTTTGGACACGCCTTTGGGAGATCTATGGAGACCCTAATCTCTCTCCATTTCCAGAGGATCCTGCTTTAGATTGTTTCTTACCCATTTCTTGGAGAGATAATACACCCTTTGATCATGATACTTTAGAGGAGCTTGAGTATTTAGACACCCTTACATGTTCTGATGGATCAGAGGCTTGTCTCACAGTTCCTACTCTTCAGATTGAGACTTCATCAACATCTCCTATTGTTCCTGATTCAGTGTAGTAGGACATCATACATCTTCCAGACATAGCTACTTTGGACTCTTATGTTGCAGACTTATCTTTCTTGTTTGTGGAGTCCTATATTGTAGATTTGGAGGATTATTTTGAGGACATTCATCTCCTCTACCTTGATAGTCAGGTTATCACTGTACGCCCACCATTATCAATACATTTAGAGGTTGCATTTCAAGATTCTCCACATCATTTTGGATTTGACATCATTTGTTTTAGTTCAGATAGAGAGATTCTCTAGCATCCTATCATAGCACACATCCTCAGATAGATTGGTTCATCACTCTTCATAGGGTTTCTTCATCATCATCCTTTGGATCCGTTTCTTCCCAAGGGGAGGAATATCATTTTCTTATTTGGGATCTCCTTTTGGATTCTACATCAGGAATCTACCATTGTGATAGGAGTTTCTCCATTGTGGGGGGCCTTCTTCTCTCTTTCTATCTCTCCGATGGAGACCATTGTACATGTACTTATATGACAAAAGCTTTATATGGGGGGTATCATGTAATCCACCTCCTATCCTTATTTCACTAGTACATCATATTCCTTTCTTTGCATTCTATTTTGGGGAGGAATTTTTTTCCCATTGGGTTTTCTCCTTTACCTCATTTCATTTAGTTTGCATTGCTTTTGTAAATGGGTACCTGATCAGGCCTAGTTGTCAAGACCCATGTTTAATTTCATGCATTATAGTTACCTTTTCTTTTCTTGCACATGTTTGTAGTTGCACTCTTTCTCATCTTAATGGGGGGTGTTAGAGTAAAGGTTTTAACTTAATTATGTTAATTAAGTTACCTTTATTCCTCTCTTAAGATTTCACTTTAGTTTGCATAATGTTAAATTTAATAATTATATTAATTATTAAATGTCTACCTATTAGGGTTTATTTTAGGTTTTGCACAATCTCCTTTCTTCAGGATTGATCATTGTATTATTACACACTCTCTGATCTATACAATTTTTAGCTTTTAGAGCACCCTTGCCTTTTGACTCCAATGTCTTCTTCTATGACAGGTTATTGGCATGTAGGTGATCTTCGAGGTCTATGAAGTTGGATTTCTCAACTTCTACAATAACTAAATCCGAATTGCAACACAGGATCAACATAAAATGGAATTCACCTGCCCATGGGGAGCATACTATTGGAATGTCATGCCTTTTGGCTTAACGAATGCAGGTGCCACATACTAGAGAGCTATGACAACAATATTTTATGACATGATGCATATCATAATGGAAGATTATGTGGATGACCTATTGGAAAAATATTTGACAAGGAAAGATCATCTCAAAGTCCTGGACAAAATATTTAGATGGCTTGAGGATTACAAGGTTTGTTTGAACCCAAAAAAATGTGTCTTTGGAGTCACTTCAAGCAAGCTGTTGGGATACATAGTTTCATGACGAGGCATTGAGGTTGATCCCATAAAAGTAAAATAAATTATAGACATGCCTCCACCAAAAGGAATCAGTGAGTTGTGAACACTTCAGGGTAGACTACAATCAATCCACTACTTCATCGCACAGTTGACAAACAAGTGTCAACCATTTCAATATATGTTATACAAAATCATTCCTTTTCTATGGACGGATAAGTGCCACATAGCCTTCAAACAAATTAAGGAATATCTATTGACACCACTAGTCCTAATTCTTCCTATTGAAGGCAAGCCATTGATTATGTATGTCTCTGCAAATTATTGGCACAAAATGATAATGAAGAGAAAGAAAGAGCCATATACTACATTAGTCACACACTGATAGGATATGAGCTCAACTATACAACCATTGAGCATGCATGCCTTGCAGTAGTCTTTGCGGTGCAGAAATTAAGACATTATATGTTGAGCCACCAAACACACTTGGTAGCTAAGATTGACCCACTAAAATATCTCCTAGGTCAAGTAGCATTGACAGGTCACTTGGCGAAGTGGGTCATGATATTAAGCCAGTATGAAATACAATATGTGGAGCACAAGGTAATAAAAGGTCAAGTAATAGCAAATAAACTGGTAGATGCACCAATCCAAGCCACTAATCCGTTGATAACTAATTTGTCTGATGAGTCTATCTTTCACACAAAACCATCTTTACCATGGAAACTATACTTTGATGGCTCCTACACTGGTCATGGCTCAGGAGCTGGCATATTATTTATCACACCACAAGGGGATTCAATTCCTAAATTATTTTGGATCGCCTTCCCTTGTACAAATAATATTACAAAATACAAGGCATTGGTCATAGGTCTCAAGATAGCAATTAAATGGAAAATTCAGACATTGCTCGTATTCGGGGATTCTCAGTTAGTCTTCAACCAAGTGAATGATAATTATGACACAAAAGATGAAAATTTTTTTCCTTACAAATGAATGATGGATGGTTTTCTGATGTATTTGAAAATGATTGCATTTGAAAAAATCCCAAGGACACAAAATAAGGCAGTCGATGCAATGGCTACCATTGGATCTCTCTTACACATCCCTAAGGATGTGTCACAATTTGAATTCTTAGTGGAACAATTGTTGATGCCTGCATATGATATTCCAAAGTCAGAAATGGTGTGCAAGATTGTTAGTCCTAGTTTGCCTTGGTATCAGGACATCTATGACTATCTTAAATCCCAAACTCTCCCACCCAACCTTTCCAACAACCAAAGAAATTCCTTTATCTGAAAAGCGGCTAGACATACCATCATTAGTGACACCCTATACTATTATGGCTTTGATAACACCCTTCTTCGTTGTCTCAATACTGATGAAGCCCAAACAACTTTATGAGAAGTGCATGATGGTATATGTGGATCTCATTCGAGTTGTCCAACGTTAGATTGAAAAGTCACTAGACTAGGATACTAGTGGCCGACATTAGAGAAAGGTACTCTTCAGTTTGTTAGAACATGTTGGAATTGCTAGGTGCATAGTGACCTAATTCATGCACCTACACAAGAGCTTAGACCAATCACTTCTCCATGGCCTTTCGCACAATGGGGACTCGACCTCGTGGGTAAGATCCATCCATCCTCTTCTAACAACCATAAATTCATAATCACCACCACTGAGTATTTTACTAAGTGGATTGAATTCGTCCCCCTCACTTACATCACCGATAAGCAAATACCCAAGTTTATCCTAAATTACATCGTTTGTCGGTATGGCATCCCACAATCCATCATCATAGATAATGGCAATCCATTAAAAAATCACGACGTTCGTGAACTCTATGAGCGATTCCACATCCAACATCATTTCTCCACCCCATATTACCACCAAGGTAATGGCCAAGCTGAGGTATCAAATAAAACAATTCTTTGCAGACTCAAGAAGACCGTCAATGATGTTGGCCGAGATTGGCACCTACAACTTAATCCCGCTTTATGGGCCTATCGTACCAGCATCCATACCCCCACTGGAGCCACTCCATTTTCCCTAGTCTATGGATTGGAGGCCATATTGCCTATTGAGGTTGAAATTCCTTTTCTCTAAGTCTCCTTGAAAGGAATGATTAATGATGAAGAGTACAGACAGTCGCCTACATGAGCTAGAAATGTTACAAGAAAGACAAAAAAATTCCTTAAATCATTTGCAGGAATATCAAAATCGTCTTTGTCGGAGCTACAAAAAAAGAGTAATGGTGAGAAAATTTGAAATCAGTGACTTGGTCCTCATGCGGAACTTAAGAAATCAGGCGAACCATGAAAATCCTGGCAAGTTTGAGGCTAATTAGCTTGGTCCTTATATCATTACTGTCGCATTTGGTTCTGGAGCTTATTAGTTAGCCATGCCTGATGGAGAACAACTGACATAACCCATCAACAACTTGCATCTGCAAAATTTCTACACATAGCATCAGAGAGCTAGGCTAAAAACCTACAAATTACATAAAAATAGAAAAATAGAAAAAATCATCCCTTGATGAAAACCTAGCAAATAGGCGTCTTGGTGACATCAAAAAAACCAAAAAATGGTAAAAAGAAATAAATTCATCAAATAGTGAAAACCTGGAAAACAGGAGCTTTGGATAAGTACCATGGTGAAAACCTAGAAAACAGGTGCCATGCATAGTCGATCATTGCTTCGCTATCTTCTATTACTCAAATCGACCTTTATCCATTTTTCATAATCACAAAAGCCTGACACATTCACGACATCTATCCTAAGTCCTGTCGATTCTGACCATGGTTAGCATTTGGTTGACATCATTCCTAGCATATCCTTGCCATTTCCCTTTGTCTACCAATCTCCATATCATTTGACTCAAGTAATCCCCTATCTTTCTAGAGGCAAGACCTTTATCATGTAACTATAGTGGGTGGCACACATGACCCAGCATTCTGAAAAAGTCCTAAAAAAATCCTACAAATCTGAAAAAGTCCTAAGAAAAATTTCTAATTTTTTTAAAATGTCCCGAGAAAATCCAAAAATAGAGTCAAAGTCAATCTGATCAATTCAGTTGATCATATCAATCAATCTTTTGTCCATGTCCGAACTACGTTGTCTCTGCGCATTAGCTACATAGGCAAGATTCATCTTTTGAATTCCCAAGACATTAGGTCAGTCTTTCTAGGTTGGTCAAAATAAAATCATGATTCAATCTTCTATCCTTTGGACAACGTCATTGGTTGTGTTGAACTACGAGGTCTTTGAGTGCACGATGTAAGCAAGGCCATCAATCGATGAGCCCCTGAGGCCGCACTAGGTCAGTCCATTAGGGTTCATGGTACTACACATTCACACACGTCAAGCTATCTTCAAATAGAGAAAATATTTTTTCAATCTCAAACTATCAGTCTACCAACCTGTTTCATTAGCAATTTTAGTTAATTCAGCATGTCAACAATGACAAGTCATCAAATTCTATAAAGACAATTCACTCTGGCAAAATTTTGGGTTCTTCTTCAGATGTGTCCTTCTGAAAAGAAAATCTCGTCATTTCTTTATGCTTTTGGGTGTGTCCTTCCTAAGCATCGTCAACATCATCTAGCATCTTGATGGATTCTCCTACTTCCAAGAATTGATCTCTTGGATATCAACATCATTCAGGATGTGTCCTTCTTGAATTTCATATCGCTTGACATTTGGCGACACTTGACATTAAAACACTTGGAAAACTTTATCTGTCTTTTGATGATTATCATGATATTAGTTCCTTATGTCCTAGGAACTGTGACATATCATGATGATTATCCTTGTCTTCTTATCACTCTTCTATTAGTTTCTCCAGGATGTTGTCACTTCATGATTTAGAGAAGCAACGATGTAGTACGATGATTTTCTTGTATCTTTTTGACTATCATGTAGCTAGTTTCTCAAGGATGTCCTGATGTTAGGATTTAGAGAAGCAACAACATCTCATGATTGGTCCGGTTTTTCTAGAAATTGGTCATGACAAAAGGACTAGGGGAAATTATGTTCCTCATATGATTCATGATCATCTTTGTCTACGATTGATGATCTATGTGATGGTTCGACCTTGCACACTATTGATCTACGTCATATCATAGTGTTTTTCGGCCATCATGAAATTTTCTCCCAATGATGATTAAAGAGCAAAAACTAGAATAGCACTATAGCAAAGCTTTGAAGGATTTCAATTTTTTCCCTAACATGCATATCTTTCTTCACACTAACATCAATTGTCGCCTTCTCTTCTCTTGCTCTCTAATAATATTCTATGACATACACACACAAAAAAAAGTTGCATACATGCTTGCACGAGCATTTCATATTCACATCTCACACCTGCATCAATCAAATACCATAATTCACATCCATCCATAAAACCATTATTTGCATCAACATATAGACATCATAAATAACATTTGCATTAGCATATAAGAATCACATCTTCATCACATTACACATTGCATACATTCATAATAACATCCATACATCTCATAGTATCATAACAACATCACATAAGATCTAATAAAGCATCAAATAACATAACACATACAATCATCTAGACCACATGAAAACTGCATCGCATATATATAATCTCAAAAATGTAATGTCACAGGATAGAGTCATATGATATTCCAAAAATGGAGCTCAAAGGCTCAAATATCAAAATATAAAAGTGTCTAGAAACAAGTCCTATGATGTCCCTCCTCCATCCCATGGAGGTCAACTGCAAGGTGGCTATGGCTGACCAACCACGTGAAAATTTACCTAAATAGGAGAGGTGTCCTGAGTCTGACTCTGAGAACCCAAGGCCTTGGTAACATGAGGTTGGCTCTGCTCTATCTGGTGTCCTGATGACACTGACCTATGACCATTCTCTAACCTATGGTTATGGCCTGATGAGTGCCTATGAGAGTTGTGTGACATGTGGCCTGATGACTGATCTGATGCAGTAGACCCCCCAACATTGGTATGACTATTGTTGTGTGTCTGGGTGCCACTGTGTGTCCTTCTATAAGATTGGGACAATCTTGGGTCCCGTCTCTCTGGGGGAATTGCCTGCTCATATAGCAACCAGTATCGCCCCTTGCTCTCTACCATCTTGGCTAGATCTTTGGCCATGTCCCCTATCAGCCCCACACACAACTTGAAAAAATTTGTCTCCCACTGATCCTACTCCTGTTGTCAGAGGACAACCTGATCCCTCTCCACCCTAGTAACCTCTAACTCTGCTACCAAGGAATTGTTCTAAGACAAGGCCACATCGAGTCTACTCTAAAGATCAGAGATCCTTTGATCAATAGTGGCATTGACAGGAAAAATCGGTGATTTTCACCCTCCTCATCCTCGACAATCAGCCTCTCCCATAGTCTTCAATCTGCATCATCCTCCTCCTCATCCTCCTCATCTATCTCCTCATCCTACTCCTCTACCCGGATCTCCTCCACATCTATATCTAGAGGCTATCCTCTAAAAAATGGATCCTCCTTTTCCCTCTCCTCTGCCCTCACCTCTGCCTCCTCCTCTCCACCCCCCACCTCTACCTCCTCCTCACCCCCTCTAAGCTCCTCCCCTGCCTCCTGCTCGGCTGGCATCTCTCTCTCCTCACTCTCCACTCAGATGGGTGACAATGGTGGACCACCCACCCTCAGCCTAACTCTCTTGGGATACCTTTTCCCTCTGTCATCCCTCCTCCTCCTCACACCTCTCCCACCTCCTCCATCCCCTCCTTCCCTGCCACCCCCATCATCTCCCCCACTGTGGCCTCCATCTCCTTTGCCTCCATCTCCCTTGCTGCCATCTCTTCCCCTAGCCCCTCTGCCATCTTTGCCTCCATCCCTGCCACCCTAGCCTCTCCTTGGTACCCATGGGATAACTGACCTCCGATCTGTAGGCGATGAACCATCTGGATCTATCAAGGGGATAGGCCTGTGAATCTGCCAGCAAGCGTCGAACTTGATAGATGTACCTGCATCTATTGGACCTCCCCTCTACATCCATGGAACTGCAACTAGGCCATCTAGTTGTTGCTCGACCATTGTCACTAATATGGGCGGCCCCCATATGGTCTCTCTAGAAAATCTGCATACTCTGTCGTGCCTACTGGCACATCCTGCTTCTCTCTGAACTATCATAGTACCTAGTGGGGAAGGTACATCTCTATGATGCACTGAATCTACACTGTATGGCTGATCAGGTATCTAAATTGTCTACACAATGATAAATGGCCATCCTCATCTGGCCACTGACCGTAATCTCTGTAAGGCCTCCAAACAAAACTAATCATGGTGTCAATCATGTGATGCCAATATTTGATATCTCCAACATGAGTCTAACTGACCAAACCCGCATACAGATAGACATACAACATCCCATCACCCAGCTATTGCATCTATATTGGTGGCTGAAATACGAGAATGCGCTTGTATGCCCAGATCATGAGAAGGGTAGTCCCGCAACTAATACTATGGCCCTGGTGATAAACAACCTTGTGCAGTTGATGATATAGCATGGCCAACAAACAAGGCCCACAAGCAAAAATGCTCCTTTTTCCTCACATATGGACTAAAACATCCCCCCATCCAGTGGGAAATCTGTGACCACGGTGATCTGGAATCAGTAATCCAGCAATCAGTGTAATCAACATAGCATCCCACCTAGGAAATCGATCGGCTACAACATCCCAACCTATCTCATAACCATCCATACCTAACTGGGCACCACCAACATCCTCATACATATCTATTAGGGCCTATCGCCCTCAGTGCGGGTCATATACAACCCTCTCTCCATGGATCGGTATGCGCAGGATACGGTACACATCCTCTAAGGTGATCATCGCCTCTCTTGTAGGCAGATGAAAAGAGCAGGTCTTTAGGCAGATTTTATCAGACTAGAAGTACATAGTACAAGCCTTTTGGGACCTTGGTTTTTATAAGATACCTTAAATGTCATAAAACATGTTGCAAACTTCCAGGTTTCTAGAATAAGAACTATGCAATGGAAGAATATAGTAGTAAATAGTAACAAGTTTCCACCAGCATAAAGGTCCCATTGGAAGAGATTAGATCACACACAATAAACCACCATAAAGAATTTATTGGAAAACATAACCTTGTGTAAACATTCATAAATGGCTGCAAAGAAAGATTTGAATGGAATCAATTTGGCAATGTATTTTCATTTTCATGTGTTCAAATTTGAGGTGTTCTAGATTCCATTACTTTCTTAATCAAGTTTGACTCTTAGATTGTCCCCTTTTTGCTAAAGATTAAATACTCCAACCCTAACCTGAGTAATGTTGTATTAACCTTAGCAATGCTAGCAAAACAAAGCAAATAATCCTTGGATGAACTGGGAAATTATTCATAGTTACCAATTAGAAAATATTACCTAAGGGAAATGAAAATTGGAAAAGCTCATAAATCACATCCATAGGTGAGAAATTTGAAAAAAGAGCCATTAATAATAAAAGAAACATCATAAAATATAATATCAAGGTAAAATACACACAACCAAAATTACAAAATATCATTTTGAGGCATACAATTGATACAAATAACCATTAGGCTTTAGGTTGTTGGATTATCCATTTTCTGCAAAGATTGATTGCTCTGAAACCCTAACTTGACTCACTATTGAGAGAATAGAAATAAAAAAATAAGTTTTTCTTTTGTTTGGTAATTGTTAAATTTTAGAGCTAAATTGTTCTGATTAGCTTACTTGCATTGTAATGTCTTGAATTGGTTTTTTTTTTACATTTTTCATTATATCTAACATGATCATCCACCACTTTTTTTTAATTTTTATAGACCACCAAGCATCGTTCCAATCTTGAAATTGAGAAAAAAACCCAAAAAAGTTGCTAGGCTCAATGATTATAGCTTCAAGCCTATCATTTGCTTTATTAGTTAACTTATTTTATGCTTAATACCATCATTTTGAGAACCTTCTGTACAAATTACATTACAAAATTTTGTATGTCAGTAAAGCCATTTATCAATCAATTCATGATATTTTTGTACACTTCAATTTTGTGATATGTTTTGAATGGTCATGGTTCAATGATTTTGTGGCTTGCATGAATGTGAAAATAACAAATAAAAATTATATAATTAACAATAAAATGTATTGATCAACAAGGTCATTATAGACATTAAATTTGTATAACATCTCAAAGGGTTCTTGAGCAGTGACACTTGATAGTTGGATTTAGATTTTGAATATTTGTAGTAGTTCAGTTGTCAAAAGATATACCAATACTAGATATTTGGTTGAGTACATATTTATAGGTTTCTCAAAAGGAATTCCCTCAATGATTTTTTGCTACTATTATGAAAAAAACCTGTTCATATCAATCAACTAGTTTTATTAATTTCCATAACCTGCTACTTCAATATTTTCATAGAAATAAATAAAGAAAAATCGTACATGGAGAAGTGCATACATAGTATCTGTAGCATCCTTGGCCTCAAGAGTAATCTTGTAAGTAATATCTCTATCCAAAGCACCTACTGCTCCTTCGATTTAACTCATATCTCCATTCAAAACCATCTCAAAAACATGACCCCTTATCTCATATGACACATTCAATGTCGCCTCCCACAACAAAGCCATATTTGAACCGCTAGAATTTTGGTAGTCTAAGAAATTCTGACCAAATATTAAAGCAGACTTTGTGATACATGGTTCTAACCCTAATTTCACACAAAGTTTTGGTACACATACTTTGAGAACCCATGTAGAATTTGTGGGGATAGTTGCAAAAAATCATGAAAACAACCGAAAAAATGGCGAAAAATGATGAACGGCTAAGATTTGTGTCTTGCATTGATATGGACACAATTTTATTAGTTTATTTCTATGAATAATATTTTTTCTTTTAAATATTGATGGAATGTCATAATTTTTAGATTTTAGTCATGGTACAATTTAATAGTTTCAACTTAGTATGTGTAAATGGAACAAAAATGTGGTATTAATACCATATGTAGTTGAATAATACAATTATATGTCTTGATATGTGGCAAACGGTGTGAAGCAATGGTAAATGAATTGTAATTTTCAAGAAGCAACTCTTCTAAAATGACAAATGTAATATGGTTCACATTCATTCATAGAAGCTTCAAATTTACTGTACTTTTCAAATCCTTCATAGTTGCACAAAAAAATCAAAATCAAAGGTTCAAATTTAATAATTTTAACTATGGCATCAAATCATAGTTAAAAACATTAATGATTCACTAACATAATGAGTAATAAAAGTTAAAGAATATAAATGTTAATTTTTTTTATAAAATATGTGAAGGCCTTAAGAATACACCGAGAGGCAATGCCTTCTACACAATAGGTATTATGGGTGCACCAAACAACTTAGTTGGCCAAATGGCCCATTTAGGTAGGGGTCCCATGAGGGGGGCTTAAGCTCTATGGATTTTGATCAAATTCAAAAGAAAAAATAATAGAGGAGTAATAGTTATTTATTTAGTCATTTTTATTTGTCTAATATTAGTCATTTAGTTGTGATTTTACCTGATGACCAAATTAGTCACTTATGATGATCAAATTAGTCATTTATTTGCCAAATTCTACTAGTGTTAGTCACGTGACTAAAATTTTTAGTCACATAGTAATTTATTTGCCAAATTCTACCAGTGATACTACATTTAGGTTTGTTTAAGAAGGTAGAGGATCATGTTCATCAATTAAAGTGACTATCCATTTTCTATTAAACAATTATCTTGGTGTAAATTTTAAGTTTTTAGATCAAATTTGATTATATAAGGTAATATTTGTCATGTTTATATAAGTCAATTTTTTATCAAGGTTTTTTTTTTAATCTAAATTTTTAAGCTTGTTGCCTTCTCACATAGAACAATTCCAATCATTTCCATTTGATTTTGATATTTATTTATTACTAAGCCTTACTTAATTTATTTATTTATTTGTATTTTTGAACATTTAGCATTTATCATCATGTCAAGAAAATGAAAAAATACTAACACTGGATGAACGTGAAGCCAAACATGCAAGGAGAAGAGAAAAATGAGGCAACTTTGTGGAGAAATAAATTGAACCCCATAAAAGAAGAAATTCCAATTCAATCTAAGAGATATATGGAATTGGCATCACAAAGGAAACAAATGCAAAATATTTGTGCAATTATACAAATGAATCTTGAAGTTGGGGGCACATCATGAACCATAAGTGAAGTTCAAGGAACACCATCTACAATATGTCATGTTCAAAGTACATCAATAATCACATCTCTAGGAAGGCACACCATCTACAACATGTTACATTAAAAGTACATCAGCAAACACATCTCTAGTTGAAGACACTCCACCTACCACATCTCAAGTTGAAGGTTCAACATCATTTACATGTCAATCTCAAGGTACGTCATCATTTTCATCTATGGTTGGTGGTGTACCTTCTATCCCCAATGTTGTTGATATTCCTAATGTTGAGGCAACTCTACCTTTGAGAACTCCTAGAATTTTGGATAGAAATCCTAAATATTTTATTGATATTGATGCTAATATTCTATGTAGTGTAGAAAAAAGTATCCCATTTTCACACCTAATTAGGAATTAATATTAAAATGAACTTAATTATGCCTTAACTTAGTGTTGTAATATGTATTTTACATATTCACATTAAGTTTAGGGTCCTATTAACTAAAATGGACTTAATTGTGCCTTATTTTAGTGGTGTCAAGTGTACCCATTTACACGTTCACACTTAATTAAGGCTCCTTTAGTTAATTAAGGTTAATTTTCATTAATTTGTCCCTTTAATTCAAATCCGGTCCTAATTAATCACATTTTATGAAGAGGAAACCCGACATTCATTAATGCCTAAACATAACAATTCTCATTGAGCAATGTGTTTCCTATGTGAGTGACCTAGGACCCAGTTTCCCATGGGTGAATGGGTCCTCACTTAGGCCTAGGACCTAAATTTTAATTTTTTTTGGTGGTGTTCTAAGAAATTCAAATCTATATTCACATTTTGGCTAATGTTATTTGAATTATAGGAAATTAATGATACATATCTATAAATATAAGGTTATTTCACTATTTTTTTGTAAGAGAGGGGGACCAACCACTGCAAGGCCCCAGGTCACAAAAGGCCAAGAGTGGAAAGGATTCCCTAACTTACCTCGGTTTAAAGGATGGTTAGGATAGAAGGGACGAGAATGATGAGGAGTAGGTATCCTTCGATCAGTCTGCAATCCCGAGAGATGAAGGGAGACTAAACGGGTCGCTTTCAAAAGTCAACTCAACATCTCAGGTAGCTCTCTATCTAAGGACAAAAGCACAATTTTGGGATGATAACATGATGCATTGGTGTCTCCTAAGTGTGATCCCGTCTGTATGGATAGAAAACCATAGAGATGAGGTTTAAGCTCTAAGGAAGGACTAGAAACCTAGTTTAAGAGTTTCTAGAATGAAAAAATAAGATCAAGAAGTATGAAATGTATAGATTAATGTGGTAAAGGAAATATATTACCGCAAGGGTGACGAAGAAGATTTTGTACAACAGTCTTCTCGCCAGCTTGCTTTGAGATCTCTCCACCTACACATAGAAAAAGGGGGAAATGTTGGGGTTGTTTAGGGGCCTGCCTTAGTCAGACCCCCGCTTTGGTGTTTCCACCTCCATGGATAGCTAGGTTTGCAACAAAAGAAATAGAGATAAAGAAAGAATACAAGCTACATAAACATAAGACACTTCAATACAGTGTGTGCTTACTCAACCAAATATGATAGAGGAGATGAGAGAATCTTACCACCTCCATCCAAAGTGATCAAGGCTTGTGGAGGAGTGAATGAGAGGAACTCAAGCCTTTGTTGTGATGGTGTTTGTCCTGCACTCACACTATCAAAGTGATGGAGTGGTAGATTGCTACAATGGAGTAAAAAGCATTGATACAAAGCTTGAATGGATGAATGCAAGTGGAGAGAGTGAATCCACTATCTTGAAAAACTCCTTGAATGAATGAAAGAGTGAAGAATATGAAGGAAAGAGATGAAAATAGCCATATTTAGGTTGACCAGCCAAAGAGGAGCATTACATTTTGACTTCTAATTGAAAGTGTAACGTCTCTACAGTCTCTAGCTATAGGAATCTTCCAGGGATGTAAGCATGTCACACAAGCATCTGCATGCCACGCGAGCATCCCCTACAAAAATTCCTCCACCGACACACAAACAGGGTGCCAAGTGTGATGTGGAAATGGGGCTTAAGTGGAATTAAGCCTCCACATTAGGTTTTCTAAAGTACAAGGGGGTAAAATGGAATTTGTGTTAGGGGTGCAAATTCACACTCATACATTTTTCCCCTACTTTAGTGAGCACAAGTACTAATGATTTCTTTGGTAAAGTAGAGTAGTAAGAAAGTAACAGAGTAAGATATGTATATTTGAATTGATGAGGAAGGATAGCATGGTCTAGCGAACCCAGAAGTGCAAGAAAGGACTTCATAATTCTGTAGAACTAAAAAGTTGAAGTATGGAAGTGCCTCACAAGCTCAAGGTCCTACAAGGGGGGTATCTTTCAAGAAATCTCACATGAAGGAAACTAGGAAAAATACCTTACAGATCCACGGACCTAGAAGGAAGGTATCCCCCAAGAAATCTCACATGAGGGAGACCAAGTAGAGGGGACTTCATAGAGTCAGAGAAGGTGACATTTTTACCTGCAGATAAAACACATTAGGAATCGGCCACATAGGAAACTAAATGAATAGTAATGCAAACCATCACTAAGTTTTAATATTTTCAAAGGGGTCCCCTAAAACCCTTCAAAAGTAAGGAGGGTCCACTCAAGGGATGTGTTGTTTGAAAAGTGGAGTCTAGTCGAGTTGTCCCCGAGCTAGACATAAAGATGTGAGGATGATCTAGTCAGGTTTCCCTTGGGCTAGACATCAAGGCATGAAGTCACTTTAGTTGGGCTACCAATAAACTAGATGCCATAGAACTTGTTAATATTTTTTGAAGGGGTCCCTTGGGAACCCAGTGTGAAAAGGAGGGGTCCACTCAAGGGACACACTATTCAAAAGCTAACATCTTCCTTCTCAAATTGATTCATCACCAAGGAATCTTTTTGAAAGAAGTTCAATTCATCAATGCATTCAAAAGGAAGGAGATGTGGTCATGCGAGGGGAATAATAAGACCATTCCCACTTCCAAGGATGGTTTCCAATTCCTTTCTTTATGAACCCATGATGAAGGAAACATATTCCAGTAGGGTTTCAAGTTGAGAATGCAATTTTGACAAAGAAGTGTGTGAAGGATCTTTGAGAAAAGATTCATTCGAGAATGAATTCATTTTCTAAAGACCAAGTGATGTAGAAAAGGTGTTGTAACACATGAAAGGGACAACTCAAGAAAATATGAGAGAAAGGTAAAAGAAAATAGATCACACACAAAGGGCACAGGGGGATCTAGTTTTGCGGGGTCAAATCTACCTTTATTTATAAATAGTAGGTAACCGTGGTAAGAGGTGAAGGATCATCAATCCTGAACTAGATCATGAAGAATGCATGAAAGAAAAATAAAAAATAAAAAATTGGGTCAACATGGAAGGAGGCCTAAATACTCTCGACACTTTTCATTGTCCCCAATTTACCAAAATTTAATCACAAACATGGAAGAATAGAGATACATATAGAAAAAAAATTACAACACAAAAACCATGCCTATATCCAAGCACCAAAAAGGGTGTTGAGGGTCATCCAGGAACATATAGCACAATTACAAGAGAATACATCATAACACACAGACATCTAATCTAAATATCAAGAAGAGGGTCTCCCCCTAACACTAGTCAACCAAGAGGTCATAAACTTCCCACTCTAGATCATTGTAGGGGGGAGGATGATGATCATGTAGTAACATAATGTTAAGGGGAGGAGATTTTGATCCTCCCACGATAAGGGCCATGGCAAAGGGACCTGTGAGGTCTTCGTCGCTCAAATCTTGTGGGTCCAAGGTCATTGATCTTGCAAAGATCGCTGACAAGATTGGAACTTCATCCATTGAGTTAAACATACACTTAATGGTATTTACATGCTTCACCTCAGTGGATAGAGGAGTTTTCACCTGAGGTTCACTACTGGGCTCACCAAGAGACTCAGGAGTAGTGACAAACTCATGGGAGGTTGGGACTGCTTTTGTTACTAGGACAAAACAAGTCAACTTGGGGCCACTTTTCAGAGAAGGTTGGCTCTTCTTACATCCTCCATTTCTGGAGGGTCCATTCTCTATCTTCTTCTTCATCGGAGGAGGTGAACTCCCCATAGATGAAATAAGGAGGGTGGAGGGAGAAGAGGAAAGAATCGCAATAGATAAAACCAAAGTGTTCACCATATCCACGGGCTTTGGGAAAGGTAGGACATATGGGATAGAAGTCAACAAAGGAGGCTCTACTGAAGGAGCGATGAACACCTGCACCTTTCTAGGTACATGTGTGCTCACAAAAGGAGTCAGAAGAGATTCAATGATGGAAGGAGGGAAAGGGGAGGACATAGCAGGAGGTGCAGGACATAGCAGGAAGTGCAATCTTCTCCTCCTCCTTCTTCTATAAGGAGGATTGCTTAGCTAGGAGGGCCTTTCACCGACGCTTACTCTCACATGCAAGGTGGTTTTTATGGCTTTTTGAACTAGAAGTCAGGATCTATGAAGGGATGGAAGAATCTTGTTCAGCCATGGGAGTTTCTTCAATAGTTGTTTCTAGTGGAAGGACAGACTTCTGAATGGGAGAAAAAGGGGTAGGTTCAGAAATGACGGGAGGAGTCGACTCTAACACCTCAGTGGTGAGCCTCTTCCCATTCACTATTTTAGGAGTAGGAAAAATAGGAGGCTGTGAAGGTCGAGACAAAGATGACTTTCCATGGGGAGATTTCTATCTTCCATACCAAATAGGCCTAGGCTCCATGGGTAATACAAGAAGCTCAAATGCAATATGCTTGGACTTTTTCCAAGCGAGCACCATGGGATTCTCTCACAAACACAAGAAAAAAGAATATGGTACCATGATAGTTCAAGAGGAAGCATTGGGTTGAAAAATGAAAGAGGAAGAAGGAGGATCTTGAGACTGCTTCTCTTCTTCTCTTCTATGTGCCTTGGTGGCATTACTATCAAATTTCAGACAAGCTCTATGTGAAACAACATAAGGTGACAAAGGGTATCTCACTTTTGTCCTAGCGCACCCCTTCTTATAGTTTTATTACGTGTGGTGTAGTAGGTCCTTCTTAGGCAAGAGAGTACCAAGGGATGTGGGCCAAAAGTAATCTAAGGTATAGTTGCCATGTGCAACCAGTGGTCTATAACTAGTGTCATGGACAACGTGTACCGAACCTCCATGAAAAAACTTTAGACACTTGTGTATAACCGAGGGAACTACATTCATAGCTGCTACCCAAGGGATACCTAGCTTCACTCTAAAGAGTTCAGACCCTAGGATGATGCTAAACTTAAGGATTACAGATTTAGCTCCAACAAGGGCCAATAGGACAATACTCCCTATAGGAGGTATGAAAAGTTTGTCATGTGTGTGAATAGTACTCTCAAGTGCATCATACCCATACTTATGCAGGAATTTAATCAACATGATCTCCTTAGTTATGATATTCACTTGAGATGTTGGATCAACGAGAACACCTGTTATAGTATTCTCATTTATCCTTGTAGGGATGTAAAGAGGAGACATATCTCTATTAAAGCCCATCGACAAGTCCTATGAGGTGAAGGTTATGCTAGTACCACTACTCACATTCTACATAGAGGGAATAGGTTGATTTGATAAAGATTCCATAATGCACACCAAAAAATACTTCTACAAAGCCTCCTTAGGTTTACGAGATAAGGTAGTTACCCAATTGAAGTTTCGTTATGCAATACTTTGGAACCTTCCAACTACACCTACTTGGGGTCACAAGTTGGGTTGTGAGGCAAGAGCCTCACAACACTCACACCTACAAAACTCCTAGGATACGAGGAAAGGAGAATTCAGTATCACAAATGAAACCAAAATGGTTCACATCAGGTTCACCAAAAATGTAAGAGAAGGGGACCAACCACTACAAGGCCCCAGGTCACAAAAGGCCAAGATAAGAAAGGCTCCCCTAACTTACCTCAATTTAAAGGATGGTTAGGATATAAGGGATGAGAATGATGAGGATTATGTATCCTTTGCACTCTGCAATCTCCAGAGGTGAAGGGAGACTAAATGAGTGACTTTCCAGAGTCAATTCAACATCTCAGGTAGCTCTTTGTTTGAGAACAAAAGTGTGGTTTTGGGACAACAACACGGTGCAATGGCATCTCTCAGGTGTGTTGGCATCTATACAACCAAAAAACCAAAGAGATGAGGTTTAATCTCTAAGGAAGGACTAGAAACCTAGTTTAAGAATTTATAGAATGACAAAATAAGATTAAGAAGTATGAAATGTATAGATTAACATGATAAAGGAAATATATTACCGCAAGGGTGACGAAGATGATTTCACACAACAATCTTATCACCAACTTACTTCGAGATCTATCCACCTGCATATAGAAAAAGGGAGAAATTTTGGGGATATTGAGGGGCCTATCTTAGTCAGACCCCCATTTTGGTGTTTCCACCTCCATAGACAACCAAGTTTTCAATGATAGAAATAGAGATAAAGAAAGAATACGAGCTACGTAAACAAAAGACACTTCAATAGAGTGCATGATTACTCAACCAAAGATGATAGATGAGATGAGAGGATCTTACCACCTTCGTCCAAAGCACTCAAGGCTTGTGGATGATTGAATGAGAGGAACTCAAGCCTCTACTATGATGGTGTTTTTCCTCTGCTCACACTATCAATGTGATGGAGTGGTAGATTAATGCAATGGAGTGAAAATTGTTGCTACAAAGCTTGAATGGATGAATGGAAGTGGAGAGTGAATCCAACATCTTGCAAAACTTCATGAATGAATGAGAGAGTGAAGAATATGAAGGAGGGAGATGAAAATGGCTATATTCGGGTCGACCAGCCAAAGAGGAGCGTTACACTTCAACTTCTAATAAAAAATGTAATGTCTCTGCAGTATCCAACCGTAGGAATCTTCTAGGTATAAAAGCGCATCATGTGGACATGTGCACACCGCGTGGGTGTGCCTTTACAGAAACATCTCCATCGACACACAAACAAGGTGTCAAGTGTTATGTGGATAACGGGCTTAAGTGGAGTTAAGCCTCCACCTTAGGTTTTCTAAAGTAAAAGAGGGTGAAAGGTAATTTGCATTAGGGGTGCAAATTCACACTCATACTGTTTCACCTAGAAAATTTGAAGTGATAATTCGTATAGAAATTTTATGAGATCAAGATAATTTCAAGGAATTCAAGAGTAGATTTTTTGAAGAATCATTGTAGCAATGAAGATCTAATTTTCATATCAAGGTCTTCTTGCATCATGCATGTTATTGGATATAATATGTTGATGTAGATTTCATGATCCATTCAAGAATTCAAGGCATTGTTTCAAATCAAGTTTCAAGATCAAGGTCTATGTCTATTGAATTCATTATAATGAAGTTGTAGATCTATATTCCAAGGTTTATTCAAGGGTTTGGTGAGTTGTGACATTTCTCTTTTTATTCACCATTCCTTTCATGCTATTTTGTTTCATTTCAAGGTTTGATTACCAAAATGGGGTTTGACCAAGGTAAACCCCAATTCACCATAAAAAAATAAACATTTTTCCATCTTGATTTGTGTTTGCATATTTAGGTGGAAGAAACCTTGAAGATAAAAATTGGAGAACTTTTCAAAGTTGCAAAATTTATCATAAAAGTTGTCATATCACAGAATCTCAATTGCAAAATTTATTTCTAGGATTGTGAACCTAAAACCTAGGAAAATTGAGAGATTCAGATCTATAGTAGAGGCTCATGAAATTTGGGATCAAACCCTATCAGCTTTAGCATAGCACTTTTGGTGACTATAAACATCTTACCTCTCTCTGATCTATATTTTAGTTTCTAGTTCCATCAATTTTGAGTTTAATTTTCAAGATCCAAGTTGTAGATTGCATTTTGGAGTTGATTTTCTATTTTTAATCTTTCTCCCCAAAGTGTTGTCTAATCAAGACCCCAGTCTTTGCAAAAAAAGGAAATTAGTAGATTCGCACTTTTGACTTAACTCACCTCAAGGTTGATAGTCTTTTCATTGTGTGAATCTCATTTCCTAATGAAATAAAGGAGAATAGGTCTATCTATTATCATTTTGGTGAGCCCCCCTTTTTACCCCAATCTATTTTTCTTTGTTTCATTTTGAAACCAATGGTTGATAATATTTCAAAGCGTACTTGTCAAATATATGCGAAGATGATATGGAGATTATTTTTTGAGAAGCTAAATGAGACTGGAAGATAAGTATTTGTTGAAATGATGAGACAACTAAAATTTAGGCCCATCAAAAATATTCTTGGGCTAAGAACATCAAATGATTCAAGTGAGAAATCAATTGTAAATAATATAATGAGTACATATGAGAGTGTAGGTTTTATCTCACACAAGAACGATAGTAATTCCACTTGACATGTCATGACATCAAAATTGGTAAGAAATAAAACCAGGAATAATATGATCCTTTCAAAGACAAGTAAAATATTGCAAATAAGTAGATCATCTCTAATGAGAACCAAGAGAAGGTGTGAAAGAGTGGAGGATCTAAATAAAAATGAGTTATGGGCATCCTCAATTAGACTACAATGGAAAGATAAAGAAATTGGTCAAGCCTTGAGATCCCTAATACATGAATTTTGGAAGAATAACACAAGGGTCTCTCCCAATCAAAGATATGTTGTAAGAAGGATAATTGGTAGTAAAAAATGTGAACCATATCCAAAGCATTTTTTTGATATGATTCAAACCCAATTTTTTTCTAAATTTGTAGAGATGTATCCTTAAGTTAAAAATTGTGAAAGGTTTTTTGAAATACTAAAGAATTTGTATGTCAAAATAAATCACACATGCACTATTTGTTATTGTAGAGTACATATTGAGTTTTCTAACCATTATGATGTTTATCAATGTATGTGTGTAGATATTCATACTAACAATGTTTGGCATGAATATAATATAAGACCTCTACCTCAATATTGAAGGGATTTCATATCTACCATTTTATACGAAAGAGTCGATGGTCAAGTTTTTATAGGAAATAATGCTTGGATGGTATGTGTTTTCATTGTGTTGGCTTGCAATATTTTCCAATTTTTCAACATATGCATTGTACACATACAATTGGAAATGAAATTTGGAAATTTGGAAAATACAAGATAGTGGCCTACAATCTAAAAGATGGGAAAGAAGAAAAAAGTGTGAATTCGTTAGTGATAAGATTCCAATCTATTAGTTTATGGGAATTTTTCATGATCATGTGGTGTATGAGTGTGTAAGGAATACACATAGAGATCGATGGTTGGACTCATAGACCAAGTTATGGAAGGACACATTTCCACTTCATACCATTGTTTCAGTTATCAACTTTGTAGAGAACTACACACTACAACCACAAAACAAGGTGTAGTTGTAGTAATACAACTCCACATAGGTTTATATATTCGTGCATATAATATTCATTCATGCAAGTGATATTATAGAGCATGATAGCAAGGTATTGAGGGAGTATCACTTTTACATCAGTGATGATCATACACATTCTGCAAATTTCATGCAAGGTTACTTTCAGATGTTCTACGTTGATTTTTCTAGCAAGGGAATATCATTTCATCAGCATATCAAATGGTTAGATAATTGTACATTGCAATTCAAGAACTCCAAAAAATTTTATTAGTTGAGAAGGATGCATAAGATCAGTGGTACTCAACATATGTAGAATTTCTTTGAGGTTGGGCATGGAAAGAGGGAGCATGATGGTGCAAGGGCATGTATTAAAAGAGCCTTCGCAAGGTTACTTTCAGATATTCTATGTTGATTTTTCTAGCAAGGGCATATCATTTCATCAACATATCATATGGTCAGATAATTGTACATCACAATTCAAGAACTCCAAGATGTTTTATTAGTTGAGCAGGATGCATAAGATTAGTGGTGCTCAACATATGTGGAATTTCTTTGAGGTTGGGCATGGAAAGAGGGAGCATGATGGTGCAAGGGCATGCATTAAAAGATCCGTCACATGAGAAGAGTTAAAATACAAAAAAAATCCAAAGTTGATAGATGCAAAATCAATCATTGAGTGGTGTAATGTTGCAATGGGTCTAGGTAATGAAGGTAAGTATTTAGTTCATATATTTTTTTGGTTGGTAGATGATAGTTACATTGCAAAATATGAGGACTATTTTATATTGATATGATTGAGTGAGCTAAACTCTTTTAGAAGCTCCAATGCAGGTTCATGGACTATCGATATGTGCAAGATGGCATGTTTTCATTCTTCATGTACAACTCAACCCTAGAATGAGTGTGAGTCAAAGAAATGAGATAAAATATGGTGGTTAAGAATTATAAGACCACTTGAGACGTATCAGCTCTCGACAACACTACAAATTACTAGTTTACCAAATTCCTAGTTTATCTTACTTTGTATTATTTTTGTAATGTTGATTAAATTCATCTAATTGGATGCACATATCAATGAATGGCATATTTATATAGTGATTGTATATGAAGACAATGAAGAGGGAAAAAATTACTACTTGTGTCACTATGTTGAGGCCAAAAAGAAATTGGAGGCCTTACTTACAAATGAAGAAAACATAGAATATCATATAGGTTTGGTGGTTATTACTTGAGCATGGCTTAGAAGGTACCCAATTAAGAAGTATGATGTCTAATTGTTTGAGTACTTTGACATGCATCAAAATATTCTTCATTATTCAAACCTTATCATGGCATCCAATGTTCCTTTGATTAAATATGGGGGTAGAACTTTGAGAAAGAACTTGTGGAAGGTGTGTGAGTCTGACCATGAGGAAATAATTTCAACACAATAAAGAGTAGAGAAGACCTAGATAGTTCATGTTGGATTGATTTGTAAGTATGTACATTGAATTTGTAAAGTCATGTTATTGATCATTTTATTTTGGTTATTAAAATATGTATCATTATCTTGTGTTCTAACTGCTATGGAAATGAGAAAAGAACATATATTATAAAGTTTCAATTTTTTAAATCACATTCTTTCATATATTTATACCTCTTCTTCATTATAATCCATATATTGCAGTTGATAGTTAGAGTATATTAGTGGTTGAAATATTATTAGTGTTTCTTTCTTTCTTATGTCACATTAGAGTATATTAGTGTACCCTAGTCAATACATGGTTGTCCACTATATCATATTACTATGTATAAGAAATAGCACAACCTTCACTTGTTCATGCTTTATCTGCCCTTTGACTATTGTCCTACTTTAACCAAGGTGATTGCATTAATTTTATTCTCCCTATCACCTTTCATCTTCCTTGTTCCCCTCCTTGTCTCATGGCCATTGATGCTTAGACATTTTGCTTAGTGATACAATTGTTGTCCTCCTTTAAAGCTTCCCTCCTTTAGCCCTTTTGATTGTTGTCCTCCTTGACCAATATACTTGATTGCTTAGTGATACATAATTAGGGTATTATGTCATGAACTTATTGATGTTTCTTGTGGTCATATTGACCTTAGTTTCAATCCTTGTGAATGAGCTATGTATGTGATTGTTGTTTGAAATATTCTTGTTTATTATATCATTATTTATACCATAACTCTTAATGTTTTACATAAGAGGAGTGTGTGATGTTCTATTTCAATCACATATGTTTGTTTTGAAATAATATAAATATAAATTCATATTTTTGTGACCTTAATTAAGTGCTTATCATGATGTATAATGTGCATGCTTGGTTTACAAAAATAAATTATTGCATTCAATAAGTTATTTGTTGGATAGGATGTGATTCCTCCATTATGTCAGTTACTATGTATGATGTTTAAATTATTGATCTTATGGTTCTAATCAACTGAATATGATCTTCCATTATTTTAACTTTACTTTATGTGCTCTTGCATTTTTTATCAAACATGTTATAATTTATGTATATATTATCATATATAAAAAGATGTTAGGAATATGGTATAGTGTTATGTAAAGGCTTAAGTCCATAATCAAATTATTTTGATTTTATGTTATTATTTGATGATTTTTTGTTTAAAAAAATGTGGTTGGGGGCCTAGGGTGGTGGGGTCCACCTCGGGTGGGAGGATATAGGGTAAGGAAGGAATTTCATGAATAAAGGAGTGTAACATGATATGAGTCACAACGTAACATAATGTAACTAATATATTACTCATTCATATATATAAATGGATCTAATATATGTAGATGGACTTTGAGTTCAATGCCTACTGCATCATCAGTCACTTAGTGCATTCATTCCATCCATCCTAGAGTGAGTAAAGGTCCTCTCCTAGAGTAAAGGCCCTAAATAATGGAAGTCAACATCCTTTATTGGCTTGCGCTTGACTAAGGTTAGCACCATTCCTAGTTGGTCCCAATAAGATAATTCATGATACTATAGGGATCCGATTTAGCTGTGGGTTGAACCTAATTGGAAATATGCTACTACCTATCATAACAACATTGTATTGATGTTATATAGATTGAACTATATAACCTACAACCTCAACTAGATGATGATCGGGGATAAAGGCTTAGATTATTTTCCATGATAGATGCAATGGCACTTAACAAATAGATGTAGGTTGACCAACTTCCCTACTCTCTATAGGGCCCATGGGATCACTTGTGGCCCCTACTCTATATAGGGTGAAAGACAAACTGAATGTGTTAAGTCATGCCAAACCTTTTGAATATTCGATGATTATCATTCATAGATCACAACCCTCATGTGGGTGAACCAAGCAATCACTATCCTAATGTAGAGGATTTTCAAGCATATGAAAAAATCACACCATCCATTTTGTGGACTGGGGTTAGCTATCTATAGATGAATTATAGAATCTTTATACCAATTATCTACCCTACTAAACCCTTGAGCATTTCTATTGCACACTCCTACAACTTCTATGGCCAGACAAGAAAAATAGAGCTTAGGGATAGCTCTAGAAGGTGACATTATCTTGCTTATGAACAATATTTTTAAACAAAAAAGAAGTCACCCCCAACTCACACCAATGACTAGTCAATCTCTATTAGCGATCTATTTTCTAAACACACTGCATTGACCATTAGATGGCACTTCACTTCCCTCAGGAGTCGACTAACTCACTATGGCCCACCTTCCTCAACCCCATTGCCAATATGGTGATAGAAAATTACTTCTCTGAAAGGCAAGGCCAAGGCACAACCACCCACTTCACACTGACTAAGCTATACACACATGTTGTGCATTTATTCCCAATTTGAAAACCCAATCAAGTCCCCAATCAATTTTTTTTATTGTTATGTGTGTGTAGGTGATGTGTTGTGCACACCCAATGTATAATTTTTGTATGTTTTGGCTTGTGATACAAGGTACCTAATCTTGGATTATGTGTTTAGTGTAGGAAAAAGTGTCCCTTTTTTCACACTTATTTGGGAATAAATGTTAAATAAAATGAAGTAAATTATGCCTTAATTTAGTGTTGTAATATGTATTTTACATATTCCCATGAATTTTAGGGCCTTATTAAATAAAATGGACTTAATTGTGCCTTATTTTTGGTTTTTTAAGGTGTACCTTTACACTTTCACACTTATCTAGGGATTTATTAATTAATTGAGGTTAATTTTCCTTAATTTCCCCCCATTAATTCAAATCTAAACCTAATTAATCACATTTTCTAAAGAGGAAACCTGACATTCATTAATGCCTTAACATAACACTTTACCTTGAGAAATATGTGTCCTAGGTGAGTGACTTGGGACTCATTAGCCCATGGGTGAATGGGTCCTCACTTAGACTAGGACCCTAATTCAAATTATGTTTTTGGAGGTATTTTAATATTTTCAATCTATATTTCAATGTTGATTTGTGTTATTTGACTTTCAGGAATTAATGTTACATACCTATAAATATAAGGCCATTTCACTATGTTTCATCCTAGAATTTTCAAGTGAGCATTCCTATAGAAGTTTTATGAGATCAACAACATTTCAAGAGAATTTTCAAGGCATTCAAGGGAAGATTTATTGAAGAATTATTGTAGAAATCAAGATCCTATTATCATGTCAAAGTCTTCTTGCATCATGCATGTTTTTGGACCTCATATGATTATGTAGATTCATGATCCATTCAAGCATTCAAAGAATTGTATTGAGTCAAGATTTAAGATCAAGATCCACATCCATTGAAGTCATTTCATGCTAGTTGCAGATTTAAATTCCACGGTTTATTCAAGGGTTTCATAAGTTGTGACATTAAGTTGTTCATTCATCATTATTTTCATGCTATTTTGTTTCATGTTTCAAGTTTTAATTACCAAAATGGGATTTCACCGAGGAAAACCCCCATTCACCAAAAACAAACATTTTTCCCTCTCTTTGTGTGTTGCAGATTTGTAGGTTGAAGAAAAGTTGAAGATCTCAAAGTTGCAAAATTGTCAAAGTTATCACCTTTGTTGTTATCTCATGGAAAATCAGATTCTGAATTTATTTGTGACTATTTGACTATGAAAATTGGGGATTTGGGAGTGCAGAAACATGAGAAGATAACCCAGAACCCATTTTTACATAGCCCTAGCCATGACCCATTCGCCATAGGGTGAATGATTCCTTAATTAGCTTTGAAAAAGAACTTTTGGTGATTGGTACACATTATTTTCCCTTTCTCAGATCTACATTTTGACTTCTAGTTCCATCAGAATTGATCTTAATATATTAGATGCACTTTGTAGATTGCATTTTGGAGTTAGTTAACTATTTTGAATCTTTCTGCCCAAAGTGTTGTTTAATTAGGATCTCTATCCTTGCAAAAAAGGAAATCAATAGATTTACACTTTGAAATGACTCACCTCAAGTTTGATATTCATTTCATTGTGTGGATCTCATTTTCTAATGAATACAAGAGAATAGGTCTATCTACTATAATTTTGGTGAACCCCCCCTTTTCTTTCAATCAACCCAACCTATATTATGTTGTATTGTTCTACCCTAACCCTATGTGTTTGAATATTAACCCTATTTGTATTTGTTTCATTTTGGTGAACTTGAATTTTGAACATTCTAACTTCTGGTTTGGAGTGCATTCAAACCCTAGATCTAGGATTTTCATTAATTCCTTACATTTAGGTTTTCTAAATTTGGCATAAAGTTGCAATGATTAAAAATTGTATAATGTTAGACTAATTTTGCATAGTACTTCCATATTAGTGTATGTTCAATCATTCACATTCAAAAATTGGATTAAAATTGAATTTAAAATGTGTCATATAGTTCATCATTTGTCATTAATTTTACTTGCATTAGTCATCAAATTCTAGAAAATTTTGTTATAGACATATCAGTTTGAGACCTAGAATAGAGAACACATATAATCACTCAAAAATTGAATTTTTCATTAAAAATAAAAATGTACAGGGTCCCATTCACCCCTGGGAAAATGAGTCCTTCAAGGCCTACAAAAACCAAAATTTATGAGCTTTTATGTGGTTTTCTGCACTTCCTAGGCTTGCTAGTAACCTACAGTATCAGTCTAGAAATTTTCAAATAATTTCTATTTTATGCATCTAGGTCAAATAATCCATTTAGTGTAGCCATTTTGAATCATTCCAAAATCATTTCAATAGAAAAAATCATCAAATTCGAAAACGTTTACATTCTTGAAGATTTGCATAATATGGATAAAGGTACTTTTCACTTTTGGATACACAATGTTTACATTCTTGAAGCTTTTCATAAGTTGGATAAAATTACTTTTCATTTTTAGATATACATTTTTTATATTCTTGAATCTTTGCATAAGTTGGATAAAAGTAATTTTCATTTTTGGATACACATTTTTTATATTCCCAAAGAAAAAGTACTTTTCATTTTTGGGCACACAATATTAGTATCTTACCTTTCTAAGCATGCCAAAGAAAAAATTCATCCCTCCAACTTATGATAATTTTTTAATGAAAGAGAATACAATTGCGAACAATCATGACAATCAAACTTGGTCTTCTCCCAATATCTCTCCTATTTTTGAAGAGGATATTTTTGTGTTAGAAGATCCAATCAATGAGAGTTATGATAATCCTATTTGTTTCTCTTCCCCTACCTCTCCTACTCGGGAAGACATTGTTGGATACAAGGATGAGACCATTGACACATCCCCTAATACCACTTTTCCTATTTGTGAGAATGATTTGAAACAAGAGAATTCCATCATTGATAAGAAAGACAATCCAACCATTGATAACTCCCCTACTTGTGATGAAGTTATTTTAGAATATCTAACCATTAAAAGTCATGAACATCTAGTTTTTTGCTCTCCTAAAAACTCTCTTACTAGGGAAGATATCATGGTGCAAGAAAATTACAACATTGACACATGGCTTTCAAACAATACTAATTTGGATTCCTTAGATGAAGATGATGAAGTGATATTAGACTCCCCTTCACTAAGAGATCATGAAAATAGGGATAAATTTGTTGAGGTTATGAAAATTAGAACTCCCTCGATTCCTCTAATTATTAGACCTCCCACAAATCCTTTAACTATTGGACCACCTAAGCCTTAACTTATCCTCCATCCACCCTCACAACAACCATAAGTTCAAAACAAACCTGTGCTTATCCTAAAACCAACTCAACACAATGTTTTGCACCAATTGAGTTACAATATCACTGCTTGCAAATATAATACAAGGAACAATAGGAACCCAAAAACCACTCCCACCTCATTACCATTGCATCAACCTATCTTTCCTAGTGCTTCATTTTTTCCTTTACACAGTGGAAAGGGGTATGATCTTGTTGAACAACTTAAGAATACTCCTTGATGCAGTCAAGGATGGAGGGTCCAAAATTAGGATTGTCCAACATTACAGCAAGAGTAAACATAATGGAAACTCAAATAAATAGAATAAAAATCTCACATGAATGCTTATATATGATTTTCAATCAATTATTCACTAGCAACATGCCCTACCTTTCAGCTTACAAAATATAGAATGATTCAATGCTAAGCCCAGACTTACATGCAGGTCAAAAAGCCTTACTTATGATCTACCACTATTGAATGTGAAGAAACTAATTTTGATCATCCTAATGCAACTACACAATGCCTATATATAAATGTTCCCAACTCTAAAAAAGGTATGTGTCATCCCAAGAGGTTCCAAACCCCAAATTTGATGAAACATGCAAGCATCAGCCAAAACATGAAATCTTTGCAAGTTACGGAATAGGTCAAGATGAGGTCTAGTAATGCAAGAAAGAAAATGAATGCAAATATTTTTTATTGATACAATATTTCTTGCAACTAGGGATGCTCCTGCATTAGACACCCGAGGTTGAAGAAAAGTGAACCTCTCACTTTCCAGGGGCTAGGGGAAGACCAATGTAGTCTACCTTAGCTTATTATAAACCATTTATGTCCTCTGGTGACTCTCCATCATGGTACTGATATAGGTCTGCAATGTTGAATATTGGTGATATGCCAAATTCCTTCGGTAGCTCCACTTCATATGAATTTCTAAAATCAAACTTCTTGATGATCTTACAAGGTCCAAAACTCTTCATCTTTAGCTTATTATATGTCCCAACTAGAAATCTCTCTCTCCTTAGATATACCATTACTTTATTTCCTACTACAATTTTGTATGTCTCCTTTTCTTATCTTCTCTTTCCTTGTAGGTGTTGTTCATCTTCTCTAGATGTTCCCTGAATTGAGTATGCATGGTTTCCATGAATTCTGCAAATTATTTTGTCTCTGTACTCCTTTTATTCTCCATATTGGTGTCTCTTAGCTCTGCTACTCCTTTGAGTTTTCGCCCTATCACAATATCGAATGGTGTCTTTCTAGTGCTCTAATTTACTGAATTTTTGTATGAAAATTCTTCTTGTGGTATTATCAAGTCCCAATTTCCAGCTTTTCCTTCAAGGAAACACCTCAACAGGTTCCCCAAACTTTTATTTACCACTTTTGTCTATCCATCGGTCTGTGGGTGAAATGCTAAACTATACTTCAAATCTATCCTCTTCTTCCACAATGTCTTCAAAAAAGAGCCAATGAAATTAGTGTCCATGTCTAATACTATTCTCTTTGGTAGTCCATGTAATTTCACAATCTCCTTGAAAAATAGGTCTACAATATGTACTGCATCACTGGTCTTCTTACAAGGTATGAAATGTGCCATTTTAGAAAATATTTCCACAACCACAAATATAGAATAAAATCCTCTTGGTGTCTTAGGTAATCCCAACACAAAATCCATGCTAATATCTTCCCATGGTCTCTTTGATATAGTCAATGGTGTATACATTCTAGTGTTCTCATTATTTCCTTTTGCAACCTAAAAAATCCTACAACTTTGAACATACTTCCTAACATCCTTGTACAACTATGGCCAAAAATAGTTCTCACTCAACAATGCTACACTCTTTTCAATCCCAAAATGTCTCGCTAATCCTCCACAATGCTTTTCCTTGATCAAATTTTCTCTCATTGAACTTCTAGGAATACACAACTGGTTGTTCCTAAATAACAAACCTTCCTGAATGAAATGATCCATCCATTTTCTCCTATCAACCTCTATTACTTCCTTGTAAGTATCCCATTCCTCAACAAAATAATTGTCACCCTCATACATATGCTTCAGTTCTTCAAACCCCAATACTTCAGCTCTCATTTCTGTCAAGAAACACCTTCTCCTGCTCAATGCATCTACAATCTTATTTAATTTCCCACTCTTGTGCTTCAAAAAAAATGTGTAACTCTTCAAGAATTCTACCCATCTCATGTGTCTCTGGTTTAAATTCCTTTGACTATTCAAATATTTTAGAGCTTGATGATATGTATATAAAAAAAAAAATCCTTAGATAATAATTAATGTCTCCACTTCTTCAAGGCTTGTATTATTGCATAGAAATCCTAATCATAAACTGGATATCTTCTCCTGGCATCATTTAGTTTCTCACTGAAATAAGTTACTGGTCTCCCTTCCTAACTTAGTATAGCTTCTATCACACTTCCACTAGCATCCTAGCATCCCAATGTACCTAGTATACTTTATCAAAATTTGGTAAACCCAACACAAGTTGTTATATTACCTTTTGTTTCAACAACTCAAAACTCTTTTGTGCTCCTAATTTCCACTTGAATTCCTTCTGGTCACTTCTCATTGTCTTTGTCATAGGTGTGTAAACACTACTAAAATTTCTAATAAACTTATGATAAAAATTTGCTAGTCCATGAAATGATCTAACCTCCCCAACATTCATAGGTGTAGACCACTCAACTATTAATCTAACCTTCTTAGGGTCAATCTTCAATCCTTCTACAATATCAAAAATCCCAAGTATACTAGTTCTTCCTTCATGAAACTACACTTCATGATGTTTATCAACAACTTCTCTTCCCTTAACCTCTAAAATAATTTTCAGATGTGCTCCAAATATTCCTCCTTAGTCTTGTTGAAAATTAGAATATCATCTAGGTAAATAATGAAAAACTTTCCCAACAACTTCTTCAAAACTTCATTCATTAGCCTCATAAATGCACTAGGTGCATGAGTTAGTCCAAATGACATGACCAACTACTCATACAACCCCTCATTTGTCTTGAAAAAATTCTTCCATTCATATCTCTCTTTGATCTATATCTGATGGTATCCACTCTTCAGGTCTATCTTGGTAAAATACTTTGCTCCACTCAAACTATCCATGATGCCATCCATCCTAGGAAATGAGAATCTATACTTCACTATGATCATGTTCATGGCTCTAGAATCTATACACACCCTCCATTCTCCATATTTCTTAGGTGCAAGTACCACTGGTACCACACATGGGCTTATAATTTCTCTAATCAATCCCTTCTTCAATAATTTGTGTATCTTCTTGTTCAGTTTGGCATTCTCTGTTGGTGTCATTCGGTGTGCAACTTTATTCAAGACACTAGCTCTGGGAATAAGGTCCATATGATGACTAATACTCTAGATCAATGGTAATCCTTCTAGAAAATTCTCTAATACAAGATCCTAGTACTCTCTCAGTAATTCAGTGACTTCCTTCTCTGGTGGTTCTTCTTCATTCAGACTTCCATGCTTCTTCAAAATCAAAGAAAAACACATGTTCTCATGCCTTAGTCCATCCAAAAAAATTCTTCCATCTACTAGATTGATTCTAGTTGTACCACATACTTCACTTTCAGGTTCATCTTCTAAAGGTTTCAAGGAAATTCTCTTTCCATTTGATTTTATGGTATAGGTATTCCTCCTCCCATCATGTATATATTTCTTATCATACTACCAAGGCCTACCCGACAACATATGACATACATCCATCAGCATAATATCACACAGTACTTCATCATGATATGACCCTATTTTAAATTTCACTAGGCATTGCTCACTTACTAGTATCTTGTGCTCATATTGAATCCAAGCTTATCCTATAAGGTTTCAAAAAAATTATCCTTTCCAAATTCAAATTTGTAACCATTTCCTTAGAAACTAGGCTATTTATACTACCAGTATCAATGATAAGTTTTCAACACTTACCTCTTTCCTTGCATCTCATTTGGAACAAATGTTTCCTCTATGATGCTTCTTTAGGTTCCTCCTTCTTCTAGAATAGTTCTCTCCTCATGAATAGCAATTCTCCTTTCTCTGCGCTTCCTCCAGAACTTGGTGTTCCCTTCTTCCTCTGCATATCTAACTATTGAATGGTTTTCAATCTTCTTACTTCTTGGTGACACTCAAATGCTTTATATCCTTCTCCTCCACATTTAAAACAGGTTCCTCTAAAATTTCTCTTGTCATATCCTTTCTCATCTCTCAAATATCCATCATTATGGTAAGAATTGTAGCCTCTATGTGATTTTGGTAAGAAATTATGTCATCTCTCCCTTTCTGGTATGAACTGAAATCTTTCTCTTCCTTGCAGTATGAATCTTTGTCCTTTTTTTATTCCACGTATGGGTTTTCTCCTCTGAGATGTGACCATCCTTTTTGAAATCTACCTCCTCTTGCTCTATGTCTTTGTTCATGTCTTTTATTTAGTTTTTCCTCCACCTTTAGTGAAAATTGATATGCTTCCTCTACCGAATTCATCTTTACCAAACTCATTTCCTCTTGAATTTTCATACTTGTCCCATTGATATATCTTCCCACTTTCTCCTTGCTTGCTTCATTGTGTCCAATTTGGATAATGATCTTATGGAATTCTTTAGTGTATTCTTTTACATTCTTTTCCTTATGTCTCAAATCCTGCAATATCTTCAATAGTTCTAACTCATAGTTTGCGAGTACAAACTAGTTCTTCAATTTTGTTACCATTCTATCCCATTTCACAATATTTTCTTTTCCTTTTTTGTTTCTTTCCAATTGAACTTCCATCCACCATATTGCAACATGTCCCATCAACTTAGTTTTTGCAAATCTCACTCTCTCTAGATCTTCAATTCCCTCATATTCAAAGTATTCCTCAATTTCATTCATCAAATCAATCAACTCTTCAAGTTTTAGTTACCGGTATAATTCACAATCTCCATTTTGCGTCACTTCCCTATTTTTGAAATAGCCTTTAGCATCTTCACCTGATTTGATTCTTCCTCTTTTTTAATCTCTTCAGCTTGGTCTGTAAATTGAACTTCATCATCATCAATTTTATCATTAGGTCTAGGGCTTAAGCCTTTTCTCCTATTTTCTTCAAATCCAATCTTACTTTCATTGTGTGCATCATTTCCATCATTTCATCGATCTTCCTAGCAACATTAACAGTAGTATGAATTCTCCTTAGTGGCATCTCTTCCTATGATCCAATGCAATTGCCTCAATTCGGCGATCTAGCTATAAGTTTGCAACTACCTCACTGTCGACGATCGGTTGACAAACACAAGTAGGTTGCTTCAATTCGGTGATCTTTCAACACAAATATCTTACAAAATTCCTTCACTCTTCCCTCCTAGATTTTGAAAACTCGCTCTGCTACCACTTGGTGCAGGCGAGGATGGAGGGTCTAGAATTAGGACTATCCAACCTTGTAGCAAGACTAAACACAAAAAAAACTCAAAGAAATTGAATGAAAATCACACATGAATTCTTATATATATATGTTCAATAAATTATTCACTGGAAACATGCCTTGCCTTTTGGCTTACAAAATACAAAATGATTCAGCGTTAAGCCTAGACTTACATGCGGGTCGAAAACCCTTACTTATGATCTATCACTATTGAATGTGAAGAAACTAATGATGATCATCCTAATATAGCTACACAATGCATATATATATATATATATATATATATATGATTCCCAGCTCCAAAAAAGGTTTGCATCATCCCAAGAGGTTCCAAACCTTGAATTTGATGAAACATGCAAGAGTCGGCCAAAACACGAAATTTCTAAAAGATATGAAATAGGTCGAAATGGGGTCCGATAATACAAGAAAGAACATAAATGAAAATATTTTTAGTTGATGCAATATTTCTTGCAACCGGGGATGCTCTTGCATCACTCCTTCTAAGATATCCTTATGTAATCTCATTCAAGCCTCACCTAGTGACCATATCATGCTTCAAATTTCTTTACAAAAGAAAATTATCCCTCCTAATGTGCAACCAAATGACATAGCAGACTTGATTCAAGGAATGAATGTTGACATTATTTTCCACCAAAGTGAGCTACCTCCTTTGGAAGTGTAAAAAAAATGAAGCTTTCATGATAGTAGCTATTATTAATAGAAAAGGAATAAAGAGAACCCTTGTTGACAATGGCTCTTTCCTTAACGTGTGTAGTTTAAACCTTTTGGATAAAATTAGAGTCGAAAAAATAAAAATTCAACCTAACTCTTTATCTATTCATGGGTTTGATAATGTAGGGAACAACCACTTGGTGTGATCACATTACCTATTACAATTGGAAAGGCCACATTGAAAACTACTATCCATGTCAAATCCCACATGATCTTTCATATAATATTATATTAGGTAGGCCATGGATTCATGAAATTAATGGGGTGCCTTATACTCTTCATCATATAATAAAGTATGTCTATAACAACAAGGTTTATACAAAAAAAATTGGCCTTGAACCAAATAGTTTTCTCATCAAGAAGGACAAGGAAAATTATTTGAAAATATTGACACCAACTACACAAGTAGAACCCATGCAAGAAGAACAAAAATATAAGTGCCCTAAACCCTTCATAATGTTATGGGTGGATGATTTAGGATCATTAGATTTTACACCTACATTCATGGGTGAATACAATATCATGAAAAAAGAGTCTTAAAATGGAAAAGAAAAGGTGGTAATGTCAACACAAAATCTAGAAAAACCTTTGAAAGCATCCACTTCAACCACTTTAGAAGAAGTAAATTACACAAAAAAAATTGATGAAGTTGATTATGAACAACCACCAAACATGATAGAAATGGAACAAATTTATGGAAGAGGTTATGAGCTTTTGAAATAAATCGGTTATAGTGGAAAAGGATGTGGTGCTAGAGAACAAGGTATTTGTGTCCCTATTGAGCCTAACACACAAGAAACCACTAGTGATCTTGGATATTATCCTTCAAAATAAATAAAAGCATAAAAAATCCTTCACTCAATACCAACACTATTACAAAACATTCTTCCAATCCAATTTTAACCCTGGTGTGTCCTAAACTGATAGAAACTAGTGGTTTTGGATATTGTCCTTTGAAAGAAATGAAAGAATCAAATAAATCTTCACTTAACATCAATTTCATCATGCAAAAAAATCCTAGGACATGTCTTAGTAATGATTGGATTTCATTATATTTACACCCTCCTTTAAAGGAGAATACAAAATATTGAAATCTAAGAGTCTTGTGTAAGTATGACACCTTGTACTAAGCAAGAGATATATTTGTCCCAAAATAAATGAACAAATTCTATAATTGATCAAGAGAGTATCTTTTCGAGACTCCTCCAAGAGAATGAAATAAATTTTACATTAAGAGTTCATTTTATGCATATCATAGAGTTAACAATCATTCTACTAATGAGTGTAAGGCTTTTGGTAATAAAATTCAACATCATAAGGATTGTGGTGCTCTTCCTTGTGTTGAAGCACCTAGTTTCTCTAATTGATATTGATTTTCATTCTATCATGTTTTGCATCGCTTATTTCGGCTCATCATTTTCCTAAACTTAGTGGGGGCAAGGGGATAGATAGCCTTGTCCTTATTTGACACTTGATGTTTTCACTTTGGCTAGTTTTCTGCCTTCCATATATACCGATCAAGATTGGGATGTGGATAACCTATTATAGGTTGACTCACATGTTCCTTACTAGTCTTTTTCTTTTTTTTTCTTTTGCATGTTTCTTTGTGTGATTGCATGTGCATAATGTGATCTCCTCGTACTATTTTTTTGATGTATCTATCCCTTTATGTGCATTCCTCTATTTGTACCTAAATTCTTCTTTATGTCATAAACATTTCTCTATTCATTTGTCTTGTGTTTTCATTTTGGGGATGATGCAAGGCATCGAGATGTTTATGTCTCTTCCATGTTGACCCGAAATATTTTTCTTTGTTTTCAATCTCTATGTGTCATTCTTATTGTTCTGTGAGTATTTGGGGAATGATGACATTTTTTATCTATATAACAACATTGTAGAAAAAATATGTTGACCTTGAATCCATGGATCCCTTATGTGTTTTGGGATTTAATTTTTGGGGGCAACCCCTTTTCATGATGTATCTTCATTCGGAAACATATGACTTGGCATAGGGATTTTCGAGTAAGCTCTCATGTCCTCTTTATTGGTTAGCATTGACTATTTGCTACTTTAAATTTATTGCTCACACCAATGGTGTAGAAATTATTTTAGGGTGGGGGCATACATTGGCATTATTATTTTTAAATGTTTTACATCCTCATGTTTCTTTGTGTGATATTCTTTCTTGTTGTGATGTGACATTTTCTTGGTGGTGTCATTGGGTTTGATGTCCTCTGAGAGCATAATATTTCTTAGCATATGAATTTCCTCTTAGTGGTGATGTTACGCATTGCATTACCTAAGTTGAGATTCTCTTATCTTGGACTTTTAATCTCTTGGAGACATTAGGCATGATGATGCCTAAGAAGATACTTGTTGTGCCTATAGCAAACATGCCTCGTTTGAAACGGGGACCCTCTCTTTATTTTTTCCTTGTCAAGTCATTTTTTTGCCACCTCATTTTGTGTACCCCTCATTTTGGTGTCCTAGTTGGTCAACGCACTCTTCAAAGTCTCATTTTGGGCTGACCATATTTTTCCCCTAAAATAAATATTGCTAAGTCTTGGGTATTTCAAGCTTCGCCCATCAAGCTTCCTTCTTTCCTCTTTCTTCTTTCACCTTTCGCCCTTCACTTCCCTGCTTCCCACTTCCTACCTTATTCGGGCTTCCTAATTAGGGTTTTTGCCTTCTAGGTTTCCCTTTTTCGGCTTCCCTCTTGTGGGTTTCCCTTTGCCTATTGCCCCGACATCCTCTAGGCCTCATCCCTACTCACTTGGTTCACTTTTTCCATCATTTTTGACTTTTGGGATAGGGTTCCTATGGAGTTGGGATGATTTTGGGGTGCCTAAGTGAATTGCCAAGGTTTTGCTAAGTTTTAGGAAGTTGCAAAATTTTCATTCCTGAACTTCATCCCTTTGTGGGTGTTCTGGGAACTTCGTTTGTCCTTGGTTGTTTTGGAGCCCGCCCCTTCCATGGTCATTTCTAGAAGTTCATCCCTCTTTTCCCATTTTGGATTCTGAAGCCTGGCCCCTTAGTGGATTTTTCTAGAAGTCCATCCCTCTTTTGTAACTTTGGACTTCTTTCTGCCTTAGCCATTCTAGCTTCGGAAGCCCAACCCCTCTATGGTCATTTCCAGAAGTTCGTCTTCCTTAGGCATTCTAGCTTCTAGAGTCTGAACCATCCATGGCTATTTCGAGAAGTCTATCCCTATTTTGTCATTTTGGACTTTCGCCTGCCTTAGGCATTCCGACTTCCAGAGCCCGACCCCTCTATGGTCGTTTCTAGAAGTCTGTCCCTCTTTTTCCATTTTAGACTTCTGTTTGCCTTAGGCATTTCGGCTTCTAGAGCCCAGCCCCTCTATGGCCATTTTGGAAATTTCATCCCTCTTTTGTCGTTTTGGACTTTCATCTGCCTTAGGCATTCCAGCTTCTAGAGCCCGAACCCTCTATGGTCGTTTCCAAAAGTTTGTCCCTCTTTTGTCATTTTGGACTTTTTTCCACCTTAGGCATTCTAGCTTCCAGAGCTCGGCCCCTCTGTGGCTATTTCTAGGACTTTCCTCTTGGAATTTTGTCCCTCTGCCATCATCTGGAACTTTGCTTCCAGATAGTTGTCTTTCTGTCCACCATCCACTAGATGTCATCCTTCCAACCTCCTGATTCCCAAACCCTGGAGCTCCGCCCCCAGAATTTTGTTTCACCATGGTGGTTCCAAATAGAAAACTCCAAATAGCCTTCCCTCCTCTTGAATTTGATCACCTATAAGATGACCTGAATGCCTCTGAATCTGGAAACATGCTTAGAAACACATATTCAAATTGGATCCTCTCCTGCATGAAATTTTAAAATTCCAAATTTGAAGCTGGGAGAAACCATCTAGGTTGCCTTGCCCTGTTCTCCCTTTTGAAACAACATTTTATCTAGGGAAGTCCAGCCTCTCGAGCCTGGACCATCCAAACTCCCTCCAGTAAACTGCTAATGGAAATTTAGATTGAATATTATGATATTTTGATGATGCATGGATGGATATAACAAGGATTTTGCAAGATTTGATTAACATTTTCCTTGGTTTGTTTATGAAAGCACTTAGGACACTTCATGTATGTAGGTTTCAAGAATCCTACCATAGGTTCGTCGAGAGACCTATTGAGAAAGTTGAACAAGGAAAATCACATAGCTCCTATCACCATTCATTTTATGTCCACCTCTCCTCATGGCGCCCATCAATAGAGCTCATGTTAGAGGAAGGCCTTTGCCAAGGAAGTCAATGACAAAATGAAAGGGGGTGGCCTTGCAGATGCATAAGGGGGGTTGTCCTACTTTTCACCAGATGATGATGATCTTTACGGGTTGTTTTCTTGAGTCAAATACAACCATCCCATTGATGCCAGTTGTCAAAAAACCCATTTGATCCAATGAAGAATGTTTCAAGTGCATTGGGAAGAAGGTAGCTTTTAGTAGTTTCAATTATAGTAAAAGAGAAATCAGCTAGAAGATAAAACTACTACAGCACCTGGGCACTAAAAGACAAAAATAAGGAAAAAAAAATAGATTTATTTTAAATTGTTGAATATTGTGGGGTAGGTGAAGCCCTAATGTGATTTAATCCTAGCCATTCATTCGAGCTTTGGAAAACTGTAAATAAGGGTCTCCCCCTCATTTTTAATGGTTGGAGAGTTGGTGTGAAAATAATTTTCATCAATAGAAGGTAGCATTGCATGATTTTATAGATGTTTTCTTTGATTTTTATCATCTTGCATGCATGGTTCTACTTCCCTTTTAATTTAGTTGTTAGTTTCTTGAATGGAAGTGGTTATCATTTTTTCTGTTATAGTATTTGATGAATTTCTAGCCCATACTTTTGGCACTTGTTGATGACAAGTTGTTGTGCAAAGTTATCCAGGGCTTCCATATTTCACTGTTGCAACTTAGTTCAATTACATGTTCATGATGTGCATGTGCAATCTGAAAATCAGAAATCCTTAGAAGATTGCATTGGTTTTGTATAATTGTAGGTTTCTCTTGGCCAAGAAAAACCCATTTCAAGGAGTTTGTCTATTGTAGAAGCCTCAATGATCATTGTTCATTCGTAGTTTCAGATCCAGGAACCTTCTCTCTTCCCTGTCCTTTTTTCCTTTTTTTAATAGGTAACCTTAGGCAAGGTTCATTGCACATTATAAAGCTAAATCTGATATTGAAATGGAGTTCTAGACTATTGTTTGAGCCTGCAAAAAATACACAAGAACTCTCCCATCTTAAGGACTCCATTTGCATGTTCAACTTCCCAACTTTGTGACTCATCCATAAGACCGCCTTCTGATTCCATAAAATCACATGAAATAGATGAGATATTCCAAAAAATATCAAGACTTGACATTAGAGCTCTTGGGATAGTGTTCTGTAATCTGATTGTGGAAGATTATATTTCAAGAGAGGTGATGCACCTATGCATTACCTATGTTGAGAAGTGCATAAAAAACACATCAACAATACCTTACACAAATTAAGAAAGATCCCTTGAAAAAATCCTATATATATATATTGTTCATAAGTGTTTAACATAATACAACTTGTTAACCTTGTGAAGCTCAAAGCCTTAGTGTGTGTGTGTGGCACCCTATCAAATTTTTCAAAGGGATAGCTTTGGTATGGTAAGTACAGTGAGAGCCTATAGACCCAACATGACTTTCACACTAAGCCACTTTCTTGGGAGCTCGCCTAGTGGACAACCCGAGGTTCCATTAGCCCGTGTGATTTTTTGTGTTTTTTCATAGTGGACATCAAGTTATACTTGTGAAAATTTTGTAAAAATATATTAGATGTGTTCCACATCGTGTTGGATAGTCGAGGCTTGATCTGCCTCCCTTTTCTTTTTAGGTCTTTGATTTTGTATGATTGAGTATCTTTTTCATTATTGCATACATATGTTTCTTGAATGTCTACTTTAGTGTGAGTTTAACATAAGTTCATCCTCTCATTAAAGTGGGGGCTAAATGTAGTGTAGGAAAAAGTATCCCTTTTTCATACTTGATTTGGGAATAAATGTTAAATAAACTAAACTAAATTATGCATTAATTTAGTGTTGTAATATGTATTTTACATATTCACATTAAGTTTAGGGCCTTATTAAATAAAATGGACTTAATTGTGCCTTATTTTTGGTGTTGTAAGGTGTACCTTTACACTTTCACACTTATTTATGGCTTTATTAATTAGTTGAGGTCAATTTACCTTAATTGACCCCCTTTAATTCAGATTCAAGCTGAATTAATCACATTTTCTGAAGAGGAAACATGACATTCATTAATGCATTAACATAACACTTTATCTTGAGAAATGTGTGTCCTAGGTGAGTGACCTATGACCCATTAGCCCATGGGCGAATGGGTCATCACTTAGTCCTAGGACCCTAATCCAAATTATGTTTTTGGAAGCATTTTAGAATGTTTTCAAATTTATATTTCAATGTCAGCTTATGCTATTTGAATTTTGGAAATTAATGTTGCATACCTATAAATATAAGGTCATTTCACTATGTTTCATCCTATAATTTTTAAGAGAGCATTCATATAGAAATTTTATAAGATGAAGATTATTTCAAGAGAATTTTCAAGGAATTCAAGGGTAGATTTATTGAAGATATTTTACAAAAATTAAGATACTATTATCATGTCAAATTCTTCTTGCATCATGCATGTTTTTTGAGCTAATATGATTATGTAGGTTTCATGATCCATTCAAGCATTCAAAGCACTGTATCAAGTCAATAGTCAAGATTCAGATCCACATCCATTGAAGCCATTTCATGCCCATTGTAGATTTACATTCCAAGTTTTATTCAAGGTTTTGGTGAGTTGTGACATTAATTTGTTCATTCATCATTTGTTTCATGCTATTTTTTTTCATTTCAAGTTTTAATTACCAAAATGGGTTTGACCAAGGCAAATCCCCATTCACCAAAGAAAAAAAAATTTCCCTCTCTTTGTGTGTTGCAAATTTACAGGTTGAAGAAAAGTTGAAGATCTTTAAAGTTGCAAAATTGCAAAATTGTCAAAGTTGTCGCCTTTTGTTGTCATCTCATAGAAACGCATCTTTTGGATTTATTTCCAACTATCTGATTGTGAAAATGGGGGATCTAGGAGTGCAGACATATGAAAAGAGAACCCATAAACGATTTTTACAAAGCCCTAGCTAGGACCCATTCATCATAGGGTGAATGAGTCCTCATTCAGCTTTGAAAAAAACACTTTAGGTGATTGGTACACATCATTTTCCCTTTCTTAGATTTTCATTTTGATTTATGGTTCCTTAAAAATTAAGCTTAGTCTATTAGATGCACTTTGTAGATTGCATTTTGGAGTTAGTTTTCTATTTCTAATATTTCTCCCCAAAGTGTTGCTTAATCAGGACCCCTATCATTGCAAAGAAAGGAAATTAGTAGATTCACACTTTTACTTGACTCACCTCAAGTTTGATAGTCATTTCATTTTGTGGATCTCATTTCCCAATGAAATAAAGGAGAATATGTCTATCTACTATCACTTTGGTGAAACCCCCTTTTTCTTTCAATCAGCCCAACCTAAATTATGTTGTTTTGTTCTACCCTGATCCTATTTGTTTGAATATTAAGCTTTCTTTTTTTTTTCAATGTGCATAACTACAAGTATGGTAGATACCTACTTTTGTGGCTGCCTACTGATATATCCTATTGAGATCCAACCTTGGGCTTAGTGACCTATGGATTTTTTGAGTTAAGTAGAGATGAGGAAAGCTTAGTAAGCTATGGTGCCTTTGAATTCTTCTTATTAAATTGGCCCTTCAATTATCCATAGTTCTAACCTATATTTTATTGTTCATCATCATAATCAATACTATTACATTTGACTTCAATCATTTCTTATGAGATATACATGATCATGGTCATTAAAGGGGAAACAATCTCATGACATCCATGAGGTTTTAAGAATAAGAGTTATAAGGGAAAACTTCAAGGTATTTCAAGTCGGTCATTAAGGGAATATTGCACAAAATTTTGCAAATAATTAGTTAAATAGAGTGCAATTACAAGAGGAAAGATAGTCCTTAAGGATTTAGGAAAGTGGTCCTTAGGTCTCAAATATAATGAGTTGCATTGAAAGGTTAGAGGACAACCATACAAATTACAATCAATAGAAGGTAGCAAGGACACTTCACAATACAATAATAGAAGGTATAATATACTCACAAAGGGCCCATCCTTTATCAAGTGAATAGGGATAGTCATTACTTTTAAGACCTCAAGATTCATGACAAAGAATAGATAGTCACAAAAGGGTAGAACTTTCATAAGATAGATTGAAAGACCAAACTTAATTTTTAATGTGTCTTCTTATGACCAAACTTGATATTTTAATCCTCAAGTTGAATTCTCACAACCTACATAGTGGTATTTGTTGATGGTGTTTTTATGCACTTCTCAACAGAGGAAATGCACAAGTGCATTACCTCTCTTGAAAGAAAATTTTCCACAATCAGATTGTAGAACACTATCCCAAGGTCTCTCAGATGTCAAGACACAATAGTGCTTGGAATATATCAGTTGATTTGTGATGTGATTTTATAGAACCACAATGCAGCCTTACGTGGATGAAGCTGGAAGAGAATTGGATCTACGAATAGAGTTCTTCAGATGGGGAATTACTGCACTTTTGCTGTAGGTTCAAACAATAGTCTGGGTCTCTATTTTCGTCTTACAATTTGGCTTTAAAATGTGCAATGAACCTTAGCATAGGTCACTTCTTAAAAAGAATGGGAAAAAGGGAAAGAGAGAGAGAGAGAGAGAGAGATTTCATAGACTTGCAACTACCGATGAACAATGATCATGGAGGTTTCTATTGTGGACAGTTTCCTTAAATAGAATTTCACTTAATCAGATATTTCACAATGCCATCAAATCTATGCTATCTTCTAAGGACTGCAAATGTTTCATCATTCATTCACCATATATATGTGAATAAAGATAAATTTTGAGGAGCAGCTATAAAATCAGAGTCCAAACTAACTTTGCACAATCATCTACCAGCAGCAAATGACTAAAAGTATGGACAAGAAAAGAATACACAAAATAGGAATCTTCACAACCAAGGACAACATTACTAAATCTACCAAAGACAGGTAAGAGGAAACTAAAACAACAAAGTAAATCAAATTAAAATATTAACTTATGAGAGAAGAATCATAAAACATGAGAAGAAATCCAGAAATGCACCAAGGTCAATGTATTTCTATTGCAATTTTCGCACCATGTCTTTACAAAAACTCAACTCTCTCAAAATGAGAGGAGGAGATCCCTATTTATGCTTTTCAAAAGGAAAAATGAGTGACCAAGATTTAATCTCATTGTGTAGCCAATATTCACTATACAGAAGGGTTCCACCTATCCCCCAAATATATTACATTTTAAAATACACCTTTTTCCACATCCCTATTTTGTCTTCTAGTGGTGGCACTATAACATTTCATCCTTTTGCTGATTACTCTTTGCCACAACTATTCCTTTAGGAATTATCCATTAATAATAGGGTTTCCCTCCCGCTCCTTCAAGGCAAAAATTAATACCCCCCTAATGAATGTTGGTATGATAGTCATTGGGTAGGTGAGTTTAAATTTCTAGGACGGTGGCGGGAGGACTGGGGCCTGAGAGTTAGAAGGATGTCAGAGTGTAGCCGTTAAAAAATATGCCAAGTAAAAAAAAAATAGTGAAGAGAACGTCGAGGTCTAAGGTCCGGAAGGATGAAGGTCAATGGTCGTTAGCAATGGTGAAGACCACGAGGAAACTCGAGAGGGGAATCTCGAAGGGTCGGGCCTGAGAAGCCGGAAAGACACATGGGCACAATTGTCAAAGTTTAACAAGTGATGCAGATAGCCATCAAAGCAACGGGGTCCGAAGGCTAGGAAGATGCCAACCGCTGGCCGTGTGGAACAGCGAAGCCAAAAGGGAAACCCGAGAGGGGAAGCCCAAGGGTCTAGGCCTGGAAGGTCCCACAGGCGCTAGAAAAGGAAAACTAACAGAGAAAACCTGAAAGGGTTTAAGACTTAACAACTTTCAAAGGGGAAAAATTTGGTCAACCCTAAATGAGACTTTTGAGAATGTGTTGACCGTCAAGGACACCAAAATGGCACACACACAACAACGTGAAGTAAAAAGGACCTGGCAAAGAAAAAGGAAAGAGAGGGTCCCCATTCTGAATGGAGCATGTGTGCAAATAGGCACAAAAAATGGAGACTCCACTGGGAGAACGCTCCAAATGTTCTAAAGATAAATATTCATTCTAAACCCATGATCTCTGGTTTCGCACACCAAAGCTAATTTCCAAAGTTGAACTAAGAACAAGTTAAGGAAGGCAAGATTGAATCATGCTGCAACATCATCATGGAGGTGTGTGCATGGTGAGTTCATTTCCTTTCCTCGGAGATAGCATGGACAACTATTGATCAAGGACAAGCTACGTAGTTTGCTTGACCCCAAAAGTAACCTGGACATTGCTCTGCTACCAATCAGGCATCCATAGGCCTGACGGAGTTGTTGTTGTGACCCCACAAACATAGCTTTATTTCCAGCTAGCCATCTATAGCCCGGGTAAAGATATTTTCACACCCATATGGTTTCTAAATTTCACATTTTTTCATTCTTTTCATTTGATATTTTCTTTGCAGTAATTTTTCTTTTTCTTTCTGCTCAATCGTGTAAGCATTGAAGCTCACTATGGGCTTGGAAATCATAGAGGTCACTGGAGCAAAATTTAGATTTTTCACCTATCTAGCCTTCTTAGTAATCACCATATGATTCTTTGGAAACTTTTAATGTGTGTTTTATGTGTGTTCCATGATAAGTGCAGGAAATTCAAATGGGATGCCATCCTAGATTAGTTCACAGTTCAAAAGGGGAAAACCAATGATTAGGGGCTTTTAGAGAATAGTAATAGGGAATGAAGGCTTATCTAGAGATAAAACAAGGGCAGATAGCAGGGAAAACTGTTCGTCATCCAAGCATGGCCACTATAGCAAGAACAAGGGGAACCCTCGCCAACAACAACAACAACCAAGAAACACACAAAATAAAACAAAGCAAGAAAGAAAAGAAGGGAAACCTATCCTAACCTATGTACACGTATCTACATGGACAGCTTGAAAAGATCTCAGGCTTGGAAGTAATGCTTAAGGTGTTGCCCGTTGATACGCAATGGGATGTCCTCACCAGTTAAGTTCTTTATACGAAAGGTATTATCTCCAAGGATTTCAGAAATTTGAAAGGGGGCAAGCCAAAGCTTGTCGAATTTGTTATGCCCCCCTTTCTTCTCGTGGGCCTTGTCCCAATACAGGACTACATCAAAAATGCAGAAGTCCTTAATTTTGGCTCGGTGGTTGAACCACCTTTTGAAGATGCCCTGATGTTTGGAAAAATTTCCTATCGCACAGTCTCATACTTCTTCTAGGTGTAGCAACTTGGCGAGATGAGCTTCCCTGCGGTCTCCTCCTTCATAAAAATTGTTCATAAACTAAGATTAGGGATCTTCAAATGTATGGGAAATACGAGCTCCAATCCATAAACAAGGCGGTACGGGGAATCCCCAAGGGTAGCCTTGTGACAGGTGTGATTTTTCCAAAGGGAAAAACGGAGCTGGGTATGCTAGTCTTTAGGATTCCTATCCAGTAACTTCTTGATCATAGTGATCAGGTTCTTGTTGGTTGACTCGACAAGACCATTGCCTTGAGGATAATAATTGGAGGAAAACTTAAGGGTGATACCATAATCAAATGCCCAACTAGAAAATTTTAACAAAGGAAATGCAGGACCATTATCACATACCAATGCATAAGGACAACCAAAGCGATTTAAAATAAAACCCTCTAAAAAATTAGTGACTACTTCAGTTGTGCATTGCCTACAGGTGATTGCTTATGTCCACCTAGTACAATAATCAAAAGTGGTCAGAATGTACCTGTTTCTTGTAGATGATGGAGGGCTTACCAGACCAATGAAGTTGAGACCCCACTACGCAAATGGCCTTACCTCCAAAACAAGTTGCAACGGGACAGCAACATTATTTTCCCGAGTGTTGTGGTTTGGCATACGTGGCAAGTGAGCATCTTTAAAAATTGTGGGCCAATAGTACCCAACTCTCAATATCTTATGCGTAGTCAAAAAAATAGAACCGTGACCAGCTCTGAACTTATCATGGAATTTCCGGAGGACCCGATCATCTTATTCTTTACCAAGGCATCTTAGGTAGATACATTCATGGTTCCTTTTGTACAATATGGCACCCTGCAACATGTAACTAGTGCTTTTCAACCTGAGGGTGTAGACACCTAAAACTGACTTAGGCCTGTGACCACTATTTTACCACCTTTCGTCATAACATAATTATAACTTTGTAATTATGTTTCTAACCCACATTCAACTATTAATTAAATAATTTATAATTATTTAATTAATTCATGATCTTTCATTCTTCATGATTATTAAATAAATAAATCTTATTTATTTATTTAATGTGTCACTAATTATCAAAGTCTTCTTATAATTAAATAAAGTCTCATTTATTTAATTAATCCTTATCATTAATGTCCTCTTGATTATTAAATGAATATATTTTAAATATATTCATTTAATATATCACTAATCCCTAAAATCCTCTTAATTAAATAGATTTGCTAATTTATTTAATTAATTAACTACTTCTAAATTAAATAATTATTTTTAATTATTTAATTGTTGTATGTGACACTTCTTTATTTTTAAATAAAGAAAATCATTTAAAAATGTCTCACATAGTTAACTAATTCTTCATTTAGTAATTAATTTCAAAAATCAATTACTTATTATCTCACAAAATCCATATTTTGAATTAATTTAATTTAAAATAGAAATATTCTTCTATAAATCAAGTAATTGCTAAAATTACTGATTTTCTAAAATCTCATCTCCTTATCTCTTGATTTTTACTAATTTCATCTCAATGTCACATCTAGTCTCCACCATTGATTTAATTTCTTAAATTAAATCTTTTCCACACATTTGGGGATTTTACCTTAACCCTAATTGAGAGTTGTCATTTTGAATCTTAACCATTGATTCTAGGGAATTTCTCAATATCTCATCTCATTCATCCGTTCAAGATTGTATTTTCTATAAAATGACAATTTTGATCTCATTTTTGGCTATCTCTTATTATTTTAGTAATCTCATTATTGTCATTATCATATCATCTTTAGGCTTATTACCCATTTTTAATTCTTTTCTTAAATCCTTTAGAAGGCCTGTCGTAGTGGGAAAAAGTATTGACCCTATAGGAACGACCTTAGTGGGAACAACCAAAGCCAAGTTTTCCAACCCACTATAATCAAAAGTGAATTTTGGGGAAACCCATATTCAATGGCAATAGGCAAGATAACCATCCCCAAAGTCTTTGTTCTAAAGATTGGGAGGTCTCCTGAGGGAGTTTATCTATTGTCATGCCGAACAGAGACCTTGACTAAGAACCATAGTGTAGAAGCCAGCCGTGTCAGTATCCAGACATTGTTTCAATCATAGTGCAAGGGGAGGGAATAATCTGCCCCTAAGACACTCACCATATAATCGCCACCGATTGTTTGCTTAAGGGATTCGGTATCCACTTTCGTCACCTTGAGTACGCACTTGGAAAAGACAAAAACACGGGCACCCTCTAGGTCGACATGATTTTAAGATGTGGGTTGTGATTGTTATGATGACCCTTTGACTATTAAGAGTGAGTCTGCTTGAAGTGTCTTTTTGTTCAAAAACTAGTGAAAACAAAAAAGTGTTATGCTTGATCCTTGAACATACACTAAATGTTTTAGTTTCTATGTGTTTGCCCACTATTTTCAAAACAAACTTCAACAAACTGAACATCAGCAATCTGGATCCAAAACTTGTCAAAATGAGTTGTTTTCCAAAAATTTGCTTCATACGATGCAATTGCCATCTTTTGAGCCACAATCCCTCTGATGAGCCACATTTGAAACATTCTGAGTTGTATTTTCCAGTATCAAACCACATTCAATATCTTGAGTCATATTTGAGAAATATCAACCCACATTCGCTAGATTGTGTCGCAATTGACACTTTCTGAACCGTATTCGCCTCTATGAGCCGCATTCGCTCTATCATACCACATTCGCTACGATACATTTGTGAAGAATTTCAAATCACCTTCTCACTATCAAAACTAAAATTCCACAACTTGTCTCTAATTCAATCAAGTCTTCCTTCACTATTACAGTTCAAACTAGACTCTGAATTTCTCAACTTTCATCAAACATTGCTTTATAGGAACTATTTTATACTCACAATATGTTTCCATTGGCTTTCCATTAGTTGTGTTAGTAACTTCATCATCTCCTTAGACACTTACTTTTACAGATTTTAGGACTTGACTCTTACCATTCATTGTCAAAACTTTGTATTCAATAGTAGGTTATCATTGGACCCAATTACCCTTTGTCATTTTTCAAAACTTTTTTGAATTATTTCCCACTCAATATTCTAGTGTGGAAACTTCACTTTGTCCTCTTTATAGTCCTTTCATGGTCCATTGGTCTTCCAAACTTGAATCATTGCAAAAATCTTTGTTTGCTCAAGTTGTCCTCTTTAAGTCCCTGAATAGTAAGTACATATTAGGCTCCTTTAATTGCATATCATTTAGCATCTCTAGTTTAGTGTCACACAATTCACATTCACAAGTCTTTAGCATCATTTTGGTCTCACTTGCATTTCATAGCATTCCTTAAAAATCCAAAAAATCCAAAAACATAGTATCATACTTAGATCATCCTCTCCATCATCCCAAGTTGAGCAAAACTTGTATGGTTGAAACTAGATTACAAAAAAAGAAAAGACTCATGGATTCCTTTAGACAAGATACCAACTTTCTTGAATTCACAGTTAGCATGGATTCATTTCCTAATGCCACAAAAAATCCTTGTTTTGACATGGGAAATTCCAACATCAATCCTTTCAGTGAAATGAACATCCCACCATCTCCATCACATATTTTTGAACCATTTATCTGACGGGATCAAAATGGGGAAGTCGTTGAAGAAGACTTATTAGTTGTTTCCCAACATCCAGAAGTTGTTTCTTTTGTGGAAGAAGTAGTCTTAAATGACTCTTCTCGATTCCTAGCTGTGCTCCTTGACCAAGGGGATAAGTTACCAAACGTATTTTATTTTGACACTCTTAGAGCAACATCTCCCAATCCCTCATCACACAATCCTTCCATGGGAGTCTCTTCACAAAATGTCATCAACACCATCAATGCTACCTCCCTTGGTCACACTACCACAACCAACACAACATCTATTGGGGGATCATCTACCCAAACCAACACTACATCAAAATCCATTCCCCAAAAAACATCCACCATCCCTTCACAAACAATGGGTGCAACCACCTAAAACCTCTTTGGAAATTCATCTAGTTCCATGAGTACATTGGAAAACTTATTAGGTTCTTCAAATGCTATGGCAACCAACTCATCCAACCCTTTTGGCAGAAATAAATGAAGAGTTGTCATACAAGGAACCCAACTTGCTTCCTCACAGGTTAATACCAACATTCCTATGACCTAAAACACCAACATTCCTCATGGCCACAATATCTTATTTGGTCAAGGCAATCAGGGCCCTCAATCTTTCACTCCATTTGGGCATCAACAAGTTCAAAATAATCAAAGCACTCAATCCTTCACTCAATTTGGGCATCAACAAGGCCCTCAATCCTTCACTCCATTTGGACATCAAAAAAATCAAAACCAACAAGATCCTCAAATTCAGTCCAACATGGCAGGATATCACATCCCACTTATGCCTCTCAAGTCCATACACAGCAGCACATTCCTCATCAAAACAATCATTTCCAACAACCACCTAATCAAAACACTCATTTTTCTCACCGACAACCAATCCCAAATCAACCCATCTCATCACAACAACTGGGGACTCAAGTTGTCCCTATCACCAACATGAGTGATGCTACCAACCATCCCATGGTGGAAGCACTCACACTCCAACTCATTGCTCTTCAAACACAGGGGGAGACCTTCCAACAATCCAACAAAAATTCATACATGTCACATGACCTGTGTCCATATCCATTTGACACAACCTTGTATATGCCACCCTTTCCTCATGGATATGTGGTACCTCATTTTCCCAAATACAAAGGAAAAGAAAACCCCATTGAACACATAAGAGAATTCACCACTAGTTGCATGGACATTGCATATGAGAAAACTTATCTCATGAGAATTTTTTCTAGAAGTCTCATAGGTCATGCAATAGAATGGTTCTCGCTATTGCCTAAGGGAATCAAAATATGGGATGAATTGGAAAACAAGTTTTTTGAAAACTATGCCTATTACATTGACATGGACATCGACATCGCCTCCTTATGCAAACTTACCCAAGAGGATGCAGGAGAGAATTTTATTCCATTCTTTCAAAGATGGAGAACCTTAGCAAGTAGATGTCCAGTCGAAATACCTAAAAAGGAGAAAGTCACCATATTTGTACAAACTCTCTTAGGACCGATAAGGTATGGCTTACAAGTCCATTGTTGCACCACCTTTGTTGACCTTGTTGAAAAAGGTGTTCAACTTGAGAAAGCCTTGATTGCTAAAGGTGAATTAAAATATGGTGGAAAAACTAGCAACACCACCACAAATGATAACCCAAGTAGCTCAAATGACAAAACCAAATACCGGGTTAAGAACAAGCATATCAAAAACGATGGTGTAGTTGATGCAAAAACCGTTAATGCAACAGGTCAAGTACTCACAATCAAAGGAGCACAAAATCAAAATGCACCTATAACTACACCAACACCAACTACCAATGCTATCCAAAGCAATCATGAAAAAACTAATCAAAGGCAGTTGCGTCAACCCCAACAATTTCAAAAATGCACATATACCCCTTTGGGTGAACCTATTGAAATTGTCTTGAAGAAAATTCTTCAAAATGGCATCATAACACTGGAGGAGCCAAAACTGTATGACCCTAGTCAGTTCAATCCATCATGGTGGGATGACAGTGTGTTTTGTGATTACCACCATGCCAAAGGGCAAAAAACTTCCTCTTGTCATCAGTTGCACAATCTGGTACAAGACCTCATTGAGAACCATGCCATTGAGTTAGGTGGTCAATCATTTGCATCTAATGTGGATCATACTATCCACAAAAAAAAATTGTAGGATCATGGTAAAGCTTCCTCATCTGGCACAAAGAATACCAACAATCAAGCCAACCATATCCATCCGGCCTACAATACTATATGTCTTGCATACAATTATCCTGATGGTACCATCATTAACAATCTTTGTGCTTCTAATGGAGATAAATCTGTTAATATCATTAACATTAAAAAGGCCCCAGGATGCAATTTCACCACACGTAAAGGCAAGGTCACTATCCCATGTCCTTTTGCACATCAACCTAAAATCACCATACCTAGTCCATCTGCCAAACAGTCAAACCCAAAACCGGAGTTCAAAATTATTGAGCAATTGAATAAAACACCAGCTCAAAATATCCATTCTCGAACTGCTTTGTATCTCACCCACACATAAGGCCATCTTGGATAAATTCCTGCAAGAGTCCTCCATCCCAACCAACATTGATGTCAACCACTTTGAGACTATGGTCGGATATCTGAATTCGCCTCATCACATCACCTTTTCAGATAGTGACTATTCCTCACCCAAACCATCCCATAATGATGCCCTTCACATTGAGGTTTTTGTCCACAAGCATAAGGTTAGATGAGTATTAGTAGATGGCAGAGCAAGGTTGAACATTTTCTCTCTCAAACTAGTTAAAGCTCTTGGTTTCTCTGATGCATGTGTAGATGCTAGCAATATCATTGTCATCAAGGCATACGATGATGAAGAACGCACTTCTAAATGCATCATTAAAATTCCACTCCGGGTAGGACCAGTTATCATAGATACAACATGCCAGGTCTTGGATCAGGATATACACTATAATATCTTACTTGGTCACCCATGGATTCATGCTCTAAAGGCCATCCCATCCACATACCATCAATGCTTGAAATTCCCTTTTGATGGTACTAAAATCACTATATTAGGGGATCCTGATCCATTTCAATACCGTACCAATCTATGAGCTACTATTGAGCACTAGGTACCCTTCAATCGGGAAGCCTCAACCTCCACTTCATCCAAATATATTGACCCATCTGCACTTACCAAATCATCCATCACACCATCTTCCTCAGCCTCCATACCAAGAAAAGACTTTCAGATCCAGGACCTTGGTTTCGGGGAATTCAAATTGAATACAGCTTACTGTATCACCACAATACTAAAGCCACCTAAATTCTATGGTATACCATGTTTTGCAGTCAAGCCCCAAAAAAAATTTAAAGTTCCACCAAAAAGTGTTTTTACATGGTGGGGCGATGTGGGTAATGAAGTCATTATCGACATAGATAACTTGATCTACAAAGACCCAATAGAGTTGTCTCCACTACCATTGCATCTCTATGGAAAAGGCTATGATATATGCAAAGCCCTAGGTTTCAATGGCACAAGGAGCCTTCGAAAGAACAATAATGGAAGAAGGGAACCTATTATCATGACCGTAAGACCAAGGAATATGGGGCTAGGGTTTGACAAATTCAGAACTAACGACCAATGTACCCATGAACTTTCAAGTAAGGGTGTAACAGCTATAGAAAGTGTCGAGACATGTGAAGAATCCCTTACCGAAACTGACTCAAATGAATGGGAATGGGGATTAGAAAAAACCCTAAGTGACTATGACATTGACAAACTATTCCTAGATCCTAGTCAACTCCCTTTTGAAGAATGATTCTGCCAGGAATATAACATTGACCCTATCGACCAACGTTCCAAAAATAAGGAATGGATAAGCATTCCTTGGAACCTGGAAGAACATAAGGTTTCATCGGCAACACCAAAATCATCCCACCCCATTCCTAAGCCCACCCATGAGCCTAACCTACCTGAGCCCACTATCCATACTTTTGAATTTCCAACCACTAGTCACCATGTTGATAATTTAATCCCATATTATGATTTTGAATTCGATTCATTTGACTCAGAATACGGTCCATCTATTGCATCTGACACGGAAGTGGAAATTGACAATTTTTCCTTTACACTTGAGGCTTCAATTTGCACACTTTCCCCATCCTCCCCATCCTTCACCAACACTGATGAATGGATCCCTCTTGTTTACCCACAACTGATCGACTGGGACCAACAAGATCCACCAATGATGGAAATTTTTTAGAATGATGAGGCAATCATAGAATTCATGGGGCTCCATGAAGGTATCTCGTGGGGTGATCACAAAATAGGTTTTTCCATATATCTAGATTGTGCAGCTTATTTCGGTGAGACTTTGCAATCCTCTAGTCGCAAAAATACAAAGAATAAAAAATAAAAAGAAATGTCTTTAGGTGAAAACTGCAAGGCACCTTGTGACAGTAAAATAGTAAAAATAAAGGACGTATTCGAAGGTGAAAATATCTTTGAGGCACCTAAGGATGGAGGATTTGACTTTCTACCCGTAACATAGGAAAAATCAGCAATGCTCATTGAAGACATAATGGAAGTTAACATAGCCACACCAGAGAATCCCAAAATGATTCTCTTGCCTGCATCATTGTCAGAGGAAGAAACACCTGAATTTCAACAATTCTTCACAAATAGGAAAGTTAACTTCACATGGTCATATGCTGGCATGCCAGGCCCTGATCTTGAATTGGTACTACATCATCTTCTTCTAAACCCAAGAATCAAGCCGGTCAAACAAAATTTGTGCAAAATGCATCCACAGATTTCCCTACTAGTAAAAGCTGAATTAAAAAAGTTATTGGATGTTGAGTTCATAAGGTCAATAAACTATGCTGATTGGATATCCAACATTGTCCCTGTTACGAAGCCGAATGGACAAATCTGTATTTACACAAATTTCAGAGAGTTAAATAAGGTTTTCCCAAAGGATGACTTCCCCTTACCAAATATAGACATGATTGTTGATCTCACAGCAGGGTATGAGATGCTATCTCTCATGGATGGTTTTTCAGGCTATAATCAAATCCGAATTGCAATAGAAGATCAACATAAAATGACATTCACTTGCCCATGGCGAAGATACTGTTGGAATTTCATGCCTTTTGGCTTAAAAAATGTAGGCGCCACATACCAGAGGGCTATGACAAAAATCTTTCACGACATGATGCATATCCTAATGGAAGATTATGTGGATGACCTATTGGCAAAATATTTGACAAGGAAAGATCATCTCAAATTCCTAGACAAAATCTTTAGGTGGTTAGAGGATTACAAGTTTTGTTTGAACCCAAAAAATTGTGTCTTTGGAGTCACTTTAGGCAAGCTACTAGGGTACATAGTTTCACGATGAGGCATTGAGGTTGATCCCAAAAAATTAAAGGCAATTTTGGATATGCTTCCACCAAAGGGAATTAGTGATTTGCAAACACTTCAGGGTAGATTGCAGTCTGTTTGTCACTTCATTGCACAGTTGGCAGACAAGTGTCAACCATTCCAATATCTACTATGTAAAAACATTCCTTTTGTATGGACAGATAAGTGCCATATAGCCTTTGAGAAAATTAAGGAATATCTGTTGACACCACTAGTCCTAATGCCACCTATTGATGGCAAGCCATTGATTATGTATGTCTCCGCGACTACAAATTCACTGGGGGCATTATTGGAACAAAACGATAATGAACAGAGAGTATGAGCCATTTACTACATCATTCGAACACTGATAGGATATGAGCTCAACTACACAACCATTGAATGGGCATGCCTTGTAGTTGTCTTTGTGGTGCATAAACTAAGACACTATATGTTGAGCCATCAAACACATTTGATAGCTAAAATTGACCCACTAAAGTATCTCCTGAATCGAGTAGCATTGATAGGCCGCTTGGCAAAGTGGGTCATGATATTAAGTGAGTATGACATACAATATGTGGAGCACAAGGCAATAAAAGGTCAATTAATAGTAGATCAACTGGCAAATGCACCAATCCAAGCCACTCATCTGTTGATAACCGATTTTCCTGATGAGTCTATCTTTCACGCAAAACCAACTTTACCATGGAAACTATACTTTGATGGGTCCCACACTGGTCACGGCTCAGGAGCTGGCATATTATTTATCACACCACAAGGGGATTCAATTCCTAAATCATTTTGGATTGCCTTCCCTTGTACAAATAATATTGCAGAATACAAGGCATTGGTCACAGGTCTCAAGATAGCAATCCAATGGAAAATTCAGACATTATTCATATTCGGGGATTATTAGATAGTCATCAACCAAGTAAATGATGATTATGACACAAAGGATGAAAATTTGCTTCCTTACAAGCGCATGGTGGCTAGTTTCCTGATGTACTTCAAAATGATTGCATTTGAACAAATCCCAAGGACACAAAATAAGGCAGTTGATGCAATGGCTACCATTGGATCTCTCTTAGACATCCCTAAGAATGTGTCATAATTGGAATTCTTAGTGGAACAGCTTTTGATGCTTGCATACGATATTCCAGAGTTAGCAATGGTGTGTGAGATTGTTGGTCCCAGTTCACCTTGGTATCAGGACATCTATGACTATCTAAAATCCCAAATCCTCCAACCCAACCTTTCCAACAACCAAAGAAAGTCCTTTATCTGAAAAGCAGCTAGACATACCATCGTCAGTGACACCCTATACCATCATGGCTTTGATAACACCCTTCTTCGTTGTCTCGACACTGATGAATCCCAAACAACTTTACGCAAAGTGCATGAGGGTATATGCAAATCTCATTCAAGTGGTCCAACATTGGAAAAGGATGCTCTTCATTTTCTCAAAACATATCAGAAATGCCAAGTGCATAGTGACCTGATCCATGCACCTAAACAGGATTTGAGACCGATCACTTCTCCATGGCCTTTCGCACAATGGGGACTCGACCTCGTTGGAAAAATCCATCCATCCTCTTCTAACGGCCTTAAAATCATAATCACTGCCACTGAGTACTTTACTAATTGGATTGAAGTCATCCCCATCACTTACATCACCGGTAAGAAAATATCCAAGTTTATTCTAAATTACATCATCTGTCGATATGGTGTCCCACAATCCATCGTCATAGATAATGGTAGTACATTCAAAAATCAAGACATTCATGAACTCTGTGAGCAATTCCACATCCAACATCATTTCTCCACCCCATATTACCCACAAGGTAATGGCCAAGCTGAGGCTTCAAATAAAATAATCCTTCACATACTCAAAAAGACCGTCAATGATGCTGGCCAAGATTGGCAACTACAACTCAACCCTTCTTTATGGACCTATCATACCAACATTCGTACTCCCACTTGAGCCACTCCAATTTCTCTGGCCTACGGATCAGAGGCCATATTTCCCATCGAGGTCAAAATTCCTTCTCTCCAAGTATCCTTGAAAGGAATGATTGATGATGAAGAGTACAGATATACTCACCTACATGAGCTAGAAATGTTACAAGAAAGGTGACAAAATGCCTTAAATCATTTGCAGGAATATCAAAATCATCTCTGCCAAAGTTATAACAAAAGATTAATGGTGAGAAAGTTTGAAATTGGTGACCTAGTTCTCATGCAGAACCCCAGAAATTTTGAGGCTAATTGGCTTGGTCCTTATATCATTACTACCACATTTGGTTCTGGAGCTTATCATTTGGCCACACTTGATGGAGAACAACTAACAGAACCCATCAACAACTTACATTTGAGAAATTTCTACACATAGCATCAAAGAGCTAGGCTAAAAACTTACAAAATACAAAAAAATTGAAAAATAAAAAAAATCGTCCCTTGATAATAACCTGGCAAACAGGCGTCTTGGTGACATCAAAAAAATCAAAAAATGGCAAAAATAGTAAAAAGAAATAAATTCATCCAATAGTGAAAACCTGGCAAACAGGCGTCATGTGTAGTTGATCATTGCTAAGCCATCTACTATTACTCAAATCGACCTTTATCCCTTTTTTATAATCACAAAAGACTGATGCATTCACAACATCCATCCTAAGTCCTGTCGATTCTGGCCATGGTTAGCATTTGGTTGACATCATCCCTTGCATATCCTCGCCTTTTGTCTACCTATCTCCGTATCATTTGACTCAGAATCCCCGATCTATCTGGGGGTAAGACCTTTATTGTGCAACTATAGTGGGTGCCGCACATGATCCCGCATTCTTAAAAAGTCTTGAAAAAAGTCTTAAAAATCTAAAAAAGTCCTGAAAAAATCCTAAACAGCTGAAAAAGTCCTAAAAAAAGTCTTTAAATTTTGAAAAAATCCTGAGAAAAGTCTTAAGAATCTGAAAAATTCTTGAGAAAAGTCTTAAAAATTTGAAAATGTCTTGAGAAAATCCCAAAAACAGAGTCAAATTCAATCTAATCAATTCAATCGATCATGTCAATCAATCTGTTGTCCGTGTCCGAACTACATTTTCTCTGCGCTTTTGCTACGTAGGTAAGATTCATCTTTGAATCCCTGAGACATTAGGTCAGTATTTTTGGGTTGGTCAAAATAAAATCATGATTCAATATTTTTTCCTTTGGACAACTTCATTGGTCGTGTTGAACTATGAGGTCTCTGAGTGCATGACGTAGACAAGGCCATCAATCGATGGACCCCCGAGGCCACACTAGGTCAGTCCATTAGGGTTCATGGAACCACATTTTCACACACGTCAAGTTATCTTCAAATCAAGGAAATCTTCTATCAATCTCAAATTGTCAGTCTATCGGCAATCTATTTCATCAACATTTCCATTCAATTCAGCATGTCAGCAATGACATGTAGTCAAATTCTATCAAGACAATTCACCCTAGCAAAATTTTGGGTTTTTCTTCAAATGTGTCCTTTTGAAGAGAAACTCTCATCATTTCTTTATGCTTTTGGATGTTTCCTTCCTAAGCATCGTCAACATCATCTGGCATCTTGATGGATTCTTCTACTTCTAAGAATCGATCTCCTAGATATCAGCATCATTCAAGATGTGTCCTTCCTGAATTTGATATCGCTCGACATTTGGCAAACTCTTTTCTGTCTCTTGATGATTATCATGATACCAGTTCCTTATGTCTTAGGAACCATGAAATATCATGATGATTATCCTTGTCTACTTATCACTCTACTATTAGTTTCTCCAGGATATCCTAACTTTAGGATTTAGATAAGCAACGATGTAGTATGATGATTTTTACATTTTGTTTTCTTTACTATCATGTGGCTAGTTTCTCAAGGATGTCCTAATGTCGGGATTTACAGATACATCGACGTCGCATGATTGGTTTCTATTTTTTTGGTGATTGGTCATGACAAAGTGACTAGGGGCAATTGTGTTCCTTGTATGATTCATGATCATCCTTGTCTGTGACTGTTTATCTACGTGATGGTTCGACCTTGCACACTATTGATCTACGTCATATCATAATATTTGTCGGCCGTCATGATATTTTCACCCAATGATGATTAAAGGGAAATAACTAGGATAGTACTATAGCAAAGCTTTGAATGATTTTAATTTCCGCACTAACATGCATATCTTTCTTCGCACTAACATCAATCTTTGCCTTCTCTTCTCTTGGTCTCTAATGATATCTTGTGACATACAAAAAAAAAAAAGTTGCATACATAATTGCATGAGCATTTCACATCTCACATTTGCATAAATCAAATACCATAATTCACATTTCATAATGCTATCATTTACATTCATCCATCTCACATCATAAAACCACCATTTGCATCAACATATAAGCATCATAAATAAACATTTGCATTAGCATATCAGAATCACATCATCATTACATAAATGCATAAATACATAACCACATCCATGATTGCATTCATAAACATAAGCATAATATCCATACACCTCATTGCATCATAAAAGCATCACATAAACATCCGATAAAGCATTAGAATACCATAACACATAAATCATATAGACCACATTGAAACTGCATCGCATATATATATAATTTCGAAAAGAATGTCATGTCACAGGATAGAGTCGTATGTCATCCCAAAAATGGAGCTCGCAGCTCGAATATCAAAACATATAAATTTCTACAACAAAGTCCTTGGAAGTGCCTCCTCCATCTTGGGGTGGTGAATCCCAAGGTGACAGTGACTAATCAACCACGTAAAAAGTAACCTGGATGGGAGTGGTGCTTTGCGTCTAACTCTGTGATCTTGAGGGATCGATAACGAGAGGCTGACTCTGCCCTATCTGCTGCCCTAAGGACACTGATCTGTGCCCATGCTCTGACCTGTGACTATGGACAGATGAATGTATATGTAAGCTATGTGATATGTGGCCTGATGACTGCCCTAATGCAGTGGACCCCCCAGCACTGGTATGACTACTGTTGTGCGACCGGCTACTGTTGTGTGTTTGGTTGCCACTACCTATCCTGCTATAGGATCGGGACAAACCTGGGTCTCATCAATCTGGTGGAACGGCTTGTTCATATAAAGCCCTATACCGGCCCCTGCTCTCTTCTATCTTGACCAACTCCCGAGCCATATCCCCTGTCGGTCTAGAGCACAACTCTGCAAACTCAGCAACCCATCGCTCTAACTCTTGTCGTTGGATGACAACCTGATCTCTCTCCACCTGTGTAACCTCTAACTCTATTGCCAAGGCCTTCTTCTAAGACAAGGCCACATCAAGTATTCTCTACAAATTTGTGATCCGCTGATAAATGGTGGAATCGGTAGGCAAAATGGGTGATTTGTCACCCTTATTATCCGTGAAAACAATCTGCTCCCACAGTCTCTAGTATGTCTCATCCTCTTCCTCGTCCTCCTCTCTCTCCTCCTCTGCCCGGATCTCCTCAACATCTATATCAAGAGGTTGTCCCCCAACAAATGGATCCTCCTCGGCCCTCACCTCCACCTCCTCCTCTCCACCTCTAACCTCCTCAGTCCTCACCTCCAACTCCTCCTCTCCACCTCTGACCTCCTTGGCCCTCACCTCCTGCTCTCTCTCCTCACCCTCCTCTTGAATGGGTGACAATGGTGCACCACCCACTCTCTTCCTAACTCTCCTAGGCTACCTCCACCCTCTATCATCTCTCATCCTCCTAGCGCCCCTACCATCTCCCCCACCTCCTCCATCTCCACCACCTCCTCCATCTCCCCAACCTCCTCCATCTCCTCCATCTCTGCCCCTACCTCCCCTCCCTCCATCTCTACCCTCGACACCTCTGCCATCTCTGCCACCCCGACCTCTCCTCTATACCTGTGGGATAACTTATCTCTGGTCAATAAGCAGTGGACCATCTGAATCTATCAACGGGATGGGTCAATGAATCTGCCACCAGGTGTCAAACTCGATAGATGTCCTTGGATCTACTAGACCTCCCCTCCACACCCACTAAACTGCAACTAGGCCATCTACCTACTACTTGGCCACTATCACTAATATGGGCGGGCCCCATATGGTCTCGCTAGAAGACCGTGCATACTCTACAGTGCCTACTAACACATCCTCCTGCTCTTCGAACTATTGTAGTACTCGTTGGGGCAAGTACATCTCAATAATCCACTAGGTCTCTACCGTGCGGCCAATCAAATATCGAAACTATCTACAAAAGGATAAATGGTCATCCTCATTTGGCCACTGATCGCAATCTCTGTAAGGCCTCCAAACAAAACTGATCATTGTATCAATCTGATGATGCCAGTAGCCAATATCTCCCACATGAGTTTGGCTAACTAACCTCGCATAAAGATAGACATACAGTATCCCATCACCTACCCATTGAATCTACACCAGTGGTCAAAAAATGGGAATGTGCTCCCATGTCCAGATCATGAGTAAGGTAGTACTGCAACTGATATTGTGACCCTAGTGATAGGAAACCTCATGCAACTGATGATAAAGCATGGCCAACAAGCAGGGTCTCCAGGAAAAAACTATCCTCTATGCTTGCATACAAACTAGTACATCCCCCCATCCAATGGGAAATCCATAACCGCGACGATCTAGAATCAATAATCCAGCAATCAGTGTCATCAGCATAGCATTCCACCTGGGAAACCGGTCAGCTACGACATCCCAACCAATTTCATAACCATCCATTACCAATTGGGCACCATCGGCATCCTCATACATCTCTGACAGGGCCTGTTGCCCTCGGTGTAGATCACAAATAACTCTCTTTCCGCTAATCGGATGCAAAGAATATGGTAGATGTCCTCCAAGGTCACTATCGCCTCTCCAGTAGGCAAGTGAAATGAGCAGGTCTCTGAGTGCCACCTCTCACAAAGATCTGTCAGTAAACCCCTGTTTGCTCAAATAATGGGCATATAGGTGGTATGATACAGACCTAGTGCCATCAGTCGCTATCTCTATCTATCACTCAAGCAATCTCTAAAGGCGTATGTCGTCGATCTGAACTCTCAGGTGTAAATTGGCACAAGCCGACTCTACACAAGTAAGGTCAAGGATTAGCACATATTGAGCAGCATTGTTGAAAGGTCACTACTACTGGTAAGTTAAGGGTGCATCCAAACTAATCTCGGCATAGGGTTAACAAAAGTCAACTATGGTCAACTGCATTTGTGTCGCATTGACCACAAATGTGCCACAATTAGTCAATTGTGGCTCTGCGCATGACACTTGTGTTGCAATATGTCAAATGTGTCGTTTTAGCTGGTAAATGCGTAACCTAACAACAAATGCATCGTTCGAGCTAGCAAATGCACAATCTAACAATGAATGCGTCTTTTGGCATGACAATTGCATAGCGATTTGACAAATGTGTCGTTTGACTTGCCAATTACGTCACAAAATGGCATATGCATTGCAAAATCCACACTTGCATCGCAACCTGGCGATTGCATTGTTTCCCCTTGCAGATGCACAATCAAACAACAAACCCTGACCTACCCATCACACTTGCGTCACGACGCAAGAAAATGCGATGAACGGGAAGGCATTTGCGGTTTATGCGACATCATTTGCATCACAACGCATGTGATTACCCCTCCTAAGACCCTCATTAATGCATTAAATTCAAAAATTGACAAGGGGGTAGGGTACTTACCGGTGCCTCTGTGCCCTCAGTTCGTCGGAGTGTTCGCACACGGTATCGATGGTGTGTAGTCACTGGAATCACTATCGTCTCTCTAATCTCTGATTTCTAAAATTTCTATATGACAAATGAGCGAATGACACTTGGATTGAGCTTTTCAACCTATTTATAGGCTAAAAATTAGGGTTTTCACCTAGTAGGTTGTACTAGAGGCTCATTTGACCACCTTTGACCAATATTTTGCCTAACTCAACGTCCTCCATTTCTGAATCGGATTGCACCATCACTTTTTTGGTCATTAATTGAATTAGTTAGGATATTTTCCATTTTTTTCTGACCCCGGGTCGAAATTCAAAAAATTTCACGAGGGGCATAGGCACTCCATAACTTCACTGGGCCATATTTTGGACTTGTTTTCTTTGCCACAATGCGACAAGTTGCATTATGACAAAGAGGGGCAAATGTAGACACCTAAAAATGACTTAGGCCTGCGACCACTATTTTATCACCTTTCGTCATAACATAATTATAACTCTATAATTATGTTTCTAACCCACATTCAACTATTAATTAAATAATTTAATTAATTCATGATCTTTCATTCTTCATGATTATTAAATAAATAAATCTTATTTATTTATTTAATGTGTCACTAATTATCAAAGTCTTCTTATAATTGAATAAAGTCTCATTTATTTAATTAATCCTTATCATTAATGTCCTCTTGATTATTAAATAAATATATTTTAAATATATTCATTTAATATGTCACTAATCCCTAAAATCCTCTTAATTAAATAGATTTGCTAATTTATTTAATTAATTAACTATTTCTAAATTAAATAATTATATTAAATTATTTAATTGTTGTATGTGACACTTCTTTATTTTTAAATAAAACAAATCATTTAAAAATGTCTCACATAGTTAACTCATTCTTCATTTAGTAATTAATATCAAAAATCAATTACTCATTATCTCACAAAATCTATATTTTGAATTAATTTAATTCAAAATGGAAATATTCTTCTACAAATCAAGTAATTGCTAAAATTATTGATTTTCTAAAATCTCATCTCCTTATCTCTTGATTTTTACTAATTTCATCTCAATGTCACATTTAGTCTCCACCATTGATTTAATTTCTTAAATTAGATCTTATCCACACATTTAGGGATTTTACCCTAACCCTAATTGAGAGTTGCCATTTTGAATCTTAACCATTCATTCTAGGGCATTTCTCAATATCTCATCTCATCCATCCGTTCAAGATTGCATTTTCTATAAAATGACAATCTTGATCTCATTTTTGGCTCTCTTATTATTTTAGTAATCTCATTATTGTCATTATCATATCATCTTTAGGCTTATTAATTACTTGCATATTAGAATTGAATTTCTAGTTTGCATAGAGTTTATTTTATAAATCCTTCAAAGGCTTTGTTTAGGGCTAGATATTTGGAGTTTTCTCACACACAATCTAAGGGCATCCATTATCACAGCAAGCTTGAGGAGGTACAATGGAAGTGAATCATGGAGGAGAGAAGATTGGGTGAGACTTTTCTAGTTTCATTCGTTTTCCCTTTATCTCTAATGTATTTCATTGTTTGTTGGATTTGATTTAATATATGCATGCATTATTAAACTAATAATCTATTTTGTAGAAATCCTTCATTACAAAGGGATCAAATTTGGACCCCCTACAAGTCGGGTGGACATTTATGGTTCATAAAATAATATCCATTATCCTCATACCATTCTCCTAGAGAGATATCCTCCAGCTGATATTGTTGCACCGTGAGCTCAAGACCTACATACGCGGCTACTTCAGAAATTGTATGGGTAAGCGCTTGTACTTTCACCAACCTCGTTGGTTGAATTTGCATGTCATATTCCTGCAACAGTGTAATCCATCTGACTCTTTGTTCCCCCAACTCATTTTGCGTAAGAAATGTCTTCACAGCTGGGTTAGGAACTATGGAGAACACCTTGTTGCGTAGGATATAATTTTGTAACTTCTTTACTCCTTTAACAAGGGCATAAGCCTATTTTTCAACATTGTGATAGCATAGATCAACATATTTTAGAGGGGTGCTCATGAAGGCGATTGTATGCTCACTTCCTTTATCATCTTTCTGCGTCAAGATGTTGGCACACAAATGGTGTGAAGTGAATGAATAGATGTAGAAGGGCTTCAGATAGTTGGGGTTGACTAGCACAAGTGCGTTAGTGATTGTTTTCTTGATTTCCTCAAAAGCCTATTTTTCTTCTGGGGTCCATTCTACCTTGGCATCTTGGTTTAGCATGATGTTAAGTGGTTTGATGATTTCCGTGAAAACTATGATGAACTTGCAGACAAAGTTGATCTTTCCAAAAAAAGATTTGAATTCCTTCTTGTTGCCTGATAGTTGGATCTTCATGATTTATTGGATACATTCAGGATCGATCAAAATTCCCTTCTCTGAGAGGACATGTCCAAGAAACTTCCCTTCAGTAACTCTGAAGATGCACATCTTCGGATTAAGGGAAACCCTGAATTTGTGGCATCGCTGATAGGTCGGTGACATAATTACTCTACTTCTTTGAGAACACTATCAAATCATCCATGTAGATGATTATGGACTTTCTAATCGGGTCCTTGAAAGCAATATCCATAGTGTGTTGAAAGGTAGCACCAGCATTGATTAGTATGAAAGGCATTCATCTATAAGAAAAGGTTCTCCATTTGGTGGTGAAAGTCATTTTATGTCGATCTTCATATTGTACCATAACCTAATTGTACCAACAGTACTTTTCTAGGAAGGACATCATCTAATGATGGTACATGATAGTTATCTTTTTTTGAGGCCTGGTTCAAGTTGTGGAAGTCAATGCACAATCTGATTTCCCCATTGTTCTTTCTTACTAGGACCAAGTTGACCACCCATGTGGAGTGCCTAACTAGGAAGATAATCCTAGTGGATATCAATTTTTTTACTTCCTTATATATGATTGGTTCTAATAAGGCATTGATAGGGTGTTGTCACTGTCAAAATAATTTTGCATCCAGCCTTTGAGGGATGGTATGGGTGATAATTGATGTATCATACGTTTTGAGATCCTCGTAGCTCTAGGTGATGACATCGTGGTACTTTCGCAAAGCATCCACTATACCCCACTTTTCTTATGACGTGCACACCTTTCCAATAAATAAATTCCTTTCATCCTCAATCATTCTAAGGTTGTAGGTGTTGCACTAGCCACCAATGGTATCATATTTATCTTGTTGATCTTGGTCCCTGATCTGGTCCAAGTCAAAGATTTGTTCTAGTTGGACCATCCCCCTAGGGATGGTATTGGTCTTCAGATTGATGACCCCTTCTATATCCAAGTCAGCCTCTTGAGGTTCAACACCATCTATTATCTGAGTAGCGAACACATTAGAATTGATGATAAAATCTAGGATGTGTTTGTCATCATTGAACACCTTAAAATTGGCTACGTTGTCTAGAACATATGGAATGGAGGTGAGTTCGATAGTGAATCTTTTGAGGCCTGATGGGGATAGTGGGTGTAGCATTCTTGCTGCCTACGCCAAGGCATTGGTGGTATGATTTTGAGAATGCGGGATCAACTAGATATTGAATGCATCCAATCCTTCTAGTAGATCCCATTCCCAGTGTCTATAGTTGGTGAGTCTTCGATCATAATAGGAATAGAGCTTCCTAACCTACTTTATGACCAACTCTTAATCCCTAAACACTTGGAGCATTTTGACACCTTTTCTTAATGTCATAAGGAGTCCCAAGACTAAGGCCTCATATTTTGCTACGTTGTTGGTGCAATAGAATTGAATTCTATGAGTAGAAATGTATGAATTACCTCTAGGACTGATTAATTTGAAGCCAACTCCAGCCCCATGCCTGGATTTAAACCCATCAAAGTGCAACGTCCAAAATCCAGGAGGGTCCATGAATGTAGCACCAATAGGCCCAACTTCCAACTTTGATGGCGGCCCGCTTGTAGTAACCTTCTAACAAGATGTTGGGGATGGAGGCATTAGTTCTAGTGGTGTTGATCCAGTTTCCTCCTTCGGAATGATTTATATTTTAACATGTTCAATCATTGTCTGGCATAGACAATATTCAAATTTTGAATGGGCAGCATTATGCACCCTACACCAATTAGGCAGCAAAAGATCCTAAAAATTCATTCTATCTCCCAGACTAAGCTGGTCCTATGCACATTTTTCCATGAAGTCTTGAAAACCTCACTTGTTCCTTCTTCTTCAAGGCATTCCTACTCATTCAGATATGATACTGGGGAGTAATTCCCCAAATCCATTTCAGCAAACAACACTTCATTTGTGTTGTTATATTCTGTGATCATGAATTTGATCTCTGGCTCACGATCAATCTGATTTTGATTGGGAATTCCTTTCCATGGTAACCAAAATAGTGAGTAGTTAGTTGTAGCATACCCATTCAACACTCTTATGAAATACCTTCCTAGGATTATACCATACGTATCCAAGATATCAGTCACTTGAATATCAATCTTGGGATCAACAGCAACCTACATAGGTATTCTGTTAATCTCTCCCACTATGTTGATCTCATTCTTGTCAAGTTATGTTACCTTACACCAAGAGGGAGTTGGCATTATTCCAAGTTCTTTGCACATGCTCAAGGTAATGACATTAGCAGAGGCACCTGAGTCCAGTAGGTAGTTTTGGAGGTTCTTCCCAAACACACAGATGGTGGTAATGAAAGGGGGAGTTTTAAATCTACCCTGAAAGATTCCTCTTGAAACATCCACTTGAGTGACCTGACCCTTGTCTTTATCATGGCCCCTACTTTGGGCTTGTGTCTGATCTGCTTCCTTAGAGGACTACTTGCCTGCTTGCTGATTTACAGGCAGATCAGCCTTCTTGTTGAAGACCTGTCAGATGATGGGCTCACTTTGTGAGTCTTTGAAAGAGACTCTCTTAATGGGAATTTCTTGAGTGGATCCGACCGATGGGGTCCCATTTATCATTCTAAAAAAGGAATTCCTTACAGCTGGCACCTTGAGTAGCTCAAAGGTAGACACACTTAGCTTCACCTTTTTAAATTATTCACCAATATACTCCCCCATCTGCTCAACCTCCTGATCATAGGAAACATTTTGGGAGGAGCTGGCAAGCTGGCTCTAGTTATGGTTTTTTTGTCTATTCTTATTGAATAACCATGTGGGTACATGGGAGAATCTCGGGTTATTGCTTGCCTTTAGGTCAAGAGGAGTGCTGAAATTGTTAGGTAGAGTAGAGGTCATAAAAGGACCTCCAGTATGACCATCGTCTTATCTATTCCTTAGGTCTTAAGGGTTAGTTCTTTGGTGAAACATGTGGAATTCATCCTCCCTAAGCTCCTCATCATCCTCCTTAGGACCATTATCTACTAAATCGAAAAGTTGAGCCATAGGGCTTTCAGAACTTACCTTCTTCACCTTGCCATTTTTGTTCATGGTGGGGCCTTCCTGCTCTAATGTATTACACTCAGCTTTTGGGAAAGGAGCCTGATTCACCACCAACACTATAGAGTCATATGCATTAGACGGGATGATGTCTTTGCACATCGAGTTTTACATGGTATTTTAGACCTCGACATGGAAGATGTCAACAACAGTCTGGAATTTTGGACAATCCACCTCAGAGTGCTGACTTGTTTTGTGTATGTGTCGCCAACCAGATAAATAGCCTCCGCCAAGTAAACTTCAATTGTACTGTTCTCATTATTGTTGGGCTGATCAAGGGGCATGGAGATGCCACCATTGTTGGGTCTCATAATCCATGTCTGATTTCTCCTTTGGAAAGGCCTTCTATCAAAGTTATGGCCCAAACTTTGATTTTTGTCATAATTCTGCCTTGACAAAGTGCTGGCATCCCAACTGTCCTAAATTTCACAATGATCTTGGTTATCATGATTGAGGTTTGCCTGAATTATTTTTTGTGATGCTTGCAGCTAGTTGTTTTGATTCCTCAAATGTGTCATCTTTGTGGACATTTTCATGATCATCTCTATGATTTCATCAATCCAATCCTTTTCGGTATTATTCGGCTACAAAGCTGAATTTTGGAGGAACATAGCTTGTGCAACCAGTTGATTTTGATGAGCGGGCAGGAATTTAGATGCTTGGAGAAACATTGGCACCCTGAGTGGCGGTTGAGAATGGGCATATTGTTATTGGGGAGTAAGTAGTGAGGAATTGGAGGTGCTTGATTTACTAGCTACCCAAGGTGCGGGACTATGGGTAGCTGTGGTACCAAATTCAGTAGGGATGTTTGATGTTGCAAGGCTTGATTAAGCCCCTAAATCTACGTAGGATGTGCAGTTTTCTTGAGAGAAGGCAGTGGACCAAATATATTTTGTTCCAAATCTATGCTAGTAATAATGGCCTTTGTGTATGCATCCACCAACCTGGCAGGCGGTGGTCACATCCTTTTTACCAAAGCTGAAGTAAGGTTATCTAGTGCCGCATAATAAACAAGAAAAATAGCAGCGTCATTGAAAATGTATGGGGCTTGCAGCCTAGTGTATGCTTTGTGGAAGTGATCAATAAAAATATTTGATTGGTTCATTGATCTCCCTTTGAATTGACATGAAATGTCTGTATGAATCTTCAGGGTTGGTTGTTGTTTTAAACTTCTACAGGAAAATTTCCTTCATAAGGGTCCAAGTATTGATAGTTTTGGCAGGAAAGTTGACATACCAGTAGAAAGACTCCTCTCCGAGAGAGTAGGGAAAGATCCTGCAAGCCACATCCTCATAGATAATTTGCATAGTTTTCAAGGAAATTTCAAAGATCCTTACATGCTCTTCCACTATCCTCTACGAGTCCCAAGCATTGAATTTCGTGCAAAATCTTTCAAGATATTTTGACATATCATGATAGAAGTTGAAGCCCAAAGGGGACGGGTTATTTCCCAACCATGCCATGTGAGGGGGTGGTGGAGTCGATTGTGCCATATGGATTGGTGGTTGTAAAGGGACAACAATGGTGAATGGGATAGCCCCCAGGTTTGAGAATGTGTTTAGCTGAAAGGCAACATTCAACTCAGGTGGAGTGGCAGCCTGGAAGGTTGTTTGGAGCGGATGGATGGAAGATGGTGCTGCCAAAGATAAAGGAGAATATGGAGGTGAGAGAGAAGTGAGCTAGTCAGGTGAGTTGGAGGTGGATTCTTCCCTTTGTTTATCTCTTTTAGCTCAGATAGGGGGAAGTAATTCCTGAAATTCCCCTTTGTTTGGTGTAGACCTCAAGATTCGATGAATCTCTCAGAGGAGAAAGAGCCAATTCAATCCTGCTTTGCCCCCAAAACACCCTCCTTCTAGCGCCAGTTTTTTTTATGGTGTTTTTGTGCACTTCTCAACATAGGCAATGCACAAGTGCATTACTTCTCTTGAAAGACAATTTTCCACAATCAGATTGCAGAACACTATCCCAAGGTCTCTCGAATGTCAGGTCATGATAGTGCTTGGAATATATCAGTTGATTCATGATGTGATTTTTTGGAATCACAAGGTAGCCTTACGTGGATGAAGCTGGAAGAGAATTGGATCTACGAATAGATTTCTTTAGATGGGGAATTAGTGCACTTTTTTTGTAGGTTCAAATAGTAGTCTGGGACTCTATTTTCATCTTACGATTTGGTTTTACAATGTGCAATGAACCTTAGCATAGGCCACTTCTTAAAAAAATGGGTAAAAAGGGAAAAAGAGAGAGAGAGAGAGAGAGAGAGAGAGAGAGAGAGAGAGAGAGAGTTTCTGGACTTCCAACTACCGTTGAAAAGAGATCATGGAGGTTTCTGTTGTGGACAGTTTCCTTAAAATAGAATTTCACTTAATCATAAATTTCACAATACCATGAAATCTATGCTATCTTCTAAGGATTGTTGGTGTTTCATCATTCTTTCACCATATATATGTGAATAAAGATAAAGTTTAAGGAGAAACTATAAAATGAAATTCCAAACTAACTTTGCACAGTCATCTACCAGCAACAAATGACTAAAAGTATGGACAAGAAAAGAATAAACACACAACAGGAATCTTCACAACCAAGGACAACATTACTAAATCTACCAAGGAAAACTAAGAGGAAAAGAAAACAAAAAAGTAAATAAAATTAAAATCTTAACTTATGAGAGAAGAAATCCAGAAATGCATCAAGGTCAATGTATATCTATTGCAATTTCTACAGCATGTCTTTACAACAACTCAACTCTCTCAAAATGAGAGGAGAAGATCCCTATTTATAGTTTTCAAAAATAAAAATGACTGGATAAGATTTAATCTCATTGTGTGGCCAAGATTCACTTTACAGCAGGGTTCCACCTACCCCCCAAATATATTACATTTTAAAATACACTTTTTTCCACATCCCTGTTTCCTCTTCTAGTGGTGGCACTGTAGCATTTCATCCTTTTGTTGATTCCTTTTTGCCACAGCTATTCCTTTAGGAATTCTCCATTGATAATAGGGTTTCCCTCCTACTCCTTCGAAGCTGCAATTAATACCCCCTAATGAATTCTATTACAACGACCACTGCTAGGTGATTTTAAATTTATAGGATGGCAATGGGAGGACCCGAGCTGGAGCCATAGAAGTACGTCAGAGGGTAGCCGCTAGAAAACCTGCCAAGTAAAAACCAAATGGCAAAGAGAATGTTAGGGTCCAAGGTCTAGAAGGATGAAGTTCAACAACCGTCAGCAATGGAAAAGACCACGAGAAGACCCGAGAGGGGAATCCCAAAGGGTTGGGCTCGAGAATCTGGAAAGACGTGTGAGCACAGTCATCAAATTTTAACAAGTGATGCAGATGGCCATCGAAGCATCGGGGTCCAAAGGTCGATAATATACCAACCGTTGATCGTGTGGAATCGAAAATCCAAAAGGGAAACTCGCAGAGGGGAATCCCAAGGGTCTAGGCCCAGAAGGTCCCACAAACGCCAGAAAAGGAAAACTGATAGAGAAAACCTAAAAGGGTTTAATACTTAACAAGTTTCAAAGGGGAAAAATTTGGTCAACCCTAAATGAGACTTTTGAGAATGTGTTGACCGTCAAGGACACAAAATGGGGCATGCAAAATGAGGCAAAGAAAAAAGGACCTTGCAAGGCAAAAGGAGAGAGGGTCCCTATTATGAATGAGGCATGTGTGCACATAGGCACAACAATATTCATCCTAGACCTAGTTCATTAAATTCATCACTATAAAATTCATTTCAAACTTGTGTGACAATATTTATTACTAACACAAAAAGCTAGCCCCTATGCACTTATTTTAGTTCAATGTTGATTGCCTTGGTTGGTCACCAATTAACTTAAGGTATGTACATAAACTACTAAAATTTTATCACCATTTCCTGGGTAATTAGCCTCCACCACTCACTTCATATTGGTCTCCATATTGTCCCATACTCGTTTCCTTGACCACTATTTCCACTTTGATTAGCCCATATCTTAGCCCCTAGTTTCTTGTGCCCACCCCTTCAAGTTGTTGTCACACTTTGATTAGTACTACACAACATATAATTTGGGAGTGCAAATCTACTATTTTATAACCTTCCATTTAGCCACATATGTCTTTGTATAAGTCTTTGGAAGCTTAAGACAATCCTCATTAAGTACACCAAAACTAGTTAGATCTACCCTAACAACATGTGCATACCTACTCTCTTGTCACAAGTGATTTCTTAGTTTTACAAACGAAAACCCATGAAGGCTCACAAGAATTTCATAGCCAAGGTATTTAACACAATCATACATGACTTTCATCCATTAGTGGTTTGACTTCCCCTTGTTATATCCATGCTTGTAAACCACCATGCTAGTATCCTTCATTGTTCATTTGATGAATGTGATCAATAGATAATTTAAGGCCTGAACCTTTTAACATACTATTTCATTTTAGTGTGCACTATCAATTCATCTCAAAAACTAAGAATGCCATAATGACTATGATTGTTCAAGCTTTATGAATTCTTGAAAGAACTTCCCTTGACACTTTAACTTGTCAATATTTCTTGTAATTCATAATTTCTTCCCTTCTTTGGTACTGTCATAAATGTGTTTGTCACTTATTTTGTCTTATACCCTTATTTTACTTTGAAATATCCTTCATGTATTGACAACCCTAACACTTCCATTAATGAAATCTCTATATTTTGCACTACCTATAATCTCTTCATTTCTCACTACCCATCCTAGTGCTCTATGAATGTGTATCAAGTGCTTATGTTACTAACATATGAACTCATGAACATGATTATAACATGTTTCCCTCTGTGATGAATGACCCTTCTTTAATGTTGTATTCCTTTGATCATGATTTTTCCTTCTTTGTGATGCCTCTATGTTCTAGACTATTATGGAATTTGCATTGACTAAAGGGTTACATATCTTTCACATTTGTAAGATGATTTTCATTAGGTAATTACCTTATTTTCATGGTTCCATTCAAAAAACAAGGGTTTCATGAAAGCCTTTGTCCAAACTCATGCCTTTTCCTTTAAAAAAAAACTCTTGTGTAATGATAGACCAATTTTTTCAGCACTTACAACCATTTTTTCCAAAGGTATAGAGTAACATAGGGTCCCTCTACAACAACCTCTCTCAGTTTTTCATATACCAACCCATTTTCCCCCGGTGACAAATTTTCGCACGTTGCAAAAAGTGAAATGCATTGAAGAGAAAGTTGCAAGGAGGTGTAAATTTTGTTTTGTTCATTGTGCAGCTACATTAATAGTTCCAACACAAATGGGTGGGGTGGTTTATGCTAGAAAAGGTGTTGATTTTCACCCCATCATGATGGATCATTCCAATCTATATTTACTAGCAATTTCTCATAAGAGACCTAAGTGCAAAAAAGTGGAAAAATTTGACAACCTCTTTCTCAAAATTCATGGCACTTACAACCATCCCTTCTAAGGGTACATGGTCACATAAGGTCCCTCTACATTAACCTCTCTCCATTTTCATATCTCCAATCCATTTTCTTGTGGTGAAAAGTTTTCGCACATTGCAAAAAGTGTTAGATGCATGTAGTCTAAAGTTACAAGGTGGCATAGTTTTTATTTTGTTCATCGTGTGTACAAACCAACAATTCTAACACATACGAGTGGGTGGTTTTATGCTAGAAAAGGTCATTTTTTTCACCCCAACATGCTAGATCATTCCAAGCTACATTGTATCTGCGATCTCTTAAGAGCTCTAAGTGTGAAAAAGTGGAAAAATTTGACGATCTCTTTCCTGGAAACCATGGCACTTAGAATTTTTTTAGCTAAAGTTACAAGGTCATATATGGTCCCTCTATAATAACCTCTCTCACGTTTTCATATCTCCAATCCATTTTCCTGTGGTGACAAGTTTTTCAGTTAATGGAAAAAGTATCAAATGCATTGAAGAAAATGTTGCAAGGTGGTGTAAATTTAGTTATATTCATCATGCAGAAAAATCAACAGCTCCAGCACATATGGGTGGGGGGTTTATGCTAGACAAGGTCCTATTTTTCACTCCAGGATGCCAAATCATTCAAGGCTAAATTGTACTAACGATTTCTCATAAGAGACCTAAGTCCAAAAAAGTGGTAAACTTTGATGAGCTCTTTCTTAGAAACCGTATCATTTAGAAGGTTTTCTCTAAAGGTATAGGGTAATGTAGGGCCCCTCTACAATAACTTTTCTTATTTTTTCATATCTCCAATCCATTTTTATGTGGTGATAAGTTTTTTCATGTTGTAAAAAGCATCAGATGCATGCAATCTTAAGTTGCAAGGTGGCATAATTTATGTTATATTCATCATGTGACCAAATTGATAGTTCCAACATGTCCAAGTGGGTGGTTTTATGCTATTAAATTTCATTTTTTGCACCCCAGCATGCCAAATCATTCTAGACTGCATTGTATTGGTGATCTCTTAAGATCTCTAAGTGTGAAAAAGTGGAAAATTTTGATGAGCTCTTTCTCAAAAAAATTGAAACTTAAAATTTTTTCATCTAAAGGTATAGGGTCATATAGTTTCCCTCTATAATAACCTCTCTTATCTTTTCATATATCCAATCCATTTGTCCCTGGCGACAAGTTTTTAGTTGATGGAAAAAGCATCAAATGCATTGAAGAGAAAGTTGCAAGGTGGAGTAATTTTCATTCTATTCATTGCCAACAATTTCAAAATGTATGAGTAGGTAGGATTATGCTAGGAAAGGTCTCATTTTTCACCCCAACATTCTCAATCATTCTAGGCTTGATCATACCAACAATTTCTCTTAAGAGACCAAACTACAAAAAATTGGCAAACTTTGACGAGATCTTTCTCAAAAACTATGATACATAGAAATGTTTCGTCTAAAGATACAGGGTTATGTAGGATCCCTCTATAGTAACCTCTCCCAATTTTTCATATCTCCAATCTATTTGGCTAGGGTGACTGTTGGGATATGGTGTTGTATACCATTACATAAAATATATTACCATATTGTAATTAAATAATTATTTAGATGTGATGCACCTTGGAGGTGTGGTTAATCACACTAGGTAATTATTTGGAGACCACTTTATGTTTTATTGTTTTAAATTTATTTGTTTTTTAATGTGTGAGAAAGACATAGGATAAAAATTTAAAATGGGGAAATCATTAACTAAAGTGAAAAATTAATACCCAATATTAAGGGGTTAGTGGTTTTATATTCACATGGTTTTATCTTACCACTTGGTTGTATTTATGTGAGATTTAATCTATAAAAGCAAGCACATATTTAGTGGTTAAGGTGTGTTGGGTGAGTGGTTTATCATTATTGAGTCTTTTTTAGGAGTTCATATGTGAAGCATGGCATGGGATGACATGGTTCTTTTTTAGGAGTTCATATGTGAAGCATGTCATGGGATGTGTGGAATTTGTATAGAGGAGTGATGTCCCCTCAATAATGTCTTCCAAACCTATAGAAGTAGCCAAGCGGGCAATCCCTGAAACAAATCCATCTTGTGATGCCAAGCCTAGAAAACTAGATGTGTCCTGATGAATGAAGATGATGGAAGCCTCAATCAATGACTCTCGACAAGGAATCACTAAATGTGAAGGGATGTGAATAGTCTTTGATGGAGAAAAAGAAAAATTTGTAGAAACATTGTAAACCTCTTTGGAAGATTCAAGGCAATCCAAACAAACAACGTCCTGCATAACAATATCATCATGGGGTATTTGATCTAAGGAATGACATTTTGAATCAAGATCATCAAGGAATGGAGTGTTTGAATCTCCATATAGCTCCCAAATCTTAGTCCAAAGGATGTGAGGACAATCATAATGATCAATAGAATCAAAAACATCACAATGAACTTGCATTCCAGTGATCTCTAAGACAATGTATCTGTTGCAACTCCAAGCAAATTCCTGAATACCGTCACTTGGATGGGGAAATATACCATATAAATGTGGCAATAAATCAAGTGATTGGAGATGGTGTATGATCCCATCTTGCCACTGTTCATAGCTTCTCTTGTGCAACATAGTCAAAGAAGGAGAAAATGCAAACCCCATAATGTATAATAAAATTTCTCCAAAAAACAAAGATAATGACCTTCAATAACAAATAGAAACTTCCAAATGTGATATGCAACTGAAGAGATGCCACCCAATGCAAGAAAAACTTTTTCCCAAGCTTCAAGATATCCAAGTAATTGAACAAATGCACCAAAATAAACAAAACCAATGCAAGAGTACTTGAAGCTAAAACTGATCAAAGTGAATGCACTGATGAAAAAAGCTTTGAATTACCTTCCCGATGTCGCTTAAATCACTAAATTCTGATAAACAGTAGAGAAGATATGAGATTTTGAGTCCAATTTAGGGTTTTTTACTTTAGTTAGGTGTATATTTTTCTAGAAGTAGAATAATGTGAAATATATTTCGCCATTGGAAAGTACACTAAACTACCTTTCTGATGGTATCTCATTTGCTGAATTTCGATACCCGATTGAAAAGTTATGAAAAAATGAAAAAAGGCCTAGATTAGGCACTCTGCAGGCTAAAATGGAGCAAAAAATTAGCCCCTGAGCTTACAAAAAATCACCTCTAGTCCTTGATGTGACCTCGGGCAAAAAATTAGGCAAAAAAAATGGCACCACTGGCCCAGGTGGCAGTGGGGCTAAGCAGTTAGGTGGAGCTCCTTTTGAAAGAGTGGTGTCGCTTGGATAAAGTGGCCCCTTTGGTTCACAATGTAAGCAGTGGCAAGGCAAACGAGGGCTTTCAGAGGGAAGACAGAGAAAAATGACTGCTGATGGTAGCAGCGATGGCTAGTGATAAGCTGGTCATTGGAAAGTGAACGTCGGTGAGTGGAGGTGGCCAGCCAGTAGGAGCACCGGTGATGGTAAGCAAGGGAACCGAAAGAGAACGGTTAGAATAACAACTCCGACGCATGGAGAGAGAACGGCCAATCAGAACAACTGATAGGAAATCAGGGTATAGACCCCTATAATAATTAAATGTCGTTGAAAAACAATAAACTCTATAGACTTGTTTTGAAAGAACCGACATTTTTTTTTAATATTGCTATAAAGCAATTCAAAAATACTACAAATTTGTATGGATTGTACCAATTGATTTTGTAAACCCTAAAATACCTTTGATGGCTCTTGAGTTGATAAATCTAAATTTGATGAATGAATAGGTGATCCTAGAGTTTCGATGCCTTCTGAAGAAATGGCAAGCTCAAATCTGACTCAATCTGCTCCAGAAATCAACTTGGTCCCTGGGTGGATTCAAGTAGCCTGCAATGGAAACCTTCAAGCCTGCAACAAATCTCTCCTGCCCAAATTTCTTGATCTTGGGATGAATCTTCACTAGAATCACTCTGATATCATGTTGGAATGATGGATTCATAGGGTTCTGATGAAGCTATAGTCTTCAATGGAGGACCTTTGCTAGGAATAAATATTCAACCACATAGAAAGTATGCAATAATGGCATTCAAATAGGAGATTCTATTATGATGATCTATATTATTTACAAGAGTACATATGTCTAATTAAATAGGCAAGAGCTAAACCTAGAATGCACAATATATTGCCAAGTATTCAAATTACACTACATGTGACAACATGAAACCCTAACTAACTACCTAGGGAATGATAACAAGATAGAGATAAGTTCTAGAAAAGACAACTCATCTTTTAGAAGGGAATATTATCTCAACAATATTATTTATGATTTATTTAATAATGCAACCTAGGACTAAATGATTAAATGCAAACCTAAGTTAACTTATGCTAGTTTAATAAATAATTAATTACACTAACAATTGATGCTTTAGAGTTATTCATTGTAACTATTGTAATGTTTTATTGTTGAATAATAGATGGAGTATGGATGCTTTTGGAGGCTGGGTTGTTCCCTCTTGAGGGTTTTCCTAGGGTATATATTGTGTTATCATGTGGCTTATCAATTTGATCTATGCATTATGGTTACTTGTATGCATGTTTATCTCTTGTGGAGTTATGTATAAAATGGATTAAGAATGTGGGTATGATGTATTATTTCTTAATAGTGACAACTTTTCACACATTGCAAAAGGTGTCAAATACATTGAAGAGAAACTTGCAAGGTGGTATAAATTTTCTTTTGTTCATCGTGCAACCAAACCAACAGTTCCAACATGTCCAAGTGGATGATTTATGCTAGGCAAGGTCTTGTTTCACACCCCAACATGCCAGATTGTTTCAAACTACATTGTACTAATGACTTCTTAAGAACTCTAAGTGCAAAAAAGTGGAAAAATTTTATGAGCTCTTTCTTGGAAACTATGAGACTTAAAACCATTCCATTTGAAGGTACAAATTCATGTAGGGTCCTTCTATAGTAACCTATCTTAATTTTTCATATCTACAATCCATTTTCCCATGGTGGCAAGTTTTAAATTGATGGAAAAAGCATTAAATTAATTGAAGAGAAAGTTGCAAGGTGCAATAATTTTCATTTAGTTTGTCATACAACCAAAAAAATATTTCCAACACATCTAAGTGGGCAACTTTATGCTAGGAAAGGTCTTGTTTCACACCCCAACATGCTAGATCATTCTAGGCTACATTGTATAAGAGGTTTCTCTTAAGAGATCAAAGTGTGAAAAAGTGACAAACTTTAATGAGATTCTCTTAGAAACCGTGACACATAATTTTTTTATGAAGTTATAGGGTCACTTAAAGTCCCTCTATAATAATCTCTCTCATTTTTTCATATCTGCAATCCATTTGGTCGTGGCGACAACTTTTCACACGTAAAAAGTGTCAAATGTATTGAAGAGAAAGTTGCAAGGTTACATAAGTTTAGTTTTGTTCATTGTGTGGCCAATTGATAGTTCCAACACATATGTGTGGGTGGGTTTATGCTAGGAAAACTCTTGTTTCACACCTCAACATGCTAGATTTTTCTAGGCTACATTGTATCAATGATCTCTTAAGAGCTCTAAGTGCGAAAAAGTGGTAAACTTGATGAGATATTTTTCATGAAAATTTTCACTTACAACCATTCCATATGATGGTATAGGATCATGTAAGGTCCATCTACAATAAACTCTCTCAATTTTTTATATATTCAACCCATTTTCTCGTGGTGACAAATTTTTGCACATTGCAAAAAGTGTCAAGTGCATGTAGTCTAAAGTTGCAAGGTGGCATGATTTTTGTTTTTCTAGGAAAGGTCCTATTTCACACCCTAGCATGTTGGATTGTTCCAAGCTACATTGTATCAAAAATTTCTCTTAAGATACATAAGTGTGAAAAAGTTGTGCTTTGTTCTTTGTGGGGCCAAAATGTTAGTGCTAAAATGTCCAGGTGGTCACATCTATGCTAGGAATGGTCATTTTTTGCACCCCAACTCTCTTGAATGCTCCAGACTACACTATGTTGATGCTTTCTCTTAAGATCCTTAAGTACAAAAAAATGTCAAACTTTGATGTGTTGTTTCTCGAAGTTGGTGGCACATAAAAAAAAAATTCTAAGCCTATAGTTGCATGTGAGGCCCCCTCTACAATAACCTCTCTCATTTTTTGAATAATTGAAACCATTTCATCATGGTTAGAGTTTATCTACTGCCCCAAAAACTATCAGATGCATGTAATTTAAAGTTGTAGGGTAGCCTAATTTTTGTTATGTGTGTCATGGGGTCTAGTTTTCAAACCCAATATGTCTATGTGGGAACGTCTACATTATGCATGGTACTATTTTTCACCCCAAATCTCCCAAAAAATTTAGACTACACCATGTCGAAACTTTCTCTATGAGTGGAGATAACACTAGGGTAGAACATGGGTACATGAGATTTCTATGTGCATGGGTACTAGTCACATAAGGGATGCCACATTTTGGTTAAGGAGTTATACTTAGTAAGTTTTAACATTGGTGCATACAAAAATGAAGTGGTATGAAATTTAGTAAATGGAGTGGTATGGACAAACAAAGTACTTGCATATGAAAGTGAAAATATGGATATAAAAGGGAAAAACATGGATATAGAAATTGAATGAGGTGGACGGCACATGGAATAATTTTGTTCAAAAGATATGTGGAGAAGTACATCATGGCCAAGATTCAACAAAGGAGGGGCACAACCCAACTTTGAGATAGAAGATGCAAAGGAAGTAGTACAAGTCCATTCCAAAGTACCTACAACAAATTTTTGGAGCCTGTTGTGGCTCAAGTACTAGTTGGAAGAATGATTCTACAAGTTAGCCCTTATTTTTTATTATTGATCTAATGAATTATCTATTGGGGCATTTCACAAGTTGGAACACTTTTTCTTGGCATATCTATTAAGAAAGGATTTATTGGCATCCATTTGATGAAATTTTGAACCAAACTCTGATGCAATCCCCAAAACCATATCAATAGTCTTGATCTTTACTATGGTGGAAAAAATTTCATCATAATCAATACCTTACTTCTATGCATATCCCTTAGTTAAAATTTGGGACTTGTATTGGTCAATGCTACCATTTTTCTTATATATTTTAATTATTAAACCCATTTGCATCTATTATCCTTCTTCTCAATTGGAAGATCACTAAGTTCCTATGTTTTTTCCTTAGTAGTGTGTAATATTACGCATTCATAAAATCTTTCCAAGGTGGTGACTCATCTTGGTATACTTATTCTACTTTATAACTCTAGATAAATATACACATTAAAGGGCCGAGTATACCTCATGAAATTTATTGTAAATTTTAGACCCACTAGTAGATGTATTTACAATTGCATCATCTTTGGTATCCTCCACTTAGGAATATTTTATGCATAGGAGATGAGGATTGAGGTAATGAAAGATGGAGAAACCAATTTAATGGAAGAAAAGCCTCTTCTTATGTTCCATCATCCTCATCATCGAGTACAAGAATTCTTGGTCTTTTAAAACTAATAGGTGATGGTTAGGAAGAGCCATTGCATCATATTTCCTCATCATAAATAACATTGATGGTAATGTGTACCTTATTTAATTCTACATCCATAAGTTGATATCCTTTTCACTTTGAGCTATACCCAAGAAAAATACATTTTAAGGAATTGTTATCCAACTTTCCTTTGTACCTTGAAAATATGCATGAAATTTTTACACCCAAACACTCAAAGATGTGATTTGGACCAACTTTAAGGTGCTAGAGACTCATAATTATATAGGGGGGAAAGGAGCCTAATGTTGCTTCTTAGAAAAATAATTGGAGAAAACAACTATTGAGAATTGATGCCATGTTAAGCAATATTCTTATTATTGATGTCAAAGGAGTCTTCAATATGAGGTAATAAAGAACATATGAGTATTGGCAAGAACTGGTTTCAATATGAGAAGAAACTCATGGAATAAGTACAATGTATATATATACATATAATTGTGGAGAAAAATGATACACACTTATATATCAAGATCATGAATCAATGAATAGTATATAATGATGGTCGACTTCCCTTTTATTGTGGTACTTTCTTCCAAAGAAATTCTTTATAATATGAAAGTAAATTATAAAATTATGTAATTCAAATTTTGGCCAACTATTTTATGAAGAACATTTATTATACTAATGTTGGCAAACTTCTTTATGAAGGTATATATTTATAATGCTTTAAGTTGACCAAGTTAGATGAAAATAGAAGATCAAAATTGCAGCAATTTATCTATTTATTATAGTGTATAAATTAATATCAATACAAGCAATCGTATATTAATTACCAAAGGTAAATTGTATAAGATAAGAGGCATAAATTAATAAGGGAAATGATAACATTCATTATAAGGCAGTGAATATAAAGGTTAGCGAACAATAGTGAGTGAATGTAAGGGGCAACAACTATCTTTAAGGAAGTTTTGAAGATAATTAAAAAAAAAATGTTTGCATTATCCTTAAAAAAATGTTGGAGATTTATGAAGCCAGTGCTTAGGTAGAAAATTAAAGAAAAATATTAAAAGGCAGTGCTAAGATTAAAATAATTTAGTGACTTGTTAATAACATAATAAGCAACGATACTATTTTTGAAGAGACATCACTCTTTGAAAAGTATGTCATTCTTCACAAAGAATAAAGATATATAGTTTTTGGTTTGCATTTCATGGAGAGAAGTGTGAGGTGAGAGGAAAATAATTCAATTATATAACTTAATAACAATGGTAAAATAAGATTTGCATTAACCAAAAATCTATAATTCCATACAACGTTATGTTGCAAGTATGAGAATATTGGTGTTGTCATCGATGTCAACAAGATTGTGTTGTAATTAATTTGAATTGTAAGAGGAGGAAGAATATAATTATTGAGGGATATTTTTGTATTGATGATTCTTTGATTAGTTGCATTATGTTATCATTAGTAATCCATTGATGTCAACCTATTGTGTTGCTTTGATAAGCTTCTGTCTATGGATATATAGTTGTGTTTTTATGTTGCAATTGGCTCGGTGGTGATGAGGAAGTGATGAAGGTGATGAGGATGTTTCTTTGATGCTTGGTTTTCAAGTTCTTTTGAGAAAAATTGATAAAAAGAGGAAACAATGTGTTGCAGTGTTTTTCTGGGTTGTAGAGTAGTGTTCTGATATTGCTCCACATTTCTTTTAGGTTGAAAAAAATCTTGTGTGTTTCAGATATGTTAATCAAAGGTGTTCAAAGATGTATTTATAATTTGGTATGCTAAATTTTTGTACATAAGAAACTATGTTCGCAGTGTGTGAATAATGTATTGTAGAGGTATCTAGGAGAAATGTCTTTCCTCTATGTTTCTCCACAAAATGGTTTCAGGTCTTGTGGATCTGAAGGTGATTTGATTGTGTTGGTATATTTGTTTAGTTGAAGTGGTTTGAGGTTTGGTTCTTTGAAATTCATTTTCTTGAGTCATAGTGAAAGTTATCTGAGTGTATTGGGTGTGTACATTATTCAAGTGAAAGTTTTTGTGAAGGATTTTGTTGGATTTCAAGGTGTTTGTGGAATATTTTAGGTTATGTTTAGGTGACATTTTTTTTTGTGATGTGTTATTGGATCAAAGGAAGTGTGTACTTAAAATTTTAATGGTGTTTACATGGGTAACAACTGACCTTGGTGTTTGCACTAATTATAGTGGATATTTATTGTTTGTAAAAGTGTGTTGTAGCATGGTGTTATAGTTTTGGGTCCCAAATAAGAAATGGTGTGGTCTCATTTCACTTCTATACACCACAGAAGTGTTTTGGTGCCAACCTAATTTGAATTTGCATGGTTGAGGTGCATATCCGACCTTGGAGAATGTTTTCAAGATTGAGGATTATATAAAAATGAGTTGAGTTGTTGAGGGATGCAAAAGATAGTGAAGAGAGATGTGAATGATATGAATTGTAGAGTGTTAGAGTATGAATTTGAGAAGTGCAATGTGAGCTATCATGTGTTAGATCACTAGATGCAATGAGAAGAAGGTGCACAATTCTTCAATCATAATATGAAGGATTTGGTGATATTGTGGTGGATTAATCTATTGCATTGAGATGGAATTATCTATATAATATTCTTCTTTATCTTCTTTTCTATTCTAGGAGTGAACCTTTCTTTCTTTGGGTAGTGGTCCCTCTGACAGTGAGCCCTATTATAATCGGTGTTGATATTACCTTATATTGTCAGCTAATCCTCATTGTGGTTTTTCCTATCTTGGGTTTTCCACTTAAACCTAGTGATCTCTTGTGTGTGGTGTTGATTCATTTCAGTTTCTATTATTTTCCTTTCATGCTAAATCATCATAACAAATCAAGGGTTAATTTTATTAATGTAAATCTGAATGTGTATGAGGGTTTTGAAGGTTTAAGGTATAACTGATTCAACCCCCCCTCTCAATTGTCTTGTGCATTCAAAAATTGGTATCAAAACCAGGTTCCTTGGAAGAAAGACTAACTGCTTTATTTAGAATGGGATGGTGTACAAGAAAGAGATCCCTATAATTGATGGAATGGATTATCCATTAAGGAAGACAAAGATGGAAAGTTTGTTTGTCTACCTTAGATATGATGTATGTAAATATGTTAAGGATGGATACACTGAACCTACAAAATGGTCCAAGTTTTATTGATGAGATCAAGGCCTATGAAACCAATGGTAAAGCAAAGTATGATCTCTTAAATAGTCTTACAAATTTTGAATTAGTGAAAGTGATGAGTATGAAAACTGCTAAACCAATTTGTGATAAGTTAGAAAGCATTCATGAAGGAGATGATAAGGTCAAAGAAGCTAAGATGTAGAATATGAAGATCATGTTTGAGAACCTAAGGATGTCTGAAGAAGAAAATGTTACAAGATATATGCAGAGGGTAGATGAAGTTGTCAGCTCCATCAAAGGTCTTGGTGGTGAACTCAAAGAACCAGATTTGGTAAAGAAAATTCTCAAAACTCTTTCTAAATATTATAGTCATAAAGTGTTTTCTATTGAATAATTTGAAATTTTGAATCAATATAATAGAGATCAATTATATGGCTCTTTAACTACTTCTGAGATGAGATAACTTGGAACAAATAGTGGTACGAAAATTGAGATTGATTTTAAAGTTGGGAAATCAGAGGAGAACAAGGAATTAGATCAGGAGGATCTTGATGATATATAATCTAACTTTGTAAGGAGAATGAAGAAGGGTACTGGTAAGTATAATGGTAAGATTCCTTTCAAATTCTCCATCTATAAAAATATAGGTCATTATGCTTCAATATGTCCAAAAAAATCTTTGAATAACAAAAATATGGAGAAAAAAGGTAGGATGATTAAGAAAATTTATTATTTTAGAGAATATGCAAGTATTTATGATGATGAATGCTTGTTTATGTCTCTAAAAGATGAATTTTTTTCTACTAACTTTGAGAGATGTGTGAAGGATAGCCCTTCAAAGATAAAGGATGAAACTGAAGGTAATTTGATATATGTTTTTCATGCTAGACAGGAGAAGAACAATTGGATCATTAACAATGGATACTCTAATCCTATGACCAGTGACAAGAGTAAGTTTTTAAAACTTAAAAAATATGATGGAGAATTTTTAGATTTGGTGATTATACATCTACTAAGATATGTGGAAAAGGTTCTATCATTTTTTATGGCAAGAATAATACTAATGTTGTTTAATATGGTAAGGTTTTAAGGCATAACCTCTTGAGTTTTGGATAAATGTGTAACAAAGGATACAATCTTATGTTTCAAGATGATGGATGTGAGATCAGAAAAATATTCAAAAATGTGGCTGTTACTAGAATAAGGACAGATGGAAATTTTTATCATCTTAAGGGTGTTGATGGTTATTTCTTTATGACTCAGATTGATGAAAGCTGGCAACGGTATAAAATAATGTGCCACATAAAATTTAATAGCCTAGTGAGGTTAAGTTCAATTCAAGTTGTAAGAGATCTACCAAAGATTACAAAACCTATCAATGCCACTTGCAAAGAATGTCAAATTAGAAAGCAAGAAGAAGCTTCAAAGTTAAAAAACAATCTACTACCAAATTATTGGAACTGGTGCATACAAATCTGTGTGGTCCTACAAGAGTGAGAAGTCTTCAAGGTGATAGGTATTCCATGCTTTTAATTAATGATTATTCTAGAATGACATGGGTTACTTTTCTCAAAGAAAAATCAGAAGCTCTAGACAAGTTTAAATAATTCAAAGTTATGGTTGAGAATGAAATGGATATGAAAATCAAATGTTTGAGGTCTGAAAAAGGTGGATATTTTACCTCGAATAATTTTAACATCTTTTTTTGAAAATCATGGCATAAAGATGCACTTGTCTACCCCTAGGACTCCTCTGCAAAATGGAGTGGTTGAAAGAAAAATAGGACTATTCAAGAAGTTCTAAGAACAATGATGAAAGAGGATAATCTACTAGAAGTATACTGGAGAGAAGCAATTCATAATTTTGTTTATATACTTAAGAGAGTTCAAGAAAGATTAAACAACACAAAGAATCCCTATCAACAATGGTATGGAAGGATTCTTATTGTCAAGTACTTTAGAGTTTTTGGAAGCAAATGTTATAAAAAGAGATGAAGATAACTTAGGAAAGTTTGATGCAAGGTCTGATGAAGGTATCTTCCTTGGATATTCTAATAGAAGAAAAGCTTCTTGGTGCTACAACAAGAGATTGGGAAATATTGTTGAGAGTGCAAGTGTCAAGGTTGATGAATATTTACAAAACAATTCAATGATGATAGATGTACATGGATTAGATGAGTCTTTTTGCAAAGAAGAAAAAGTTGAAGAAAGAGAAGTACAAATTGAAGAGGAAGAAGCTTCAAAAAATACTCGTAAAAATCCTAAGCATGTGTAGATGAATCATTCTGAAAATCAGATCATTGGAGATAAGAACAAAGGTGTAACATTTGACAAGAAGGAAAGCTTTTGAAGAAAAAATTAATTTATGTTTATTTTCTAAAGTTGAACCTAAAACAATGATTTAGGCATGTAAAAATGAATATTAAATCAAAGCTATGGAAGAACTATTGTAAATTGAGAAAAATCAGACTTGGGAACTTGTACCAAGACCAACAAACAAAAATATGATTGAAACTAAGTGGGTATTTAGAAATAAACTAAATGTGAATGGAGAAGTGGTAAGGAACAAGGCAAGGCTTGTGTGTAAAGGCTACTCACAAGTTGAAGGAATAGATTTTGAGATATTTGCTCTAGTGGTAAGAATGGAAGCTATCAAAATGTTTTTCTTTTTTTTAGCACACAAGGATTTCAAAGTCTATCAAATGGATGTGAAGTCTGATTTCTTGAATAAAAAAATGGAAGAAGAGGTAGATACATAGAACATCCAGAAGGATTTCAGCTATCAGAAAAACCGGATATAGTATGGAGGTTGAAGAAGGCATTCTATGGATTGAAGCAAGGTTCTAGATCTTGGTATGCAAGGTTGGATAAGTATTTTATACAACAAGGATTAAATAAAGGTACCACACATAGTAATCTTTACTTTAAAGTTGAAAAAGAAAAAATCTTGATTGTGGTTGTATATATTAATGACATAAGTTTTGGAGGCAATGAAGCTATGTGAAAAATTTGAAGCTATGTGCAAAATTTGATGACATAATTGGAAAGTGTATAAAATTTGGATGTAAAGTCAGCCTTCTTGAATGGAGTGTTGAAAGAGGAAGTGTATTTGGAGCAACCTCCTAGCTATGAAGTCTCATGACAAGAGGGTAAGGTATATAGGCTCTAAAAAGCTTTCCACATGCTGAAACAAGCACCTAGGGCATGGGTAAAAGGACAAACTTGTGTCGCACTTTATAAAGGAATCAACCAACAACAAAAAAAAATTGAACTTCGACCATATAAAAGTGGTTTTTATGTTTTGAATTTCAAAATGGTGTAAACTAATGAAATGTTGAACTTTTGATGAAGTTTTTTCCTGTAATTCTTTTTTTTTTTTAATTTTTTTCATTATGTTTTTTTCAATTTAAGGATAAATTTTGGAATGTTGAAAATTTCAGAAAAGAGTGACTTCACGGGCCATCAAGAAACAAATTGAAAAAAAAATCATTTCTCCCTAATTTTTTTTTCTCCAAATAGGTAACTTCAATATCCACTGCATGGAAAAAAAATCAAATTTTGATGTATATTTTTCTCGTAATAATGTTTTAAAGTCAAACATGTCAGAATTTGACAGTTTTCATGGGTCATCAACTATTTTCAATTTTTTTAATCATTTAAAAAAAAAAAATTATACTATTTTGAAGAATACTTTCTCCTCCATTGCCTCATATAAGTTTTTAAAATAATTTATATTTTTTACTAAATGTTTTTTATTTCTAATCAACCTCTTTTTTAATTTTAAAAACCTACTTGCATTATTTTAAAAATAACATATATTAAAACTAATCAAAATATTAAAAAATATATATATTTGGATTCCCCACTCCGAGCTCTACAAAATAGTTTTTTTTTTTTTGCAGAAAAATCATTCTGATTGGAGAAATACTTAGTTAAAGTTGAAAGTTTCAAAAAAATTTGAAAAATGCTAAGTTGGCTACTAACTAGGATGTGAACTAGACAGGTTCAGCTGAAAGGGTTTCTATCGGAAGGGTTTCGACCGAAACCCTTCCAAAAGGGTTTCTATCGGAAGGGTTTCGACCGAAACCCTTCCAAAAGGGTTTCTATTAGAAGGGTTTCAATTGAAACCCTTCGAATAGAAACCCCACACATATAATAAGCCAAATTGAAAGCCGATTTGAAAGTTGATAGGGAAAATTTTAATTTTTTTGGTTTCAGTTGAAACCTATTTGGTTGAAATCATGTGTGCCACATATAAGCCACATGGTTTCGGCCAAAAAAAATTCAGCCGATATTAGTTCACTCATAACTATTTATTTGGTTGAAAGTGTGACATAGGTTTGTGCTTTTACCCAATGTTGTTTATATATTTAACAGAGTTCAAGCAAAAGTAAACAACACAAAGAATCCCTATGAGCTATGGTGTGTAAGGATTCCTATTGTCGAGTACTTCAAAGTGTTTACAAGTAAATGTTATATCAAAAGAGGTGAAGATAACTTAGGAAATTTTGATGCAAGGTTTGATGAAGGTATCTTCCTTGGATATTCTAATAGAAGCAAATCTTCTCGGTGATACAATAGGAGATTGAGAAATATTGTTGAGAGTGCAAGTGTCAAGGTTGATGAAAATTTACAAAATAATTCAATGATGATAGATGTATATGAATCAGATGGGTGTTGTTGTAGAGAAGAAGAAAAAGTTGAAGAAAGAGAAGTATAGATTGAAGAGGAAGAAGCTTCGAAAAAAACTCCTAAAACTCCTAAGTATGTGTAGAAGAATCATTCTAAAAATCAAATCATTGGAGATAAGAACAAAGGTGTAGTGACAAGAAGGAAATATTTTGAAGAATACATTAATTTATGTTTATTTTTTGACGTTGAACCTAAAGTAATGATTGAGGCATGCAAAAATGAATATTGGATCAAAGCTATGGAAGAATTGTTGTAAATTGAGAAAAAACCAGACTTGGGAACTTGTCCCAAGACCAAAAAACAAAAATGTGATTGGAACTAAGTGGGTATTCATAAATAAACTAAATGAGAATGGAGAAGTGGTAAGGAACAAGGCAAGGCTTGTGTGTAAAGGCTACTCACAAGTTGAAGGAATAGATTTTGAGGAGACATTTGCTCTAGTGGTAAGAATGGAAGCTATCAGAATGTTTTTCTCTTTTGTAGCACATAAGGATTTCAAAGTCTATCAAATGGATGTGAAGTATAATTTCTTGAATGGAGAATTGGAAGAAGAGGTATACATAGAACAACTAGAAGGATTTAAGTTATCAGAAAAATTGGATATAGTCTACAGATTGAAGAAGGCATTCTATGGATTGAAGAAAGGTCCTAGATCTTGGTATGCAAGGTTGGATAAGTATTTGATACAACAAGGATTCAATAAAGGTACCATAGATATAAATATTTATTTTAAAGTTGAAAAAGATCAAATATTGATTATGGTTGTATATGTTGATGACATAATATTTGGAGGCAATGAAGCTATGTGCAAGAAGTTTGCAAATAAAATGTAGAAATAGTTTGAAATGTCTATGTTTGGGGAGATGAATTTATTCCTTGGGGTTAAAAATCAATCAAATAGATAAAGGTATATTCATTTCACAATCAATGTCAAGGAAATGTTGAAAAAAAAATGGAAGAATATAAACCAGTGTGTACTCCTATGGTTACTTGTTACAAGTTGAGACATAATGATGAATCTCCTAAGGTTGATCAAATAAAGTATAGATCAATGATTGGTGAATTCTATATCTAACTAATACTAGACTGGATATCATGCATGTAGTTTGTTTTGTGGCCAAATTTCAAGATCATAGAGAGTCACATGTTGTTGCACTGAAGAGGATATTTAGATACTTGAAGGACACTCTGGATCATGGCATGTGGTATCCAAAGGATACTGACTTTACATTCAATACTTACATAGATGAAAATTGGGATGGTTGTGTGGATGGCAGGAAAAGTACAAGTGGTGTGCATTCTTTCTTAGATGCAAATTGGTGTCATGACTAAGTAAGAAGCAAGATTGATATATTTATCTACTGCAGAGGCAAAATACATTGCAATAACATCTTGTTGCACACATGTGTTATGGATGAGAAAAACATTAAAGGATATCAAATTAGTGTATGATAAACCAATTTTTTTCTTTTGTGATAATACAAGTGCTATCAATATTTCAAATAATTCAATAATGCATTAAAGGAAAAAACATATCTCAATCCGGTATCACTTTCTGATAAAGAGGGTTGTATAAAATGAAGTTAAGCTTGAGTATGTGCCTATAAAGGATTAGGTTGTTGATATATTCACTAAGTCTCTTCATAAGGATACATTTGATTATCTTTGGGAGAATTTAGGGATCATTTCCCCTCCTTTGAACTAGATGCATAAGGAGATGCATCAGTCCAATGGATTTCAAGATCCATTCTTCTATCTAGACTGATGTTGGTGGCTACCTCTCAAGGGGAGTAGGTAGTGACATTGTTGGTTTTTTCAGTCAAGGGGAGTAAGTGTTGTCATTTTGAAATGGTTGTTAATTGGTGCAGTATGGTGTGTGATCCTAAGGGAGAGTATGCAGAGTAGTAAATAAATAAAATTTGTAGAACAATTATAATAAGGTTGAATGATATCAAAGGAGAAAACATCAGTGATACAAATATTTTGTCCTTTTCCCTTGATTTCAAATGGGGAGAATGAGACATGTTAAAAAGATAAGCTATCAAAGGGGGAGAGAGTGTAATAAGTATGTTGTGAAAGAGGGAAAAAATAGAAAAGGAAATAGGTATGGGGCAGAGCTATTGTGTCTTTAATGGATTTTCACATCATGTATTGCCATCAATGACAAAGGGGAGATTGTTTCAAGTATGAGAAGATTGGTATTTCCATTGATTTCAACAAGCTTGTTTTGTGATTAGTGTTAACTATAAGAGGAGGAAGAATATCATTATTGAGGGATATATTTTCATTGATGATGCTTTGATTAGTTGAATTATGTTTTCATTAGTAGGCTATTGATGCCAACCTCTGGTGTTGCTTTGATAATATTTTGTCTATGGATATATGGTTGATATTTTATGTTGTAGTTGGCTTGGTGGTGATGAGGAAGCGATGAAGGTGATGGGGATGTGTCTATGATCCTTGGTTTTCAAGTGCTTTTGAGAAAATTTAATAAAAAGAGGAAACAATGTGTTGCAATGTTGTTCTAGGTTGTAGAGTAGTGTTCTGATGTTGCTCCACATTTCTTCTAGGTTGAATATCTTCTTGTTCGTTTTAGATATTTTAATTAGAGGTGTTTGAAGACATTGTATTCAAAATTTGGTATGTTGAATCATTGTACAGAAGAAGTTGTGTTCACTAGTGTGTGAACTATGTTGCAGAGGTGGCTGGGAGAAATGTCTTTGATCTGTGTTTCTCCACAAAATGGTTTCCTCTCTTGCAGATCTAAAGGTGTGTTAATTATGTTGGTATCTTTTTTCAATCAAAGTGGTTTGAGATTTGGTGCTTCATAAGTTAGTTTCTTGAGTCACAGTATATGGCAGAGTTATTTGAGTGTATTGGGTGTGTACATTTCTTAGGTGAATGTTGTTTCAAAGGAGTTTGTTGGTTTTTAAGGTGTTTTTAGAATATTCTAGGTTATGTTTAGGTGACATTTGTTGTCCATGAGGTGTTATTGGATTGAAGGAAGCGTGTACTTAAAAAGTTTAATGGTATTTACATGGGTAATGACCAACCTTGGTGTTTACAGTAATTGTGGTGGATATTTATTATTTGTAGAAGTATGTTGTAGTGAGGTGTTATAGTTTTGGGTCCCAAATAATAAATTTTGTGGTCCACTTCCACTTCTATATGTCATGAAAGTGTTTTGATGACAACCTGATTTGAATTTACATGGTTGAGGTGCATAGTCGACCTTGGAGAATTTTTTCAAGATTGAGGATGATATAAATATGAGTTGAGTTGTTGAGGGATGTGAAGATGGTGAAGAGATGTGAATGATGCAAATTATAGAGTGTTAGAGTGCAAATTTGAGAAGTGCAGTGTGAGATTTCATGTGTTAGATCATTGGATGTAATGAGCAGAAGGTGTCTACAATTATTCATTCATATTGTGAAGGAGTCGGTGATATTGTCGTGGATTACTCTGTTGCATTGAGATGGATTTCTCTATGTAATATTCTTCTTTATCTTCTTTTCTATTTTGGCAGTGAGCCCTATTATAGTCAGTGTTGATACTACCTTATATTGTGAGCTAGTCCTCACCATGGATTTTCCCTTCTTAAGTTTCCAACGTAAATTTGGTTTTTTTTTGTGCATGGTTTTGATTCATTTCAGTTTTTGTTATTTGCCTTTCATGCTAAATCATCATAACAAATTAAGGGTTAATTGTATTAATGTGGATCTTAATATCTATGAGGGTTTTAAAGGTTTAAAGTAAAACTTATTTACCTCCCTCAATTGTCTTGTGCATTCAACACATTACGTTGATAAAAATATAAAATATATCTAATAGTCATAGAGGCTTGCAAAAAGTCCATATGGACATAAAATGTTACATATCAATAGTACAAAACATATGTTCAAAACTGCAATGTAGGCATACCTAAAAGGACCATATACATAGTCATTTCCCATTAGGAGAAGGAAATAGATGGTGAGATTCCTTCAACTCTCAACTGGATGGAAATGCATGAGATGTTTTCTTTCAAATCCACTCATTCATCCTCCTCTCTTCACTTTTCTAGAGATCCACCTCATTCAATAAGAAGTATATATGTTAATATATAGAAATTGAATTCTGGAATGACATATAGTAGAATAATAAATTACCCCAAACAAATAATCAACATGCTTATCTACAAAAATAGCACGTTGATGATTTGGAGTGACAAGCTCTTGTAGCAAGCATCAAGATAGCAATTAAACTACATATGATTATAAAAAAAAAATTCAATAATAGACCAATAAAAGAGAAAATATAATGTGAAATTTACTAATCAGTCACAAAACTCTATCAAAGGATTAGAACTTGCTACTATTATAGCAAATCCATGGTCCATTGTACCACAAACATCGGTAGGACTGTTTGATGCAAACATTTGCAAACAAAACAATAAATGTTTTTCAATTACCAAAAGTACCTAACATTATTTTATAACACCATTAATGAATAAAGGTTACCTATTTGTCGACACCGAGAAGAGTGAGGTGTAAAAGTTGAAGGTCCATGACCAAAATGTTTGACATCCAAAGTGTGTTATGAGATAATCATTCATATAAGGTTCAAAAATTCACATGTATTAATTATTTCTTTAATATTGGTTACATACATGTGGAATCGATGATGTAATAATATAGGGTCTACGTGAATGGGGCATATATCATCAACACTCTAACCTTGAATTTTTATCATATTCACATTCTACTAATTTAGTTATTCTTAAATTTTAGAATAAAATTAAATGAACTTGCTGAAATTTGCTTGAGTATCAATGTCGAACATTTCATTGAACAAGGTATATGGCATAGCCATCTATTGTGCAGCCAATGAATCTTGTGTAGCTACATCCTGAGAACTCTCACCATCATGTGTAAACAACACCACAAGAGTGACAAAAGTGGACTAGAACTTTGGGCCTAGAAGACTTGCTTAGATTATGCTCTACTAGAGGCCTCACACATTGTACAAGGCTTTGAGTGAGCAAGATAATTGATTCCAATGAGTCCACCTCGACATTATCCTTCACAATGGAAGGAATTGTCACATGCTCCACCATGAGTCTAGGCAAGGGTCTCGATGCCAGTTGAAGATTACGCCGTGCCCTCGCTTTGTCATTTGTGGATCCGTCACCTCTACCATAAAATTCTAGCTATTCAAAATAATTTGGCATCTTATTGAGAAAAAACTCACAAAATATTTCCCTCAAAAAGTGTTGTGGGACCTTATAGTTATTGAACGGAGGTTTTTCAAAAACCATCCACCACCTATCCAAAAAAATATTTTTATTTAGTTCATGGTGGCACAAATACATGGGGAACCTCTTTCATGCAAGTGATAAAGGTTCATTGGTTCTTGGGTCTGTGAAAAGGGAACACAAGTCAAATTTACTAATTTTATCTTTCTTCACTTGCACATAGGAAAGTCCACTTGCATAAAATCATTTTAATTCCTCCCTCTTATTCGACCAAAAATTAAGTTGTGAACTCACTGCTCCTACATGAGATACAATTGAATGTAGGGATTCAACAATGCCTCTCCTATGAGGGTGTGTTGCAGTAGTATCATTTAACCTTGCAATCAATTATTCAAGTTCTCTTTTGTTCTTTCCTATTTGATATGAAATATTTTGTTGTGTTCCTACAGGATGTCTACAAATTAAGGGAGGAGTTTTATGTTCTTGTTTATGAGGGTCTTCATGAGAAGGTGATTGTGAATTTTCAATATTTGGAGGTGGAGATTTATTTCTTGAAAATTAAAAGAAATCTTAATTAAAAAACCTAATTCAATATACAATTTAATTCAAATTTGAAACTAAAAATCTAGAAATACATACCTCTTTCACCTTTGTATGTCTTGGCAGAATCCTCACAAATAATCACAAGTTGCAAGTGAAACAAATGACATGTTTTTGGAAAGCATAGGTTGTAGAGCTGAAAAAGAGCACTCTAAATCATAAAAAGGGTAGAATAAATGAGTTTGGGTGTGTTATTTTATTTACTTTTTTTCATTTGGCAAGTGTTAAATTTGGCACTTGCCAAATGGGCTGAATTTCATGCTCACCAAATAGGCTTGGTATGGCCAACCCTTAAGCTCGACCATCCAAGCCTATTTGGCAAGCGACAAATTTGGCGCTCACAAAATGCCCTATTTCATGATTTTAGTAAATATGGCACCTTTTTTGTGTCACAGATTGGTGTGCACAACCTCATAGGTTGTGTAGTTGATTTTGACCATGAGAGGCCTAAAGAATGATATGCTACAAGATGTCCTCCCTATATAAGAACAAATCCTATAGCATAGTTAGAAGCATTTGTCTAAATCCGAAAGGGTTGTTAAAGATCTGGAAGAATAAGTAATAGATCTTAGAAAAGTGACTACTTAAATTGTTGGAAGGCTTGATCTACTGTTGTAGACCATAAATTGTTGTGGTTGCATAACTAGTGAAGTGGTCAACCAATATAGAGAATTTTTTGAGGGAATTTTTTTATAGTAATGCATGCACCCCTAGAAAACACTTTGGATGAACGCAAAAAAATGAGGGATAGGCCAATATTTAAGATCTTTCACTTTGTTAGGATCTACATGTACTCCATTCTAATTGATAATAAAATCAAAGTATTTTGATAAAGTGTTGACCAAAGGAAAAATTCTTCATATTAGCTTGAATGGTATTATCATAGAAGAATGAAAGTAGTGGGAAGATGTTAAATATGATCCAAATAAGAACTTATTATTGTACACACCTAAAAATGGTTGCAGTTAATCAAACCTATTAGTTGATTAAATATGAATTATTTAATTAATATTCTTCTAAAATCATCTACAAATAAATAAATTTAATTATTTATATCGTTCACTTTCTAAATTCTTCCAATTTAATTAAATAAATAAGTTTATTCATTTATTACCATTCTTCTTAATTAATTAAATAGATTTCACAATTTATTTATATTAATTATCATGCATATTTAAATAATGTTCCTCATTTCACATTTAATTAAATATTTCTAATATTTAATTGCACACTTTCTAATTCTTCATTTCTTCACATTTAATTAAATATTCTAAATATTTAATTAGAAACTTTCCTCACCCCACACTTAATTAAATATTGTAAATATTTAATTACCCACCTTTTTCACCTTTCACATAATTAAATATCAATTATTTAGTTATGAAAGCTTCTAAAATCCAAGTCACATATAATTAAATAAATTTATTTATTTAATTAGGAATTATCCTCAACTTTCAACCAATTTTCATAAATGAAAAGACAGATGACATATTTGTCTCCATTTTTGAATGAGGATGGTTTTGTGGGTTGAAAATATTTCTCCATTATTCTCTCAACCTTCCATCTTTTTCTCGACTTCTCAATTTCCCACTGTTCATCTTGACAGGTTTGAACTCAACCGTTGATCTTGGCCAACTAGAATCTTGCCTCCAAAAGTCTATAAATTGAGCCCTTTTGTGAGTTGAAAAGGATCCTATATTTTGTGAATTTAAGCGTGATTACTATAGTTGCATTTGAATCAGCATCTTAACATAAGAATTTCAAATTCATAGCATAGCATTTCAGTTTTTAACTTCATAGCTTCAATCATTTAGCAATAAACATGCATTTTGCATAAATCTCATTCTCCTAAGTTGTCATTTCAACAAGTTAAATCTTACACCAACTAAGAGCCATTGACTTGCATTGAATCCTTGGAGATAGAGGACAATGGAATGCATTTGAAGGAGCTGCTATTATTTAGAGTTTCTTTTATGTTTTTAATTAGCTTCCTTTAATTTAATGTTTCATCGGTGTGTTTAGTCTATCATTTTAATTAGTTCACATATACTCACACACATTTTTGGGGCCCATTGTGGGGCCTTGCCTCATTTTTAATATTTTTATTGCAGTTTTTCTAGCAGGTGACAGACTGAAACAACGTTTTAGCGCACACAAGCTCTGTTTTAGCACATTTGTAGTCTTTTTTAGTGCGTTTGCAGTCTATTTTAGCGAATTTGCAATCTGTTTTAGTGTGTTTACTGACTATTTTAGCACATTTGTGGCTGCTCTTTTAGCGCATTTGCAGTTTGTTTTAGCACATTGACGGTTATTTTAGTGCATATGAAAGTGTAATAGAAAAAATCCTAATTTCGACGCCATCCGCAGACAGAGATTTTTCAATTCAGTTTTAAAGTAAAATGAAGCAATCCTAGGCTAGTCACTTAAATCTGGAATTAAGAAATCCTAGGATAGTCACCAAACGTTCTTTTTGCTTGGTTAAAAATGAATCCCATGTTTGTTGTGAAGAGAAATCTTGACTTAGCATAGAAAATTGTCATTTGGATGTAAAATTGAACCATTTGTTTGTTGTGATTTGAGGTAATAGGTTTATGCTCTCTCCTTTACTGGGTGACCAAAATGTCAAACTTACCTTTTTCATTTTATGCAATTCATGCTTTGTTAAATCCTTTAGAAGGCCTATCGTAGTGGGAAAAAGAAATCACCCTACGAGAACAACCTAAGCGGGAACAACCAAAGCCAAGTTTTTTGACCCACTCTAATCAAAAGTGAATTTTGGGGAAACCCATATTCAACGAAAGTGAGCAAGATAACCATCCCCAAAATATTTGTTCTAAAGATTGGGGGGTCTCATGAGGGAGTTTATCTATTGCCACGCCGAATGGATAGCTTTACTACAAACCATAGTGTAGAAAGCCAACCGTGTTAGTATCCAAACATCATATTAAACATAGTGCAAGGGCAAGGAAGAATCTGCCCCCAAGACACTCACCATATAATTTTCACGAATTTTTTTCTCAGGGGATCGATAAATCTAACCTTGAGTACACACCTGGAATATACAAAAACACAGGCGCTCTTTAGGGGGTGACACGACTATGTGAGTGGACATAATTTTAAGATGTGGGTTGTGGTTCCTATGATGACCTTTTTGACAACTAAGAGTGAGTCTGTTTGAAATGCTTATTTTGCTCAAAACCTATGAAAATCTCAAGAACACACACTCTTTGTTTAGATTTTAGGATTTGCAAACCAACTGTTTTCTACTGTATGTCATGTTTTTCCAAATTTAAATCAGATAAAGATCATCCAAAACATCAAACTGTCAAAAAAATATCGGTCTCAGAACAAGTAATTGGATATTTTAACGCATTCCTGCTCTATTTTGGCGCATCTATTCTCCATTCTAGTGCATTCATGCTCTATTTTGGTACATATGTGCTTTGGTTTAGCGCATTCATGCTTTGTTTCAGCGCATCTATGCTCTATTTTAGCGCATTCATGCTCTATTTCGGTGCATCTGTGTTATGTTTTAGTGCATACATGTAATAGTGTGGCACATTTGCTAGTTCTTTTAGTGCATCTACTAGTTCTTTTTAGTGCATCTGCTGAAAATTTTAACGCATCTATATTTGGAGCCTGGGTAATTTTTCTGACACTCGAAAGTTTGTCGTCTCAGTCTAGTCTATTTCTATGCTCAAGGTTTGGAAGTCTACAACTTTTGCCAAGAAGTCCCTAGAGAAGAAGATTAAGAAGCCAAAGAAATATCTTAGTTATAAGAAGTTATTGAAAAAGAAGAAATTTTTATACCAAAGTCGAAAGGTTTTTCTTGAACAAATAACCTTTATTCATCGATATCACAACTTTGTTAGAGGTTTCACTAACGATTATACTTTAGAACCATTATAATCATGAGCATTCTTTCAAATAAGAGCCCTTTCTCAAAGGCATAATCATATTCAGCGTATTCGTTCCTCTTACATTCCCCAACCTGCAATTGTGTATTCTAATCATCCCAATCACATTTTGTGATAGAGATCTTAGGGGACATTAGGTATTTATCAAAATCCTTATTTTTACAAAACTACAATCAAACTTCACAAAGAGAAAAATCATCTTTATTTTTGATCTTTGGTTTAATTCCTGCAAACAGGATCATCATCCTTTCAATCAAGGAATCACGAGCTAAAGATTAGAAATCTCATAAGTCATATCAATAGAATCTTCATTCTATTCCGACTTATATATCCATCAAAATTGCACTATTTCATTCTTTTTTATCAAAGTTAGTGGAAATTTTGCAAAAGCTTATGCCTATTGTCACAAGATCTCAAAAGCACATAGAAGGAGATGAAAGGGAAAGTACATTAAGAAAAATGGGTGATAATGGTGATAGGGAAGAAAATATTTTTCATAATTTGAATACTGATGAGATAATGGAAGAAAAGCTTCAAGAAGTGGAACAGGATCCCCAATTCCATACTATCATGGAAAGAGTTTTAGAACGAAACAAGGAAAGATATTTTCTTTCATTAGCTAATCAAGGATCTAAGTTACCTATTGATTTCAACATGGAAGGGCTTAGAGAAAATATTGAAGCCCCTCTTAATGATTTTAGTGCTCTTACTCAACAAATCAAAGCATTGCAAGGGAAAATAAAGGAAATCCAAGGGGGTACAACAAAGAAGTATGTTTTAAATGATATTTTTCCATATCCATTTGACAGGAGTCTTCAAATGATTCCTTTTTCCAAAACATTGTGAAATCCCAAAGTTTGATAGGTATAATGGGAAAACAGATCCCATTGATCATGTGAGGGATTTCTGAAATATGAGCTTAGAATTTTCTCATGAAGATACCTACTTAATTTGATTGTTTCCACAAAGTCTGGGTGGACAATCCATGGAGTGGCTTTCCAAGATCACTTCCCCAATAAGAACATTTGAGGAGTTAATAAATAAATTTATATTGCAATACTCCTATAATATCTAGCACCATATAACCATGCTTGATTTGTGTAAAGTGAAAAAAAAGGTTGGGGAATCTTTCACCATATTTTTATAAAGGTGGAGAAGGGTGCTTGCCATATATTCCTATCCTTTTACTGAAATGGAAAATATAGAGATCTTTATTGATAGTCTGAATCAAGAGATGAGTTATAGGATAAACCTTCACTATCCTCGATCATTTGAAAAATTGATTGAAAATGTGATTACCATTGAAGGTGCCTTGGTTAAGCATGGATTTTTAAAGCTTGATAAATAAGGTCCAAATTCATACAACAACAACAATGACAAGTCATGATTTTGGACTCGAAATAAAAATGCTATGAATGATGGGGTAGTAGATGCTAACAACGTGAATATAAAGCTTGTCGTTCTCAATATAGCAAGGGTTCAACAGAGCAATAATGCTGGAAATTATAGTACCTAAGGCAATAATTCCAATCAAGTAAATATGACCAACAATCGTGGTTATAATCTTGGAAATAATCAAAATTCAAATGCGCTCTGATCTCAATTTTTCTCAAATCGATGGAGTTTTACTCCCTTGGGCTAGTCTTTGGAATCCATTCTTAAAGAATTATTGAATCAAAACATTATTACATTGCCACCACAAAGATATTATGAGCCTCAAGTTAAACCACCATCGTGGAATGACTCGCACTTTTGTGGATATCATAGGTGTAAAGGTCATAAGACAAATAATTGCCAAGGAATAAAGAATATCGTTTAGGATTTGATAGATAATCGTACCATCGTGATTGAGGGACATAATGCCAATGATGATCATTAGGCATTCAAAGATCCTCTCCCCAATTATCAAAAATGGGAATCTTCGAGTGACAAAGGCAAGAAAATAAATCATGTCTACGACACCATTATCAATCATATTTATATTGACGATCAACAAATCAATGCTATTAGAATCAAAGGAAATCAAGAATATCAAGAGGTCAATGCTACGACAAGGGGACAAGCCAAAATCATTGTAAAGGGAAGTACATCTAAGGCACAAACTCCCCCTCCAATTCAATACAATTTGGTCGATCAACTACGAAAAAAATCGGCCCAAATTTCTATCTTGGAGCTCCTAAAGTTATCACCTACACATAAGGACATTCTAGAAAAGGCACTCATAGACACAACTGTGTCTCTTGATCTGGATATCAATAAATTTCAAGCCACAGTGGGACACTTGTCCTCACCCACATGTTTATCCTTTACTAATAAGGATGACTCATCCATGACCCATCCCCATAATTCATCACTTTACCTAGAGGTCATGGTTCATAAGGCCCAAATTAGACTTATCCTAATAGATGGGGGGGTTGGATTAAACATTTGTACTTTGAAATCGGTCCTTTCTTTGGGATATTTAGAAGAATCTATAGATCCATGAAGGAAAGATACAATCAAGTCATACGATGATGAAGAAAGAGCTTCCAAAGGCCTCATCATGTTACCAATTAGAGTGGGACCTATTGTGAAGAATACCTTTTTTTAGGTTCTCGATCGGGATCTATCTTATAATGTACTCTTGGATCATCCATGGATCCAAGAGATGCAAGCAGTGTCATCCACTTACCATCAATGCTTGAAGTTTCCATATGATGGACAAGAAGTAACAATACTGTCCAATCACATTAGCAGTCAAACTTGTTCTAATCTAAGAGCAACTTAGGACACCTTTGTCCCACATAACAAAGAATCTTTGGCCATTTCTAACTCCAAATACAATGAACAAGCAAGAGAAATGATAAGTAATTCTGGCACCAGGCTAAAATTGAAATATAATGGGGTGAGAGAATATTCCTTATATCTCTCTAATCTACCCATATCTCCAAGATCCCATGGTCAACCATCAACATCCATACAACAAGATGCAACAGCTTTAGCCTCAGGCACACAAGCTTCAATTCCCATCATCAAGTTTGATGGAAGATTTATCAAGGAAAATGAAATAGAAGATAGAGCTATCTTTGATTGGCTTTATAAAGCTGAAGAGGAATCAATACAACATGTCAAATTACCCATAGAGAAATATGGAAAAGGATATACAATAATGCAACAAATGGGTTATGAAGGGGTTGGCCCTATTGAAAAATAAAGGAGGGTATTGTTGAACCTATCCAATGAAAAAAAATGTACCCAAAGGATAAAACTAGGTTAGGATATGGTGAGGATACAAAGGAACAATTAGTACAAAGAACATCCAATGAGGAGTTAGTTGAAGAAATTGTTAGAATTCAAGAAGACAATTCTAACACTGACTCCAATGAATATGAATGGGATGACATATTTGATGATAAAGAGGTGGATGTTGTACATAATCTCACACCTACATTCATACAAGGGGAAAGATCAAGGCCTCCACTTGATTACATTTTACAAAGCGATCATGACTCGAGTGAGGATGATTCAATTCAAAGCGAGACAAATCATCAACAGTCGGATACCATCATAGAATTTTCCCATAATGAAGGTAATGATAGCATCATGACCCTAACGGCCAGTGACCTTACCCAACCTAATGACCCATTTCCCTTAGTCCATCCCAAACTCATTGATTGGGAACAAATTACACCCATTTATATCCCAACTTTTCCAAATGATGAAACCATCATAAAATTCCTTTGTTCATCCCAACTAGTAACAAGTTCCACCAAGAAATCAAAAGATCAAAGTTTTCGAAAAGAAAGTGTCAAGTTTCTCAGCTACAAAATTAATAACATAAAATAAAGATCTAATGGTGAAAACCTAACAAAGGCAGTATTAGATCATGAAAACCGAAATATAAAAAGTGTCTCTAATGGTGAAAACCTGTCAAAGGCACTAGAAGATGGGAAACTTGACACTCTCCTAAAACATTATCAGGAAAGGTCTTCTAATTTAATAGAACCAACAACGGCGATCAATTTAGGTATTGTGGAGCAACCCAAAGTCTTACAACTGGTTGCATCATTAATAGCAGAGGAAATCCCAGGGTTCACAAAATTTCTCAAGAACAATCAAATCAATTTTGCATGGTCCTATGTAGATATGCCTGGATTCGATCCAAATCTCATCATGTATCATCTATCTATCATGTCGAGGGCAAAGCCTATGAAGCAGAAACTCAGAAAAATGCATCCACATGTTGCATTATTGGTCAAGAAGGAGTTAACAAAGCTTTTAGATGTTGGATTTATTCGGTCTATAGACTATGCGAAATGGATCTCCAATATCGTACCTGTATCAAAGCTAGATAGAAGAATAAGATTTTGTACAAATTTCAAGGATTTAAATAAAGCATGCCCTAAAGATGACTTCCCTCTCCCAAACATAGATATGATTGTAGATTTAACTGTTGGACATGTTATGTATTCACTAATTTGGATGGATTTTTGGGATACAATTAGATAAAAATTGCATCTAAAGATCAAGATAAAACAACATTCGTATGTCCTTGGGGTACATATTGTTGGAATGTAATGTTGTTTGGACTCAAGAATGCAGGAGCTACTTACCAATGAGCAATGACTACCATTTTTCATGACATGATGCACACATTCATGGAAGATTATGTTAATGATCTTTTAGCCAAATCACACACCAGAGAAGGACATTTAGATATCTTGTCTAAATTTTTTGACAAGATGGAAAAATTCAAAGTGAGACTTAATCCAAAGAAATGTGTCTTTGTTGTAAAATCTAGAAATCTTATAGGATATATTGTTTCAGAAAAGGGCATTGAGTTGTATCTAGAAAAGGTACAAGCAATCCTCGATATGCCACCTCCAAGAAACATCAATCAACTATGCTCATTGTAGGGACGGTTGCAATCCATCAGGAGATTCATTGCGCAACTGGCAGATAAGATTTTATCATTCACTCATCTCTTACATAAGAATGTTCCATTTAAATGGGAAGATAGATGTGAGGTAGCATTTGATCAAATAAATCATTATCTAATAAATCCACTAGTGTTGATTCCACCAGTGCAAGGTGAACTGCTCATATTATATATTTCTACCACAAAGGTATCCTTAGGAGCATTATTGGCACAAGAAGACAAAACATGGAAGAAGCGAGTAGTATATTACATCAGTCAAACTTTGACAAGCCATGAATTAAATTATACCTTCATTGAAAAAGCTTGTTTAGCAGTAGTGTCCACTTCTCAAAAATTACAACACTATATGCTAGCTCATACGATAAAGCTTGTGGCTAAGATTGATCTACTTAAATATCTTGTAAGTAAGGAAACTTTAACTAGCAGATTGGCTGAATGGGTCATGATCCTCAGTGAGTTTGACATTCATTATGTGGATCGGAAGGCTATAAAAGGACAAGTAATTTAGCAGATCAATTGGTAGAAGCATTGATGCAAGCAGAACATCCAATACACATTGATTTTCCTAACCCTGATGTATTCACAGTAGCTATTAAATAGTCATGGGCACTCTATTTTGATGGCTCCTACACTCAACATGGTTTGGGGGCGAGAATTATTTTTATCACACCTCAAGGACATAAAATTCTAAAATCTTATCGGCTAATGTTTCCTTGTACAAATAAAATAGCTGAGTATGAGGCACTATTAATTGGAATGAGAATTGTAGTAGACTAGAAAATCACATAACTACGAGTTTTTGGTGATTCATAACTTGTCATAAATCAAATCAATGATGAATATCAAACTAAGGATGACAAGTTAATGCCTTACAAGAGAATGGTGGATGACTTCAAGAAATATTTTGTTGATATCAAGTTCACACAAATACTACATACTGATAATAAAGTTGCAGATGCCATGGCTACAATTGCATCACTACTTCAATTGTCAGAAAATCAAGCACGATACAATTTCCTGGTGAAAATTTTGATTTCTCCCACCTATGATGATTCAGAAACCCAAATCATTTGTCACATAACCAGCTATGATTCTCCTTTGTATGGAAAAATCTATGCTTATCTAAAAGATACTACTTTTCCCCTAGATTTGTCTAGAAATCAGAAGAGCAATTTCATACACCAATCTTCTCATTACACCTTAATTTTTGACATCTTGTACCGACATGGTCTTGATGGTACCCTCCTTTGATGTCTCGAATGTAATGAATCAGAAAATGCCTTACAAGAGGGAGATGGTGGTATTTTTGGGATACATTCAAGTGGACTAACCTTAGCAAAGAAACTTGTTAGAATGGGTTACTATTGGTCGACCATGGAGAAAGAATCATTCATCTTTGTCAAGAAATGTTAAAAATGTCAAATTCATGGGAATCTCATTCATGCTCCTACTCAAGAATTACAACCCTTCACCACAACATGGCCTTTTGCTCAGTGGGGATTGGACCTGGTTGGTAAGATACATCCATCATCATCAAATGGACACAAGTTCATTATTACAGCCACCAAGTACTTTACTAAATGGATTGAAGTTGTTCATCTAACAACTGTTACCGGAAAACAAATTTCATCATTTATTTTGAACTATATCATATGTTGATATGGCATTCCCAACTCCATTATTACAAATAATGGAATACCTTTCAAAAATTAAGATGTTGATGAACTATGTGAAAGATTTCACATCCAACATAGGTTCTCTACACCTTATTATCCATAAGGGAATGGCCAAGTAGAGGCTTCAAACAAAATAATTCTGAATATTTTGAAGAAAACAGTGAATGAGGAAGGTCGTGATTGGCATGTCCAATTAAATCTAGCATTATGGGCATATAGAACAAGTATTTGTACACCAACAGGTGCCACCCCATATGCCCTGGTTTATGGAGCATAAGCTATTTTTCCATTAGAAGTTGAGATTCCCTTGCTTCGAGTATCACTGAAAGGGCTGGTCAATGATGAGGATTACAGATTATCAAGGTTGCAAGAGCTGGAACTGCTTGATGAATGGTGTCAAACTGTAGTAAATCATTTAAAGGGATATCAACAAGTTATGTCCCGCAGCTACAATCACAGATTCACAAACTTTTTAGGTGGGTGACTTGATTCTCAAAGAAAACCCTTGTAATCAACGGGATCAAGAAAAGAAAGGCAAGTTCAAGCCTAATTGATTGGGCTCATTCATTATCATTGCAGCATATGGATCGGGGGCATATCAGTTGTCAACATCAAAAGGGGGCCTATTTGAAGACCCGACCAACAACATTCACCTAAAGAAAATTTATGCTTGAAAATATCAAAAATAATGTAAAAAGTGTTGAAAAATACTAAAAACCATATAAAGAGTCATGGAAAAATTCATAAAAATTGGAAAAATGTGTCAATATGGTGAAAACCTGGGAAATAGGCATCTTTTAACATAGAAAAAATACAAAAAAAAACAAAAAGAGCAAAAATACAAAAAATTACAAAAAGAGCAAAACTACAAAAGAGCAAAAATAAAAATTAAAAAAAAAATCATGAAAAGAGAAAAATAGCACAAAAAAATAAAAAAATCAGAAAAAGTGAAATAAAAATAAATGATGAAAACCTGGAAAATAGGTATTGTTTGTGATTTGTTTGGCTCTCTCATCTATTAGGATACATTTTGCATATCCATCTTTCATCAGCATCACATACATGCCTAGTCATCACATTTGTATCATGTGTCCCAACATTTCCTTGAAACAACAAGGATTTCATCATGGCTTGATGATTAATGTTATCCTTAGTAGTAGTTGTTTCTAAATAGGAGTCAGAGTGTAGGGTCATTGGGGGCAATTCACTTCTTGGTAATTTTTGGCAGGCAAACAACAACATATGTTAAGTATTGGAATATCAAAAACAACAAACTTATCCATTAAAAACTGGGTCTAAAATGACTGTTTGAAAAAACACTAAAACAAATTGGATGATCTTAATCTGAATAAAATAATGACAAACTTAAGGCATAACTTGAATTGTTGTTTTGACACTTTGCACGGGACATGCTCCACAACGTATCATTGATGACATTTTGGAATTTGCATAGGAAAATGGTTAACTTTTTTCTGTTTATGCAAACAATACTCATGTCATCTCGATTCAATTATACCTCGATGCTTGTATTAACTTGCTACTTCAAACATCATGGAAGCACTACTCAAGTCATCATTGGTGCTAATATCCCCTTTGATGCTTGTACTAACTTTCAACATATCAAAAGGCTCAATGATGAAAATTACGCAAAATTGGCTCATGGAATGACAAACAAGAGAATAATTCATTTTTACATTCTAGGGTTGCATGATTCATTTAGATTTGCATTTTGGACTGTGTAATAGATTTTTGGAGGTTTGAAAAATTTATATATCTTTTAAGACATCAATTGATTACACTTGGACATTTATTGCATGTCATTTCATCACTTTTAATATAGGTTATCATTATCATTCCATTTTGCATTTATCATATTTTTACATCATTGGTATCATTATTCGTCATTATCATTATTAGGCCTCATTCATTTTATCATAATCATTAAATCCATTTTAGTTTACATCATGTTCATATCATTCATTATTCATCTCATTTATATCATTTCACCTCATATTCATTATCATTCATTTCACAAGCATATATTGATAAAAGAAAGATACATCCATTTCATTCATTACATACAAAATATAGGAAAATAATTCATATCATCATTTTCAATTCATATCAAAGTGCATATATCATCATCCATGAAGCATGCATAATCATAAACAACAACGCATATAGAAATAAGAATGCATACATAAATCCATAACACATGCATGTTGAATCACCATTGCATATCACAAATCTCATCAAAACAAATGTCCAGGTGTATAAGGATATCAAATGTCAAAACAAGATATACAAAATACAATGGCAAGGTGTATCCATAAATCATCATTAAGGGGCATCCGAATGTGGAACATGACTACTGTTGCCTCTTGAGGTGGTAGGTCTTGCTAGATATTTGTTGCCAGAAACCCCAATCTCTCATCTGATAAGTTTTCCCACACTCCTAGTGGCACTCCTAGTGTGACTGTGTGAGTGAGTTCGTGATTGGGTACCTAACTGAGTATACGATATCCTATGCTTAGGTGGCATTGCCTCAAAGTATCTCATCCTATAATAATCGGCCTACCGAGAAGTCTCCAATCCCTTTGCCACAACCTCTCCAATAGAAGTGATCTCAACCGACCTCAGGAGTCTCTCTGATACTCCCTTTGCCTGAGTGCACCCCTCTCTGAAACTATCTCGCTCTGCTGTAAGATGACTACCTGTGGGTCAAGAGGTGGTGGTTGTGCAATCTATTCCTATAGCTGGTTGATGGTAGCCTGTGCCTATGCTAGCTGACTCCGAAGAGTCTGAATCTCTACCTACAAACTATCCATTTGTCCCTATGATGGAGCTGTGATAGTAATGTGCGGAGCTAAAGTACTCAGTTGGTCCACCACTCTGGATGTGCAAGGCCTCGTTCTAAATGGAACATTGAAGAAAAATCTCTAACCACCGCCACCACCACCTCTATCATCACCATCATCATCACTATCCTCAGAGCTATCTGAATCATCCTCCTCATCATCCACCTCCATAGCCAACCCACCTATATCCTTCGCTTGTGGTTGTCGTCATGCCCGTCGTAGAACTGGTCCACCTAACAGTGGAGCAGGCTCATCTACACTAGTCAGCCTCAGAAATGGATATGAATAGAATTAGGTGGTATAGTCATCCGACATGTGAGCATCTGTAACCTCAGGATGTATAGCCCAAAACTCTGGTTGTAAATCTGTATACTTAGCTCTCGATGCCTCAAAAGTGATAAACGAACCCCACTCTAGCACATCCTCGTGACATCTAGCATAATGGGCCACACCCTATGGCATCATCTGCATCCGTCCATGTTGTCTTAGTACTCTCATAACCAAAAACTGCTCAATAATGAAGGGAGTGTGACCGATCATGTATCTCGCTATCCCGCAGTACGACAACTCCATGTCATCCTCATCCCATGCCTCATAGTCCAAATACAATCTCCAGATGACTGTATCCATTTCGTCCAACATCCGCCACCAATACTCTAACTTTCCTAGGATGGGCTAGACAAGGGGCCCTATGTATGCATAAACATATGGATAGCCTAGTGGGTGATCTCTTTGAACAATAGGGCGAATGATGGCAATGTGCTCCCATGCCCAAATCTGTAGAAGAGTAACTCTGGATGAGATACTCTTCCCATCTGTGTATACCACTTGATGGAGATCGTGGTACATATGAGCAAGCATGCATGATCCCCATGCATATCTGGTTTGATGGAGGAGCATGTCCTCCAGAATCTGACCCCAGCCTACTGATAGTCCCTTTGACCTGCGATTAGGACAAAGGAATCCACCAATGAAACTTGCTAGAACTGATGGAAGAGGGGCACAACTTTGAACCATGTCTCTCCATGTGATCTCATACCCACTCACATGAGGATCCTGAAACACTCTATGCAGGGCATCTATCCCTCCAACCTCCTTGTGATCATAGATCACAAGCTCACCAACTACTGGGATGCCTAGAATCCTATACACATCCTTAGGGGTCATAGTAATCTCTTTGGTCAACAAGTGAAAGGTATTATGCTCACTATGCCATCTCTCAGCTAATGTGGTCAATAGTGCCCTGTTGACCCTATACTGTGGGATCCTAAGCAGAGAACCCAACCCACATCTAGCAATCACCCCTATCTCTGCCTGAGATAGTCTAAGAATCATGTCCCATGTACAGGGAAATCGCTCTCTGATCTGGAGGATATTAAAATCCTCCTATAACATCAAGCACATCAAATCAATCAGCAAGAATTATCAAAAGAAAGTATCAAAGAAAATTATGTCAAATCAACATCATCAAATCTATCATTACTATTTGTATTTTAATTAGGAAAGCAAATTTATCAAATCATTTACTATTTGTTCTTCAAGCAGGAAGGAAAATTTATCATTTTCTACTATTTTTTTTCATTCAAACATGGAAACAAATTTAATAGCCAATCGACTCAACATCTATCATTACTATTTGTCTTTTAATCAGAAAAACAAATTTATCAGAATCATTACTATTTGTTCTTCAAGCACGAAGATAAATTTATCAAATCATTACTCAAATCAGGCTACTTTATCCTTGGTGATATTCAAAAGCATCAAATCAGTTGTCTAGTATAGCAACAATCATTAAGAAAACATCAAATCCATCTCAAATTTTTAAAATCAGCAAAATTTCATGGATGCGCTAAAACAGTTCACCAATGCACTAAATCATCAATGTGCTAGTTTATCCATGGATGCGCTAAAGCAGAGGTTAAATGTGCTAATTTATCGATGCGCTAATCTATCAAGGGTATGTACTAATCTACTTCGCCTATGCGCTATTTGATCAGCTCCTATGTGATATTCTAGCCGATGCACTAATCTATTCATCGATGTGCTAATGCGAAATCCTATGCGCTAAAATAGAACGTTCAAAAATCCTAAAAATTGAAAAAATCTTAAAAAATGTGATTTAAATTCACAAAAGAGGATCAAGTCATCTTACCGGAGGTCCATATGTAGTTGGTCTCTGATGACAGCGGGCTCACTCGAATCGGTGGCACTCGTAATGGATCAGAATCTCAAAAATTCTTCTCAGAGCTCTAAAAACTGCAAAAGGCCACTGTTCAAACGACAGTGACTTTTCACCTTTTCCACCTTTTAAGGGGGTAAAAAGGAGAGGTTATTTTTATTTTTACTAGGCATCGCGCTATTTTGAGAGATAAATCGGCAATTTCGCTCCAAAAATCATCTAAATTCTTTTAGTCATCATCATCATTCAAATCATGCGATTTATCTCCCGAGGGGGCATATAGCATTAGTTAGGGGCAAATTTTCGTTATTTGAAAAATTCTTTGAAGCAATACGTAAAACACATCACTTCAAAGAGGGGCAAAATGTACACACCTAAAAATGGTCGTAGTTAATCAAACCTGTTAGTTAGTTAAATATGAATTATTTAATTAATATTCTTCTAAACTCATCTACATATAAATAAATTTAATTATTTATATCGTTCACTTTCTAAATTCTTCCAATTTAATTAAATAAATAAGTTTATTTAATTATTACCATTCTTCTTAATTAATTAAATAGATTTCACAATTTATTTATATTAATTGTCACACATATTTAAATAATGTTCCTCATTTCACATTTAATTAAATATTTCTAATATTTAATTGAACACTTTCTAATTCTTCATTTCTTCACATTTAATTAAATATTCTAAATATTTAATTAGAAACTTTGCTCACCCCACACTTAATTAAATATTGTAAATATTTAATTACCCACCTTTTTCACCTTTCACATAATTAAATATCAATTATTTAATTATGGAAGCTTCTAAAATGCAAGTCACATATAATTAAATAAATTTATTTATTTAATTAGGAATTATCCTCAACTTTCAACCAATTTTCATAAATGAAAAGACAAATGGCATATTTGTCTCCATTTTTGAATGAGGATGGTTTTGTGGGTTGAAAACATTTCTCCATTATTCTCTCAACCTTCCATATTTTTCTCAACTTCTCAATTTCCCACCATTCATCTTTACAGGTTTGAATGCAACCGTTGATCTTGGCCAACTAGATTTTTGCCTCCAAAAATCTATAAATAGATCCCTCTTGTGAGTTGAAAAGGATCCTAGATTTTGTGAATTTAAGCATGATTACTATAGTTGCATTCAAATCAGCATCTTAGCATAAGCATTTCAAGTTCATAGCATAGCATTTCAGTTTTTAACTTCATAGCTTCAATCATTTAGCAATAAACATGCATTTTTGCATAAATCTTGTTCTCCTAAGTTGTCATTTCAACAAGTTGTTGCTTACACCAACTGAGAGCCAGTGACTTGCATTGAATCCTTGGAGATAAAGGACAATGGAACACATTTGAAGGAGTTGTTATTTAGAGTTTTTTTTATCTTTTTAATTGGATCCGTTTAATTTAATGTTTCATTGGTGTGTTTAGTTTATCATTTTAATTAGTTCACATATTCTCACACACAATTATTAGAATGAATTTATGAATATAATAATGCCATCTAAATACACAACAATGAAATTTCTTAGGTGACCTCTAAAAATATCATTAATGAGCTAAATAAATGTCATAGGAGCATTACTCAATCTGAATGGAATCACTAACCATTCATAAAGCCCATATTTAGTTTTGAAAGTAGTTTTCCACCAATAAATAGGATCTATTCATACATAATGATAGCCTAAATTGAGATCCATCTTTGTCAAATATCCAACTATACCTTAAGACAATCCAAAAGGTCGTCAATCCTTACAAAAGATTATTTATTCTTTATAATGATTTTATTTAAAGGCCTATAGTTAGTGATTGTTCTTCATTCATCCTTATCCTTTTAATAAAGGTTGGATAGCCATGAGGAGAGGCTCTAGGTTGTTTCTTTTCTTCCATAATTTGTTTGATTTTCTTCTTTATTTTGTGTTTTCAATTTTTGAGAGGTGATATGCTAAAAAGATTGGTAAAAAAACCTTGGAACCAATAATACAAAATGATTGATAATTATAAAAGGTGTTAAAACTTTTGGCTCTTCAAAAATATCAAAGTAGCTCTCCACTAAACTTATTATAGGAGGAGGTGGTAATTTATCCTAATTATCCTCCTTAGCTTGGTGAATGATAGAAAGTGTTGAGTATTTTGAGAAGATGGCATACTAAACATCAATTGTACATGAAATGACATGTGATTAGTAGTGGAAGTATAAGTATTAAGATTATACACCTTACCATATTTTTTAATATAGTAGGTGTTTAAGCATTCACCAACTTATAAACTATACCCTTTTTTATCTACTAGGTGTTTAAGAATGCATCAACTTGCTAATCATAACATCTTTTATGATCTAGTATATGTTAAAGTAATCAAGTCATAAAATACACTAGGATCATATTGGAATGACCATTCAAGAAGGAGATCTAAGAAATATAATGGTGCTACATAACACTCAACTGTATCTTGGAAATGCCTAATAACAAAGGTCCTTGCACAAACTTTTTCAATTAACTTACAAGGCCCATGTTCTTGTACTCAACCTACATTGTACGATTGAAGATGATCATATGTGGGTTGTTGAAGAGTGATGACCAAAATTTCATTGAATATATTCTTTCCACTTCTATTATTGATTATTAAGAGTCATAATATTCTTGATTTGATAGTTCTATTTCAATATAGTCTCACAAGGTGCTTTAGCATAGTTTTTAGTCATTAGAAAAATAGTAGGATTAAAATCTATAGGATTATCAACCTCCACTATGAGAAAATCCTCCACCCCTTCCACATTTCCTTGTCACTATTGTGTAAGGATGATTTTTCCTTCTCTCTTAATTTGGAGTACACCCTACACTCGTCAATAAAATGAACCTAGAATGCTTGTTATAGCTACAAAATTATGCATTGTTACTAGTGGTAGAGGAGGATGAGTTATTTAGAAGTTATGATTGGACACTAAGGTTAATAGAGATTTTAAAGGTATCCTATTGCATTCCGTTTTAAACCCTAACTTACTTTCTATAGATATTGTATTTTGAAATCCCTACCTAAAAATTCAACTTTAAACATAGTCAACTCTTTATAGAAGAAAGGAGATAGACCAAAAATATTAACAAGAACCTCTTTTGTATCTAAAATATTAAACTTGATTTGAAGCTTGATTAAGTTATCAATATTCCATTACACTAATTAACTTTAAGCTTGTGTGAGTTGTATCTATAAACGTAACATGTACAAAAAAATCTAAAGAGATAGAATCTTTCCTTAACAGGTTACATAGATTTGAGCACTCAGTGATCTCTTGTCCTCTTGCAACAAGAATTATTCGATGATTTTTCCACCAATCTAAGACAATCTAATATATGGACCTCAATAATTTGTACCCTTTGGGGGCTAGTCAAATTAGGTCATATCTTGAAATATGTCAGAAGATTGTGAAGCCAAAAGTCTATCTTGTCACCATACAAGATTCCATCATTTGTTTGAAGTTAGAAGTGAGGGATTTGAGTGTCATGGGTATTGGTTGGAGGGCACTGGAGTGTCAATCAAAAAGTTGTAAATAGATCTTGCATGACATAATTTTGGCTCTCTTTTATTTTACAAAACTTGTTGGAGAATACTTATATTCACACATTCTTTAGAAGTCTCTTCTCACTAGGTATATTGCTTAATATCCATTAGAAGATGGTGAGTAGAAAAAAATATTACTTATCAAGATTTTTTAAAATATTAAAATACCTTCCAAAGGGCATAATGTTTAATACATAACTCTAATTTTGATGGTTATTTTTTAAATCAAAGATATTGATGAGTTGGGCACATTAAGATTATTTTTGTGATGATTAAAATCCTCAAAAGCCACTCAAAAGATCTCAAAAAAGAGATATAAAGTTTCACAATACAATACCTAAGAAAAATAGAATTTAGATATAATAAGGGTTAAAGCAAGAAACCCTCAAGGAGTCTAGATATATAACAACCAAAAAGTGAGATAACTGGTAAAGGTTGATCAAACCTTCGAAAAGATTAGATCCAAAGTCGTGATCCTTCAATTTTCATATCAACTAATATGAGTGTGCACGAACATTAAACTAACAAGAGAGATTTTTCTCACCAAAAGAAATCCAAAACATCTTCATTATAACTCTTTTAAGGAAATGCAAAGATTCTTCTAGAAATCTCCATATAAAAAATATTATATTCAACTAATCAAATAATATATCTAATGAGAATATTAAGTTCTATTTTACTAACTAATCAAATGTTAAGTCTAATAAAGAGGTTATGAGGGGGCTAAGCCTTATCATGAGTGAGAGAAGTGAAGACATAAAGAAATAATGAGCATAGATCTATAAGTTTGAATAATGAAGAAGTGAAAGTAGTAACACAACAAGAAAGACAAAAGCACCTTGATGTAATTGAAGTATTATGTCAGCATAGAAATAATAAAATATTTATATTAATGTCATTTTAAAAGATCCCTAATTTAATGTAAAAAATAAACAATATCTCACAATGACTTAATTAAATATTAAAAAGCATGAATTCTACAAGATAAAATATCACTAATTAAGAAACTCCTTAGACCTTGGTTTGGCTATCTTTTGCATATCCTCTACAAAGGTGTTCAAGTTTGTATATGAAGTTCCTCCTTCTATCACTGCCTTAGTTGTTGTCTCCTTTAGTCTCACAACATTTTCTCGTAGCTTCTTTCCAATATAACTTTCCATTAGATGTCTAATTATACTCTCAACCACCTCTTTTGTCACTAATTTAAATTCATCTACATCAACACCTTCAAAGTCCAAACCAACATTCCAAATATCTTTTGCAAATCGACAATTTAGGAATTGGTCTACAAAATAAGGCCATCCAATCATAGGGATTCCCATGCTAATTGCTTCTAAAATAGAGTTCCACCCATTATGTGTAAGGAATCCTCTAATAGATGCATGAGAAAGCACCTACATTCATAAAAAAAATAAGTTAAAGATTGATATTACTTTTAACCCATAAAATTCTTTCATAATTTTAAAAATCATCAATGATTTCTAATTTTAAGTTTTGCCTATATATATTGATTCAGTTTAATCAAATATTTTATGATTATATAATTTTTCAAAATTATATTTCTGTAAATTTTCAAAACATATCATTTTTCAAATATCTCTCTTTTTCCAACTGATGGCATCATTTTCAACTATTTGCACACTATAACTTTTATAAATCATAGAATTTTAATCTCATCTGACTCAACAAAGCCAGAGAACAAGGCAGCGTACTGTTCAAAATTTAGTCCTTTGAATCATGTGATCAAATAACTTCATCTAATATTTAAAGAAAATGCAGTTGGCTTTGAATTAGGGAATTTTAATGTCTTTGTCTACAGAAAATAATAGCACATCAAAGTGCATGTGATATTACACACCCCTTCCAAATGGTTTTGTAAAAATGAAATACTAAATTTGAGTTATGACAAAAATGATAGAATCATGTACATTACAATTTAAATATGTAATAATTATCATTGATAATATTGTATAGTGATCAAATAAGATATTCTAAGTAACAATTTTTTATTAAGAATAAAATAGGTTTTGAAGGGACTCAAAACCCTTTACATCCAGATTTTGAGAGGACCTAGAACCCAAAACATACATTACCATAGATAAATCAGATCCAAATAACAACCAAACTACAACAAAAAAACTAAACAACAAAGACAAATCCTAAGCTATGAACAACAAGAAGCACTGGCCAAAAACTAGATAAAAAATTTACATGTTCTTTCAAAGATGAAAATGCAATGCATCACCAACACTATTCTCGATCTCCACCACAACCGAAGAAAGAAAAACCATACTGAGGAAAGGGCAGTAACAACTCCCTATCATTAATGCCATCATAACTTGGTGCAAGAACCAAAACCCATGATAGATCTCAGCCCCCACCATATCTCTCCACCTCAAAAGGAGAACAAAAGAAGAAATGGAAAAAATGCAATAGAATTCCCCTTACGCCTTCTCCAAACCTTTCCAATAATATCATTCTCCACCTCAATAGGAAACACTAGAAAGGGATGAGTAGGAAAAAGTAAGCGCCATTCCTCATTAATTTCTGACAGTCTCTTCTCTTCCTTCACGTGGAGGTAGCTGACGGGGATGTGACATTTCCATTACATATGTCACCGTGAATTTCCTTAAAACAGAGAAAGACATCAGAATTTATAATGTGGCACTGGACATTCAACCATCAATATTGTAAAGCTTTACTATATAATAGTAATGGTACATAGAACTGCTACTACTGTCCTATGGTGCTCTGTTTTCCATCTCATCTTTGAAATACAATTCCATATCGAATGATTAATCTCTTGTAATATGATGAACATTGTTGTTGCAGAGGAGGACTTAAAATCTAAAGAGAAACTCATCACATGCCTTCCCGGGAAAATTCCACCTATCAGGCCAACTGACATCCACTCCTCCTTGCGGGAAAAATATAGCCATGGAAACATGTACAGTGCCCGTCTCTACGAGTCTCGCATCCAAAACATAGCAGACTACATTCTAGTCAACACTTTCGAGGAGTTGGAAGGAGGGAAAGAAGCACAAATGGGTCTCAGCGTTAATGGATGCCCTGCTCTGGCAATTGGCCCTGTGTCTCTTCCAAATTTCTTACAAGGTAAGAATTCCATGTATAGCATGTGGGAAGAGGATAAAACGTGCCTTCAATGGCTAGACGCCCAACCACAGGGGCCTGTGTTATATGTTTCATTTGGTAGCATTGCTGTAAAATCTGAAAGGCAATTACAGGAGCTGGCTCTTGGGCTAGAGGCTTGTAGGTATCCGTTCTTGTGGGTTTTCAGATCAGATATAGTAGAAGGCAAGTCTCTGGAATTAACTGAGGATTTCAAGGATCGAGCTCTGATTGTTAGTTGGACGAATCAAGTTAAAGGTAAGGCCTTTTCATTTGCTACTATTTTTGTAGACAAAGAGATTAAAATTCCCTAATTCAAAGCCAACTGCATTTTCTATAAATATTAGATAAAGTTATCTGATCTCATGATTCAACGTGTAGGATAAGCATTGTCATAATCAACTTTTTTTTGTTATCTGTCAACAAGATAGTTATGTATGGACAATAGTTATATGATTCAGTTTTATGTCAATTTATACAAGTATAGATCTATATCAATGATAAAGAGTAATAAGAATTTTTGGTGTAAATTTCTGATTTGGTATCAGAGCAGTTCTTGTGCCTGGACATTTAAAGATTATTTGTTGCAATTGAAAATACATTGGACAGGCAACTTGAAGATGTTGGGCACTTGATGTTGCGTAGTTTAAAATAAGGCGTTGATCTGTGCCTTTGAAATGATGAAATTCGGCCTTAACTAGTGCATACCAGCGTGAGAAGACTTGAAGTTGAGGCATGATTGAAATTTATGTGAAAAGCATAAAGATACCTGACGTGATATTTTATATACAGTGATATTCATATCAGTCTGGTCTTTTCTTTTATTGTAGATTCATTCAATCTTTATGTGAAAGTTTTCTCAACAAAGAATATACAATGAAATATGTTTTCCTATTCTGTATTGATTCCTAATCATGATTGCACATAGCATCGACCCTCATTGCCACATATGGATGAATAGGTGCACGACAATGGAGTGTGAAGACATGGCATTGTAAGATTGCATTATGAGTCTCCCACTTGGTCGTTATTTTAAGGTGTAGATTTTCTAAATAAAGGTTGAAGTGGCTAATATCTTATGTGAAATTTTTTACAGCATTTTACAGTGGAGAAGAGAAAGTTGGATTAAGGTTTTTTATGCTATTTTTATTATTGCCATTTGCCTTGTTTTATTTTTGGCATCAGATTCTACAAAAGTGCAGATTGTTTGTAATGTGTGAGATTTGAATGCACTATATGAGTTGTATCTTGCATGGTCTTCTGAAACTTTTATTTAACAACCAGAAACAAGTGCATAAACAAATTCAAGGTAGAAGTTGTGAGTTTTCCACAATCTTTTGCAATATTTTGTTATAGTTTATGATGTTTGTTTTTTTTGGAATAGAAGATATACGGAGAATAAGAGTTAAAGTTGATGGCTTTGGGTTGTTGTTGTTCTATAACAGCAATACTTTGTTCTTTGTTGGTTGATGGTCGCTGTTTTATAACAGCTATACTGATGCAATTTGTTCTTTTATTCATATTCTAATATAAAAAAAAAGTTAAAGTTTTTGTGGGGTTTATTATTTTTGGTATTGTATGATTTGGAGTAATAAGGAACATAAAAGTGTATTATATGTAAAATGGGAAAAAATGGTAAGAGAATTAAAAAAGAAAAGATGTTTTAGAAGAAGAACTATTGGAAGTTAAACAATCTAATTATCATTTGATAGCAGGTATTAAGGAAGTTCACAAGAAAAAATATGAATATTTGTGTGAAAACATTAATCTTACGAACAAATTGGAGGATGTCAAAACCAAATGGTGAATTAGAAGATAGAATAAAATTGTTTGAAGTAGTTCAAAAGAAGAATGATGGTTTGGAAGAGAACTTGAAAAAGTTAGAAGAGAAAACTAGATTATAAAATGATGAGTTATCTAGGTTGAAGGCGCAAAATGAATGTTTGAAATCAAAAACATTAGTTTGTGATTTTTCATGTAGCACAAATGATTTGTGTTTTGATAAATCGGTTGGTTTTTGTAATATCACTCAACTTATTTTTGATGAAGAGTGTAAAGATGAACACGATCATATGTTTGAATCTAAAAATCATGTTAGTTGTAATGAGAAGAATATTGGTTTCAAAATCGTGCAAAGAATGGGATATATAGGTCAAGGATTAGGTAAACGTGCATAAGGAATCACAGAGCCAATTGTATCAATTAGGAGGCCAAATTATGAAGGTCTGGGTTATGTCATAGGTAAAGGTAATGTTGCTACAAATGTTATAGATTCTAACAAATTTGTTCAAGGAATGCGATGTGTGCAGTGTTCTCATTGTAACAAGAAAGGACATAAAATGGATGGGTGTTGGGATATACATCCTTGTCACATATGTGGCTTAACAAATCATTCTAAAAAAAATGTATTGGCATAGAGAGTGGGAAATGCATATATGATAGAATGCATGTAGATGAATTGTGGATGGAGCATTAGATCAGGTTGGAAAAAGATTACAGGGATGTTGAAAAGGTTTTACACAAATCACTGTTTTTTATCAAAGATAAGAGTAATCACACAAGGTTTAGTGGTTTGTGAAGAGTGCCAAATATTGTCTTGTAAGACATTGGTAAAGTTGCAAGTTTATGGTTGGATTGTGTGACTTGAGTGTTGCAACACCTATTTTGGAATTTTTATTCTTTAAAATATTCATTATGGGGGAGAAAATATGGAATAATGACCATTTTTTCTCCAATGTTTATCATGGGGGAGTATGTAGGATAATAAACATGGTCATAATAAAAAATTTGTTATCTATCAACAACAGTTATGTATAGGTGACAACAATTGTATAATTCAATTTTAAGTTGTAAAAATATATATCTATATCAATGATAAAGAGTAGTAAGAAATTTTGGTGTAAATTTTTGTTGTCTGTGATTTGATTGTAATTTTTAAATCCATCACAAAGGACTAAATTTTGAACAATAGGCTGCATTGTTCTCTAACATTGTTAATCCAAATGAGATTAAAATTCTATGATTTAGAAGAGTTATAGCATGCTAATAGTTCTAAAAAATAAAATGGTCTGATTAGATACAAAATGATGCCACCAGTTGGAAAGATATTTGATCATAGATAGGATTTGTGACAATAGCTTCCAAATTAACCTGAAATACTACCATTTTATGTTTTTTTCTATATGATGGCATTCAAATCATAGTAACAATATAAGTAAATATTAAACATCCAAGGAGCAGTCATGCATTGAAACAACAATCACCTAATCAACAATGTGAGATTTCATGAATTCATATTTAATGAATGGGTATATATGTAATGTCCCTTACCCGGACTTGCCCTAAAATCCATTTGTTGATTAGGTTTAGGGTTTCTTCCTTCCAAATGAATGTTCTTTTTAATGAAGTAATCTTGGTTTGAAATCGACATTCACCATATTAACAACATTTCCACAAACAAATATATCCATTAGCATTAATATCTAGAGATCCAAAATATAAGCATAATCATAAATGTAATTTTAACAAGCAAGAGGAGTGCCTTGTATGGATCTTGCCCTGAAGCCTTTGTGTTGGGCACGGGAGGTTGCCTCTCACAATCCTCCTTTCCCAATGGCTTAGTCCCTGCCTATCCCCATACAAGTCAGTACCTCAAAGACACTTGCCCTATTAGGACAAGGTGAAGTCCTACGATCCAAGGGCCTACGACCTACCACCCCTATAATGGTGTAGTTTCCTATGGTGGGACCCCCACCTCTCTATGTCTAACCCATTCCTTGGCCTACGAACATGAGAGGGGGGTTTTTAGGCTCTCCACTTGGACTCTACTTCACCTGCCTAAGAGGGTACCAATCACGGAGAAGACAATCTTTACACAATCAGATATATTTGCATTCATCCAAGATCTATTTCATGCCTATGATCAAATACATTTTCATGTATCAATGATTTTTTTAAGTTCATTATTTCCTAGAATGATTCTCATTATGATAAGATTAAAGAAAGCATTATATCAATAATTAGATTAGCAATATCTATTTCTTATATTCAAAATATGCTAAATATTATTGCTAAGTGAGTACATCACCTGATCTGTTGTGTCTTTCCCATGTCTCTCTATTCCTTAATCGTCTTCCTCCAACCTTACTATTGATTGATCATAAATAAATATTATTCTATTCATTTTTACATTAAGATCGTAATTACTTATAAGGCTCAATAATTGCTGCAAGCATCATTATTGCATAAATGTAAATAATACATAGATATATAAATATAAATCATTATCCCTAATTGAGTCCAGTTTACAATAATTACTTTGCATGAATATATATATGTCTATATATATATATTATGTATACATTGTATTTATCCCTCATCTATGATATGTCTTGAATCATAATATATATATATATATATATATATAACTATTATGTAAATTCTTAATGTATTTTTCCATCATCTAACTTTATTATATTTAACCATTATCATTTTCTAAATATATTACAGCTGTTTTTAAGATTTTGGAATTAGTTACCTATTTCATTAATACATTTATTAGTTAATTATTTACATCTCAGAAAATACTTAACTCCTCTGGCCACCAATCTTCCTTCATCAATTAGAATATGTTTTTATATTCTTTTTTTGATTCATCCATATCCCAATCGATTCTTCTTTCTTCCCCAAATCCCTCCTATCTGTTTAGGTTTATCTTCTTTTTATAATATGTTTTGTCAATAGTCATGACCATCCAATTGCTGCGTTTCTTTCTTTAGGGACCTGCCTTTTTGTAACTATCATATCCCTTCTTAATTGCTCCTTTATCCCTCCTTTGACCATGATTTTTCATTGTAATACTAATCGCTGCTATTACTAATGATTAGTATGTCTTCTTATTATGAAACAATGTTTTTAGGTTTACTTATTTATTTATCTAAGGTATAATTATATTCAGATAATATTAGTTTTCTTTTATATTATTTTTATTATTATGATGTTTACAATCAATAACCTTAAATGGTTCAATTTATTAACTAAGGCATAGTTATTAATAATAGTATTTTTTAATTATTATTATTATTATCATATTTTCAATTGATTAATTGTTCTATTCATTATGATAATTATATTAATTGTATTCTTGTGAGTATTATCTTTATTATTATGATATTTATAATCACTAATATTAATTACTCTATTTCATACTATGATATTCGTATTATAATCATAATGTTATCTATGATAATTATAATTGTGATTAATCATATTTATATTTTAATATTCATTTGACTTTGTTTATTTGTATTTTTAATATTTCATAGTTTGTGTTACAATTTCGAGGGACATGACAATATATACAATATCATTCTAAATATGACAATATGATGATTCAATGAAGTTTAAATTTTGATACTAAATAAAATCATTCCTTATTTTTCCTCTAAAGTAGGTTGTTTCCTCAATCTTGTGTAGTCCATGGTTTGAAAGAGGGTACAATATGATCCCAACCAAGTGGATATAATCCCTTATCCACCCCATCTAAGTGGATTCTATGGTCCATGGAAAGAGAGTAGTCAATCAGGCCAATCTATTGTGCACAAGGACAACTTCCTAATAACCATTCACCCAAGGAGGTATCTAAAACTACTAATCTGAGTTACCACTTCCCACAACAGGATAAGCCCAGGGTTTGACTTTGGGGATAGGCCACCTCTAACTTTCCTATATTTGTTTAGAACTCCCTTTTCCTTGTAGTACATTAGATGGATAAGAGTGAAATATGACATCCATCACCTACATACTATTGGTCATAAGGCTCGCATGCCACTAGTGGAGACCATTTGTAATGCCAAGAAATTTGACTAAGAAAGCCCGACTAATTTTTTTGAACATTAATTAAGTACCTATTATCACCCAAGTGTACGTGCGTTAACTTGCACAAATGACCTATCCATGATTGTAACTAAGATACTCCATGTCGTGACATCCCATTTCAAATGTGGCAGTTTACTTTGAAGGATTCGCCATACGACCACATCTAGGGTTTCCTTGCAAACATGTTTCCTCACAACCTCCTAAAAATTGACCCTAACACTTAAGTTGCATTTTAGTAAAGGTACATTTTTAAGATTAACGTCTAAGACCTAGGGTTTCTCAATTTATATTTGCATTAAGAACACTTTAGGTTCAATCAAGTCAAACATGGGTTGGTTATTTGTGTTTGAATGACATTAAAATCCTAAAGTTAAACTTTGACTTGGTTATTTAATATAGCATGATTAAATATTAACATATTCCCCCTTCGAGAAAATTAGGACACTAATATCTTTCATAAATTATTCACTTATATCTTACCAATAATTTTAAATCTTAATTCCTCGAGGTAAGGACAATTAATTTGAACCTATGTTTATTCAAGAGATAAACTAATTATTTTCCCCTAATGATTATCAGCCAACTTTAATACCTTGGTTTGTTTTGCATAAATTGTTTAATAACCATTAATATGGTAAGGGAATTAAACCCTTACATCCAACTTTACTCTTTAAATAAATTTAATGATAGTTTAATAGATTCACCATGGCACAATTTTCAAGGGCATGTGTAGGATCATGATGGGCCAAAAAGTGGCATTTTGCACTCATGAAAAAATGTGAAAATCTCGAGTTGACTTTTTTTTGAGTTGGGTGTCAAAACATTGCTCCATAGCAATGCCCAAGCCAAAGTTTTACAAATCAGATATCAGATTTGTAAAAGTAAAAAAATCGGATATCTAATTTGAATCCAATTTGAGTCAGGTAGTATAAAATCTAAAAAAGGTCATTTGAAAGTCATTGAAAGCCATTTCAAACCTCCAACGACTGCAACAATAGCGTGAGTGCAAATCCGATATCGGATTTAAGCTAATACTCGATTTTGAAGGTATGTATTTATTTGTTTTTAATCTATTTTTGTTTTAGTTTTGTATAATTTTAACTAGTTTTTTACATATTTTGATTAAAAAACAGGGTTTTTTACAATAATTTAATTTATATTGTGGAATTTCAATTAGATTAATTAGTTTTGAACTTCAATCAGGTATTATGGCTGAGAATCAAAACCCACAAATGACAAACCCTCCACCACCTCTGTGCCCATCAATTGAAGAGTTAATTGGTGAAAAATTGGAGCAATTGAGGGGCATTTGTGATGTTTATAAGTCAATCCCTTGATTAAGGAAGATGACAAACACATTGAAAGAAATAATTAAAAATATAGAAACCCTCTCCACCCAACATAATGTCTTTCTTTCATGGCGAGAAAGCATGAGGGAATATTACTCCTATGGATTGTCTTACGAAGATGTGAAAGATCTCAGAATAACAAAAGCCCAAATAGCCTCTTTATTTTTTAACCCCCACATTGGTATGCCAGTTAATGTTAATAAACCAAAACTTTCTATAAACTAGTGCACAAATGAGGACATTGCAAATAACTTTTGGGATCATTGGTACATGGTTTTTGATAAACCACCCAACAACAATAGTGATGTACCATTTTACTTTATTAAAAAATTATACATTGAGTTTTTGTTAGGGCATCATGTCAATTACTTTGAAATTAAACCCTTCTAGGGCGTAGGTGGAGGTATGCCCCAAGATAGACCAAGGGTAGTTAGAGTAGTCCAAGGCCCATATGTTCCCCCTCCTCCCCTTCCTTAGCCACCTCCAATACGTCATCTAGATATTATCGAGGATGCAGCCACACAGACTATTCAGGCTATTCACTCTTTGAGTGATTTTTTCCATTTCCCATACTGCTACAATAGCTCAGCCACATTTTGGTGATGTTGGTGATGGATCGAGTGTTGTTGCATTATCTTCCTCAGGTCTGCATATCTGTGTGCCACATACTTGCACTATGTTCCACCAGATATTCTTGGGTCCTCTTATATAGCTCGTTGAGCATCCCTTGGACACATCTGATTATGACCTCCATGATGTGGATGTTATAGGATATCAGACATAGGAAATTGGATTAGACCCTGTAGATTCCTCTCCTACTAGAGAGGAGGACATTGGAATAGTTACACAGGTAAGATTTAAGTTGTAAATTCATAACTTGCATTTGTTTTTAAATGAATATTAATAAGAGAGTATCAAGTACTAATATTTATTTACATGGTCTATTTAATAGTTGATGTCTGAGGAAGAGCTTACAGAAGTTACTAAAAGCACCCTCAAGGCCATTTCATTTGGCCTCGACATGCATGTGGTATATATTTTTGCACTCACTCATTTACATTTTTTTATTATATAAGTGCTTGTCATTTGAATTGTCATCAATGAAATTATATATTAACTTATATGTTTATCTTATTTTCTTCTTGTAGGAAACAACTAGAGCGAGCAAGGTACAGAGTTGTCCAGACTTTGGAGGTGCAATGGTAGATAAGGGAAAGGTAATTGAACTCAAATTTTATTGAATTAAATTTTTAAGATCTTATAGTGATTATACATACATCGACATAGATTGGTAGTTTAATATACTTGTCATTTTTATGTAGAGGTGGTTATGAGCTACACATCCTTATTGACAAGTGTCACAATGCCTGAAGGATTGGGTGTTGGAACACTTGAAGGAGTAGGTGTTGAAACACCTCAAGGAGGAGTTGTCGAAACACCTGAAGGAGATAAAGAAAAGGAGATGCCTAAAGAGGTATGTGTTTATTTTATTTTGTGTTTGGTCAATATGTTCCTATTACCTACAATTGTATGTTAACTTGTATCTATTTTATGTTTTTGTTCATATATATAGATTGGAATAGTAAAAGTTGATATGTTTGGTTCTTTGAGAGGGGTATATTCTAGGACTCTTAAGGGTTTGAAGAGACATATATATGAGGTAATCAAGATTTCAATTTTAGAGTTCAATTATAATTCAATGTATATTGATTTTGATGTTAATTATTCGATTTTAAATTATATAATATAACTAATCTCAATTATGGTTTGAATTTTTCTTGTGCAATTTCCTTCAAAGCCAAAGAGTGCTTCAAAGAGGCTCCATTTTGATGATCCACCAGTAGTTTAGGATGAGATAGACATTTTGGCATGTATATTTTGAATAGATATCGAGATGCTCCATTTTGATGATCCACTAGTAGTTTAGGATGAGATAGACATTTTGGCATGTATATTTGGAATAGATATCAAGATGGCATATGCCACATTTTGTAAAACTTTGTTTGAGTTGGTGTTGATGCCAATTTTGTATATGGACATACACTTGATTATTGGATAATTTGATATATAGAAGTTGAGAATCAAAATAATTTGTTCCTCATGTGCATGTTTAAACTGTTCGAAAATTTAATCTTGAGCAATGGTTAAATATCAATAAACAATAGCATAAAAAATAATGGTTATATTATATAGTTCACAATAAAAAATAATGAATAATGGTTAAATTATATCATATATTGCTTAGTTATATTATGGTTATATTATATAGTTTAAACAACTTTGAAGACAAGAACAATGGTAAATTTTAATATTTTAACTTTAAATTTTAAATACACAAATATTATTGTCTCACACTACATGATGTTTTAGGGTCATTAGGGAGTCATTGGTGTCATTTTGTGCATTACAACGAGGAAGTTGCAAAATATTGCAAATTATGAAAAGTTGTCATTAAGAATGCCAAAAGGTTGTAAAGAGGAAGCCCAACGGTCATTTGGGTTTGAAAAGTAGTTGTAACTGTTGAATTTGGTGGGAAAACCTTTAAATAGGCTTATGAACCTAAAGGGATTGTTGGAGAAGTTGTTCATTGAGAAGAAGCAATAAAATTTCATTGTTTCCTTGCAATTTCCTAAGTTTTTCCATAATTTTTTAAGTTTCTTTGTGTTGTACGGTTTCGTACAGGGCAATCTTGCACTCCAATGGATTGAATTCGGTGGGTAGAAAGGTTAACCTCACCACAAACTTGGTTTGAAGAATTTTCATTTGTTTTTGTGCATTTGAGAGGCAATTTACTAAGGGTCGATCTGTATACCGTGTTTAAGGGTTTTGAGTGCATCTAAAATGGCATATTAAGCCTGCCACCCACTGTATGAATATATAACTTGGTGGATAGGCTTAGTTAGGTTTGATAAACATGTTTGAATTGTTTCATGTGTAAGGGAGGTCAGGATCATGATTTTGATGGTGCCCTAAATGGCATTTTGAGTGTTTTTGCATGAAAAGGAGAGGTTAAAGGGGGTAAATGTGAGAAATATTTGAGGCTAGTCACTTTTTATGTCCTTTTAAGTTTGTACAGGGTTTTTTGAAGGTTTTGGATGCATTGGGATGGTTTGGTGAACTCTACAAGTAGGTTTTTCAATAAACCCTTGCCTAAATTGAGCAATTTGAGGGTTTTATGGAATAGGGTCTTAGAGGGCGAGTTCCTCAAGATAAGTTGGAAAATTTATGGTTTTGTCACCTGGTGAATGCTTCCCCATTGATTTTTGTGGTTTTTGAATTGATTCAAGGGTGGTTGCTTTGGAAATTAGGCCTAATTGGCTAGGTTGAGCAACATAGTTTGAATGATTTGTGGAAGTTATTCCAAAAGAGTCATATGTGGGGTTGATGTATGTTGTAGAAGGCTTTAATGGGTGCCTATAATGATGGTAACTTTCAGAGTTTGTTAAGGAAAACTGAGAGTTAAGTTGGGAAAATTCGTTTTGCAGACCTACAAGGGTGTTTAGGTGAGAAAGGGAAAATAAGCCAAGATTGAGTTTGTAAGTAGAAAGGTGATTTGTAACATTTTGAGTTGATAAAGTGAGGGTTTTTCAACCTAGGTTGCTATTAGAAACACTCACCAACACTCCAAAACTCAAAACCCTCACTTTTGACAAGTTTTAAGAAGGGTTTATTGAAAACCTCACCTCCAGACCTTTCCTCACTGTTTCAATGCCTCCAACACCTTCAAATATGTCTGCCCTTGCTTAATTAACTCTTACAAAGTGTTGCCCTGATGTAATCAAGGGGGATCCCAACTACACCAATAGATTAGGACCATTCACATGGACTTTAAGAGGCATCTAACAAGATTAAGATGCTCTTACAAATTCAACTTATCCCCAAAACATACCCTAAAGACTTGTAGCCTCAAAATACAACTTTTGAGGATTTATTTTGGAGAAGTCCATACAGATACCTGCAAAACATCATTTGAAAGACACTTCAACTCTTTTCACAACATACCAAAAGATCCAATAAGGTTTCTTTGAAACAAATTTGTAAACCTTTAGTCAGCCCCTATTTTAGGCTACTCAATTAGCCCTCTTTTACAAAGGAGGTCCCTCCTAAACTTCTTGCTTTCACCAAAACTCAATGGAAAGTCACTAATTGTGTGACAAAACACCAAATTCTAACATTTATTCTCAGATTCAAGACTTATAGAGCGTTGATCCAGCAAACCCTCACCTTTCATTCAAAACACCAAGGGTTTATTGAAACTCACATCACCCGGGCTTAAAGAACTCAACCAATGCCATCAATAGACTCTAAATGGTCTGGAAAAACTTACAAAACCATCATAATACCAAAACTATCAATACTTCATCAAAACCCTATCTCAATACCTCATTTTCACATGAAAAATGCACTATTTAACCCTAGGGCATCATCCCAATTTAAACCACTTGACTCCACTGCCTACCAAAGCATGAACACACATAAATTAAAGTGTATTGGACCCATTACATGATTTAAAGTGGGTACAATAAGTGGAATGGGTCAAATCATCATTTTAGAAGGCAATCAAACCTAAATACAGATATTATAGGCT